>OX328131.1:8385325-8985325 GCA_946811695.1 Gonocerus acuteangulatus
AAGATATAAACTAGGAAAATGCATAAACACGAGAAAAAAACAGCAATATAATTTACAAAGGTAATCAGGTCTTCCTGGTGGTGAAATTTTAAGAAGCGTCTTCCTGGGAGGATAGGAGAAAAGCAAAGAGGCGGGATTTAAAGACAGGTAAGGAAGGAGAGTGTCGAATGGAAAGAGGGATAGAGTTCCAGAAGGAGGAGGCTCGGGAGATGAAGGCACGGTCGAAGAAGGCTGTTTTATGAGTGGGAGGATAGAGATCGGAGGGACGGGAGCGGGTACCATGGGAATGGACAGCAGATTTAAACTGCAGGAGATTGTAAATATAGGAAGGAGATTTGGAAGAAATGGTTTGGTAAAGGAAGGAACCTAGGAAATATTGTCGTCGAATTGATGGAAATAGCCACTTCAACTCGGAATACCGGTGTGAAATATGGGCATCCCTGGGGGTATCGAGGATAAATCTGAGAAAACTGTTCATTAATCGCTTAAGACGAACCTCAAGCTCCCCAGTGAGCCCTCCATACACCAGGCAACCATAGTCTAAGTGGGGGAACACTAGAGAAGATACAAGAAGCTGACGTGTAGGAGTAGGGAGGAGGTGACGGGAACGGTTAAATAGTTTAAGGGTGGCTATGGAGCGACGAGTGATTAGGGATAAGTGATTTTTCCAGGATAGGTTTTGATCGAAAACAAGGCCCAGGTTCTTGGCAGTGGAAACATATTGAATAGGACTGGAGTCAATGGTGAAGGAAGGGAGGATAGGAGGGAGAGATTTCAAGAGGGGAGCTATATATATATATATATATATATATATATATATATATATATATATATAGATATATATTTATATATATACAACATCTCTATATAAGCATCGAAAGTTTCCTATTGCTGTTGTATTAATGTACGGCAAACTCTTCAAGTCTAAAGTAACTCAGTGAAAGGGCAAAGTAACCAATGTCAATGGGGGTATATAGAAAATAATTTCTGGAGGGGCTGAGAAAATTTCGAGGGGGGGGGGTTGAGACCATTTCCGGGGTATGGAATAATAACAATGAACTTGGAATAGTTTTGGCGATAGCCAACTATAACGCTATTACTCCTAAAATGAACTATTTTTTATGAACTAAGTGATGTTATTTAATTTAATTTTAAGGGTTTTATGACACATTTTTACCATCAAATGAAAATTTCGGGGGGGGGGGCTGCAGCCTCCTCAGCCCCCCCTTATATACGCCCATGCCAAAAATTTGTCTTTTGTTCCAAATTTCAATTCCAATTTGTTCCAAATTCCTTTGTTTCCAAATTTCAATATTTGGTCTAAAGGTCAAAAGTTTTGTTCAAGAAAAATTGGTTACACTGAACCATTCAGATTGTGACGACCATTTTAAATCGACTACTACTGGCCTCTGTCGGCTGTTAGATGAAGTGCTGTGGTGCTGGCCTCTGCCGGTATCATTATGAACTAAAACAAATTCACATCATTTGACCGATTTTCGAAACTGGGTATAGACAACTAGGTATCAAGTAGATCTTGATACGGGGAGAGTCATAGACAGAAAGTAGGTGTAGCATGACACACAACTAGTAAATTATAAAAAAATACATATATATTTTACTTAGGTGCATACATCCCTTTTTTCAATATAACTGAACCTAAGATGACGCAGTTCCATTTACTTGGAAATTTTAGTGCTTCAGATGACTAATATGGGCGTGGTTAGCTCAGTGGTAGAGCACTGTACTAATACGCTTGAGGGCCTGAGTTCAAATCTTCTAGTGTCTTCGTTCATGAGTTAGATTCGGCATCCCAGACCATCCCTGGACCCAACCAGCCTTTAATTAATTCAATAATGGGCACCTTGGGTGCTACTGACTCTAGCGGTCGAAGCAGCCAAGGGGAAAATCAGGCAGTCGGAGCATATTACTGACCACTCTATCTCTCTAGAGTTCCGTATGATCAAGAATCAGATAACTCTACTACTCTATCTGCCCCTCTGGGCCCTCGCACGGGTGTGACTTTTCACCCTCTTTTTTTAGAATACTAGTTCAGCGGTACAAAAACTTTGATTTATTCAATTCAATTTATTTGCTTTTGAGTTACAACTCATAGCACTTATATAATTCCGTTAGTTACTACATTAGTAATATTAAATTATTCATAGGTGAGGTTACAAAAATAAAAATAAAACAGTAATATAAAACATTAACACAATGTAAATTCTTTACTTCATATAATTATGTGAAAATAAAAATTATAGAAAATATAAATGAAGTAATTAAAATAAAATATATATTTGTTTTTAGCTCTTATTTAAATTAAATAAAATTTAATTGTAATAGGTTTTTTTTTATTATATTACAGTTATTAATATATTATTCTTTAATTACATTTTATTCGTTTAGTATTTCTGACCTTAGTTTTAAGATCTTCAAAATAAAGCTGGCAAATGTAACAAACGTTTCTCTGCTATTACTATTGAGAATTGGAAGAAATGTACTCTCTTCACCGGGTGGAATGGTAGATGGGAATAATGTTCGTCGGATGTTGTTATAAGCAGGACAGTAGAGTAGGATGTGGTATATGGTTTCTTCAGCTGTATTATTAGATAGAGTACACAAGAGTCTAGGGTTGATGGTGTATTTGATGGACTTGGAGGAGAATCTGATGGCATATTTGCTGGATGTTCTGCGTTGGATAATTATTTTAAGAATGGGAAATGGTAAGTCTAGTAGCAAATAGTTTTGAGGAACACCGGAAATTATTGAAAGATTTTTATAGAAACAACTGAAGTTTGAGTTTTGTTTTTTAGAAAAATCGTTTTTTACTAGATTGTATTTTTATTTAATTGCTATCGCCTTTAGATTGTTCTCAATAATATTTGAATTTTGGGTTAACCAGATAATATGAACATCACCGTTAAAGATTTGTTTAATTTGGGATACCCAGTTGTATTTATTTTTATTTGACAATTCTTGGTCGTGTAAATAGAGCCTGTTATAGCAGAGCCTGGGAAGCGTGTCCTTCTCCATTCTAAGGAGTAAAAACTTTGATATATATATATATATATATATATATATAAATATATATATATATATATACAGCATATACATATGCTGTTAAATAATCTTTCACCATTTCAAACATCCTCCGCTTCTCCACACCGCATAATCGTCTTCCTGATAATTATTAAGCAGCTATTATGTTTTGGATCTTACATTTGTGGCATGAAGAATGCAACTCTGACAATTAGAAATTTATTTAGTGTTTAGTTGAACAAAATAAAATAGCCAATACCAATAATATAAAAATGTTGTAAATAACAAAAGAAATGGATGAATTAAATGGAGTTAATAACGAGATAATGAAGATGGGATTGGCGAGTCTTCATGTTGTGGAATATATCATAATTCTCCAATTTCCTCCACATTGGTGGATGTCCCCTCCACGGCACTTCTGATAGCATTCGTTTTCATTTGTCAATCTGTCCCTATCCGGTGCAACATTTCCACAGTAGCATTCGACTCTGTAAATTGTACAGGTCATTTTATAATCAATTTATTTAAGCGCGGTCTCTTCCTCCCTCTATAGGAGGTTTTCACCAAAAACATATAGTAAATACTGACACTCTAAACATACAAACTCCCTCTAAACACATTTTGATTAATTACAATTAACAATCAAAATGTGTAATAGGATCTTTAGTTTTAGGGTTTAGCATTAATTTCATGTGCCATAATTTGTTAAAAAGAAAAAGAAAACATTATGCTGCAAATGATCCCAGCATTTGGAGCACAAACATACAAAAATAAATAAATAGGAACTAAGGTTAATAACATACCCAACTTCAACACCAGAAAACTTGAATCCAAGCTGTTTACAAATGTTAAAGCACCTTCGAGGAGTGTTTGTCTCGTGAAGCCAGATTTTGTAATTTTGAAGAAGCCGGGTATTGGAGTCGACGAAACAACCAACCAGTTTGCCATCTTCACTTTCATCTAAACAACACAAAATTAAGATAAGCTTCCAAATTTGGGGCTATTCGAAGCTGCTTACCTGCTGATCCTACACTCCAATCACTACCATCCATCAATCTAACGTCTCCTCTAGACTCCATTCCTTCTCTTCAACTAGATCTGTCTAGATCACCAATAATGTTAGCTATTAGAATCTGCCAGGGGGCGAGGTTAATTCAGTGGTAGAGCACTGGACTAATAAGTTGGAGGACCTGAGTTCAAGTCCCAAGCGTAGTACTAAAGATTTTTTCTTCTAGTGTCTTCGTTCAAGGGTTGAATTCGGCCTCCTCCTAGGCCAACCCAGCCTTTAATTAATTTAATAATGGGTATCTTGGGTGCTAATGACTCTAGCGGTTGAAGCAGCCAAGGGGAAAATCAGGCGTCCGGAGCATAGTAACTGACCACACTATCTCTCTAGTGTGCCGTATGGTCATGAATCAGATACCTCTATTGTATCTGATTCATGATAACAAATGGCCTGTTACGGCACTGACTTTTTATTTATTTTTTTTAGAATCTGCCTACCTGGTATAGAAGTGCTGTAGATGCCTGCACGCCATTTACCTCCACACATAAATCTACTGTCTTCTGTACATTTACTGTCACATTCAGCTTTGCTCACTTCCGATATCTGTCTAGCGCGGATTTCATCGCCACAAAAGCACTGATTGCTAACAGGCACATAACAGACGTTCATTAGTATTGTGTTTTCGTTTAGTATGAATAAGGAATTACATTGAAAGTGAAAAGTAAGAGTTGCACCGAATATTGCAATGTGCAGGTGAAAGGTTCTTGGTCATTCTCATGACATGGCTGAAAAAGTCCGACTCGCAGAAACTGCGTCATCTTAGCGCGGGTCCGTACATATCCCTAGTGTCATTTGGAAAGATTGAAAGGAAAACAGTTATTATTTTGGTTCGACAGCTAATACAAGAAATTTGAAATTTTGGCTGTCTTATAGGGCGTTCCATAAGGAGGAGGCCATCCATAGGCTTTTATACGTATTTCGTAGTTTCTGCGAGTCGGACTTACAAAAATACTTTTAGCAGTATAATTTGTCAGTAAAAGCGTCTGGAATACTTCAAAATGTTATACTTACTGATATTCGACCCCTGCATATCTATACCCCTGGCGGTAGCAAATGCCTACACAGTGCTCAGGGGTAATCCAATTTGTCATAATGTATTTTCCATTGAGAGTTCTAGATTCTGTATCTTTGAAGCAGCCGATGTAGTATTTCTCAACATAGTTGACATTTTTATCATCAATATCGTATACACTCAATCGCCAGTCTCCACCACAGGTTTTTGAAGTATCGCCTTTACATGGAGCATTGCAGTCAGATTCAGCAGCCGAAGCTAGGAATGGTGGTCTCGCATTTGAACAAAAGCATTCACGACTGTACAGACATAATTTATAATGAATTAAGACTCTTAAATAATAAATATACATATTTAAAAATAATAACATTAACAAATGGGCTCCGGAGAAGCTTAGGATTCAAATTTGTCATCGCTGGGAGGTTGTGGTTACATCTTACAAGTTGAACATGTAGAAAATATTTTAATTGAATTAATTAAAATACCCAAATGTAGTATCAGTCACGGACACCCAGCTGCGACCAAGTGATCGGCTATTTCTAAGAGGCTACAACTCATATAAATGCGACGGCCTTCCTGGAACCTCCGGTGGAGTCCTTCTGCTTCTGAGAAGAGACTTAGCTTCAAGAATCCTCGAAGAACAACCCATCACGAGCACCGGAACCCAGGCAGTGTCTGCCTGGGTCCGGCTAAGGAGAGGATATACGTTCACATGCGTCTACCGAAGGCCCCGTGCACCCCAGGCGGAGACCAAGGCACTAATCTCAGCTGCAACGCAGGAGCCTCACCAAGTCATTGTCGGAGATCTCAATGCCAGGCATCAAGTCTGGTTATGCCTTTCAGCCATTGAACTGGGGAAAGACAGAGTGAGGACGAACCTTGGAGTGCTCCAACCCGGGATACACACATTTAGGCACGCTGGAAACCCCGAATGGACGTCGACCCTTGATCTCCTCCTCACTTAGGATTTACACGCAGTCACGAGATGCAGTGCCTGCCCACCAAGTATCTCCTCCACAAAGCCGACTGGAATGGGTACCGAGAAGACATTATCTCCGACCTACCTCCAATCAGGTCCATCAGAACGTCCGATGAAGTCGAGGACGCTGTCACCGTCCTCACCGAAGTAATTCAGTCCACCGCTGACAGAAGAATCTCAAAGTTTGTTCCGGAGCCTATCCACCAGCGTAAGCCGGCAGCGCACATCAACAGGTTGATTGGCTGGCGGAACAACTTAAAGAACATCTGGGCGCGGACGAAGGTTGGCACTCTAAGGGCTCCCATTAATGGCATGACCTGGCAAATTGCGCAGCTCTCAGCAGTTACGACGGACACCTGAGGATACAAGACAGTCCTGGCGGCTCCCTCTTTTCAGAGATGTGTCACCCCCTCTCCTACCACAGAGATGACAAGGAAGTACCAGACGCATACTGGACTTAGCAGAAGAGGCAGCACATGAGATTTAAGTTAGATTTATGCTAGTATTAAGGTAATGTAATGTAGGCTAAGATTAAAAAGATAACCATGTTTTTTCCCTCCCTTAACATCCCAGACACCCTCTATAGTTAGTATTAGGCACTAAGTAGGCTTAAGCCCCCCCTTTTTGCGGCACATTGACCATGTCGGCATCAAGGTGACCGAGTTCAGGACAGGCCTGTCCAGTGCTATCAATGTCTTGCCTTCGGGCACACAGCTGAATACTGTGGCCATACGGGGAAATGTGGATGATGTAGAGCCGTCTATTGGACCCACGAGTGTCCAATGACCACACGCCCTAAGTGTGCCCACTGCCTTGGGGAACATCCCACGTAGTACCGCCTCTGCCCGAAACGGATCGAGTACGCCGCACAGTGGTCCAAATCCAGCCATCATGGTGCAAAAAATACTTTGAGTGGACGGATTGCCTTCAAACTCGGCATGATCTTTATTGAATGGTTGAGAAGGTGTTTTATGAGGATTATGACAAAATAGGTAAGGGTGGGGGTGGGGGTAAGAGGGAGAGTGGGAGGTACTTCATAGCTTTTCAATTGCTTTTCGTTGAAGGATTTTGTTCAAATCTTGTATGATGTTGATTGAAGGGTTGAGAAGGTGTTTTATGAGGAATATGACTAAATAGGAGAAGGTTGTGGTGGGGTTCAGAGGCCGACCCCTTTTTCCCGAGCTTGTTGAAGGTATGGCATCCACTTCGCCAGTAAGAAAAATAATTTCTACTTCCAACCACGATGAAAACTTAGATTCAAATTTAGATTTATCCCTGTTAGTCTTCCTCCGTCTGGCCATATAATTTGAATATAAAATTTTGAGTGTTTTTCTAACACGATCATCTTCTGTAAGACCAAATGCTTGGACCGCCCTTCTATAAAAAGTTTCAAACTTTTTCGAAGTAATTATGAGCTCTCCAAAATCTCTTCTACGTAGCATCTCTCTTAAAAAAAAGTCCGTCTCGCAGGACTGCGGGTTGGACTTAGATCATCTTAGCACGGTTCCGTTCATATCCCTAGTCTAATTTGGAAAGATTAAAATAGAAGCAGTTATTATTTTGGTTCCACCAGTCTTTTTTTTTAAATTAATTATTATAATGGCGTGTCAACCCTTAAGGTCACTAACGCCATTCCTGTGAGTAGTAAAGTCTTGAAAGGTCATGATTTACAATCTTACCTGGAAGGGTCCGCTACACTAGAAACAGACCCGCTAGTGACAAGCTTTAAGCACTTTTTTCTCCGACTGACATCGCCTAATTAAAACTTTCTTCAGAACCTTTTTTGTAGAGCATTTAATAAGCTTTCTAATGGTATCCTTCCGTTTACCAAGATTTTCAACCTTTTTCGAGATATTAAGGAAAGTAAACAAAGTTACTAAAACTTTTTATGTCTGTTAATAAAATATTTTATTCTAACCCTTCCTTAACTCCAAACGTAACCAAAATTTCAACATAATAGTTATGATGAAAGTTCTCGAAAACGGTTAAAGCTATCGCCTTGAAAATGGTTTCATTCGTTTTCCTAGCCCAGGAATCATATAAAACGAGTACTTAGAAGCTTATGAACTCAAAAACGTAAGCGTTACGATTTTTTTTGCGCGAATTTCGCCCCAAACGCCATCTTCCAGTAGGCGGATTTTGCTGGTTAACGAACTTGACCTTTCAAATTGGACGAAGGATTTTTGTACCAAATTTCATCAAAATCGGACCATTCGTCTTCTACCTAGAGAGCGAACAGACATATATATATATATATATATATATATATATATACAAATTTGAACCACCGTTATTTTCGGTCTCTAGGGGTTCTGAAACGCGAAATTTTCTAGTCGGCACTTCCGGATTGTTTCATTGTATCAACCCTATAAGCGGGGTTCCTCCCTATGGGGGAGGGAGGAACCGCGCTAAAAAGAATAAATAAATAAAAAAAAATTTAAAAAAGGTGTCTTTTAAATTATTTTTTCGGTAATGGCACTTCTACATTTGAAGCTCAATAATCTATTACGGACTAAGTGCCAAAAAAACAGTTAACAATTTTTAAAACTTCCAAAGTGCCAGTTTATAAGTAAAGAACTCCAGTGCCCAGACTTTCATACTTTTATACAAAAATAAAAAGGTCACTCTATAATAATTTTAAGTAATTATTCAGACTTTTTCATGGAAATATTTAACAAGATGTAACACATTATAGATGATTTGTCTTCATTTAAAAACGGCGCAAATCAGAGTTTCATTTATTGCAGCATAATAAATGACCAAGTTAAAAAAAAAGGAATTTACCAAAATCTGTACTTTACTTCTCAGTAAAAATCGGTTCGCAGAAATCTATGTGCACTAGACCTTCACTCAAGAACAACACAAGGAATACTGACCCAAATTACTGCCAGCAGATGACCTCTGGGTAGGGGTCATCTGCTGGCATATGAGGGTCAGGGCTACCTGCTACCGTAGCAGGCAGCGCACCGAGCCTAGGTTTTCCCCATAGAATTCCCTCCCAATACCAAAGGGGTACCGACGGGCAAACAAACCTTACATATTCTGTTAGAGGAATGTAAAGGCTAAAAGCTGACACAATTAACTCCGTGGTTCCTCGTGATGCTGACGTTAAAAATCTTTCTAAATTTCACATAGGCGTGTTAAAAAAATATTTAACTTTAAAAATTTGTTAGCCAACTTCATATCAAGATATTTCGATCGTTTTGCCATATTTATGTAGTCCATCTATGGTACTTTTATTACAGAAAAAATTATAAAAAAAAAAAATATTATGGCATATTAATTGACTAGTATCCTAGGGTTGCAAATAATGTTTGAGCACACATGTATAGAACCGCCATCTTTGAACCGTCTCAGAGACTAAATGGATGGACACAAAATTAAAATTTCTTTATTAATATAATATATGGTTACTATAGAACCTTCTAGACATGTTTTGGTGTTTCTTAAAAAATGTTGGGTTTTTCGATTTTTTGGACCATGATGGCTGGATTTGGACCACTGTGCGCCGAGCATCTCTGGCAGAAGCGGACTCAGAAGGCTACCCCGATGAAGAACTCCCACGCAGCGCGCCAGCCTGAATCACTTCGAAGACCTCCTGCCACCAGGGTGAACAACGGAGTGTACTACTCCCAGGTCGCCGGAGGCTCACAAGCCAGCCCATGCGCCGAAGCTGCACCTCAAGCGACCTCCGACAACACACCGCTGCCCGAACTCTCACCCCCTACACAATCGCAGGGGATGAATATGAACATGGATGCGATGTTTAACCTCATAATGGGTTTGGTGGACACGGTAACGAAGCTTATGGTGAAGGTCGACAGACTGGTTGACAAGGTGATGCCCTCAAAG
This sequence comes from Gonocerus acuteangulatus, assembly GCA_946811695.1. Taxonomy (NCBI): domain Eukaryota; kingdom Metazoa; phylum Arthropoda; class Insecta; order Hemiptera; family Coreidae; genus Gonocerus; species Gonocerus acuteangulatus. The sequence goes on from OX328131.1 coordinate 8,395,274, forward strand.
TGATTGGACATATCATCAACAATCTTAACATCCGAAGCCTTCGACCTAACTTGGCTGACTTAGAACACCACCTCCAGACCTACTCCCCTGCGGCGTAGCTCTCACAGATTCATATCTGCATCCAACTGAGTGGCTGTATCTACGGGTATACACCTCGTACAGGTGTGACGGCCTACCTGGAAGATCTGGCGGAGCACTATTGCTCGTCCGAAGAGACCTTCCTTCACGAATCCTCGAGTACCAGCCCACTACCAACACAGGGACCCAGGCAGCATCCGTCTCGGTCCGACTGAGGAGACGGTACGTCTTCACATGCGTCTACCGAGCACCCCTGGCGGACCAAATCCTTGTCGGGGTCCTTAATGCCAATCATCAGGTCTGGCAGTGTTCCTCGGCAAACGAATTGGGGCCGTACATAGTGAGGACGAGCCTAGGAGTTATTCATACGGGGATCCACACATTTAAACACCGCCCGATCCTCTACGAGGTCGAAGGAGGCCTGCCTACAGAACTGTCCACGAAGGACCTTCCCCACAAGGCAGAATGGAAAGGATTTCAAGAAGAAATTCTCTCCGTCCTACCATGTATCAGTAACATCGAAGCTGTTGCCAACATCGACGAAGCCGCTGCCGTCTTCACCGAAGTCATAAGGATCCTTCAGTTTGTACCGAAGACCATCAACTAGGGCAGACCTCCTGCCCACATCACCAGGCTGATCGGGATGCGAAACAATCTCTGGGCGCGGATGAGAGACGGCACCCTATGGGCTCCTTTCAATGCTATGACCCGGCAAATTGCGCAGACAGCTGCGCAATGGAAGACGGCCCTCTGGCACGAGCATCTTTATTTATTTATAATTTACAACAATTACAGCCTCGGCCAATCAAATTGTAGTCATAAAGAAATTAAAATAATAAATATATAACAGTACTAACAAAACAAAAACAAATCAAAATAAAATAAATATATAAAATAAAGTCTCAGCTATATATTCATTTTAACCGACTTCAGATATTTTTAGGAAATTTCACCATTAAAAAGGTCTTTGTTAGTAATAGTGCCATTCCAAATCCTACAACTCCTAGCCACTACATCTCTAAAAGCTGAGTGCCGAGTTTTGTGTTGTACCGGTACGAATTGACTGCATCTTCTTAGCCTGACTGGAGGAACGTGTAAAGGGATTGATGCGAAGAGTTCGGGACAGTCCAGCTCTCCTTGTAATAATTTAAAAATGAATAGAAGGTCCGCACGCTGTCTTCGGATCTCCAATGGTTCTAAAGACACAGCGGTCTCAGAACAAGTTGTTCTCTCGAGGAATCGCTGGAACCTCGAGTCTGTTGATATCCTCAGCTATATACGGCCGCCAGATTAACGTGGCATACTCCAGCTGGGACCTCACCAGGCTGGTGTAGAGTGCAGAAAAAGCCTGTTTATCCTTAAGGTCCCGAGCATTTCTCCACAGGAAACCTAATGTCTTCACAGACTTCTTGCAAACGTTGTCAACATGATTTTTGAACGTTAGCGCAGAATCCATGTGAAAACCCAAATCTTTCACCGCAGTCACCCTTTTTACTAATTCGTCACCAAGAAAGTAGGGGTAAATAATAGGATTTTTTCCCTAGTGAATGTGGTGACACTACATTTACCGATATTAATGTCGATAAACCGATATTAATGTCGATTAATCTTCGACGGACTCTTGAGGACACTAGGCAGTTCTGGCGGCTTCGGAGATGCACGGTCTCTTAGCGGCTAGATGGCCTTCTCTCAGAAGGCGATCACCTCTTGTCTCCAGCATAACAAGCCGAAAGGACACTGAATCTTGCCCCGGATCCCCAAGATCTCACAAGGACCCTGCTATAGTTCACCTTCAGGGGGCTGGAGTTCAGCACAAATGCGAACGAGGGCAATAAACCCTCAGTATTGGATGGTGTACCTTACGTGATGCTCCCTAGGAAAGCCAAGGCCTCGCTATTGAACATCTTCAATGCAGCGTGGCGCACTGGACACTCCCACGACGCATGGAAACACGCTGCGGTGGTCCCTTTTAGAAAAAGTCCGACTCGCAGGAACTGCATCATCTTAGAGCGGTTCCGTTCTTATCCCTAGTCTAATTTGGAAAAATTAAAATAGAATCAGTTATTATTTTGGTTCCACCAGTCTTGAAAGGTCTTGTTTTATGGCCTTACCTGTATGGGTCGGGCAACCCATAAGTCGGCCAGAAAGGCCTCCGCTCAGAGGCATTTGGAAAGCCTTGGGATCTCTCTCTTTGAACGCTACCTTTTTAACAATAAACTGATCTTCTTATTTTACTTAATCTGTTTTATTGTCAAATACATTATCCGACTATAAGCAATTAAAAAATAACAAGGAATAAAACATACAAAAAGAACAGTTCTAATAAGCGAAATCAATTACTTTAAAGTTTGAAGCACTTATTTCTCCGATTGACATCGCCTAATCAAAACTTTCATCACAACCTTTTTTGTAGAGCATTTATTAGGTTTTCTAATGGTAATCTTCCGTTTCCCAAATTCTCAACCTTTTTCGAGATATTAAGGAAAGTATACAAAGTTACCAAAACTTTTTGTCTGTTAATAAAATATCTAACCCTTCCTTAACTTCAAACGTAACAAAAATTTCATCATATTAGTTTTAATGAAAGTAGAACATGCAGAAAATGTTTGAACTGAATCCCATGATTAAGTACCCAAACCAAAAACGGTATTCAAAAACTATTTTTCCAATTTTCTCGAAAACGGTTAAAGCTATCGCCTTGAAAATGATTTCATTCGTTTTCCTAGCCCAAGAAGCATATAAAACGAGTACTTACAAGCTTATGAACTCAACAACGTAAGCGTTACGATTTTTTTTCGCAAATGTCGCCCCAAACGCCATCTTCCAGTGGGCGGATTCTGCTGGTTAACGAACTTGACCTTTCAAATTAGACGAACGATTTTTGTACTAAATTTCATCAAAATCGGACCATTACTCTCTGAGCTATGCCACGAACAGACAAATATATATATATATATATATATATATATATATATATATATTTATATATATACATATATACACAAATTTGAGCCACCGTCATTTTTGGTCTCTAGGGGTTCTGAAACGCAAAATTTTCTAGTCGGCACTTCTGGATTTTTTCATGAGATCAACCTTATAAGCGGGGTTCCTCCCTATGAAGGGAGGGAGGAACCGCGCTAAAACCAAGAAGCCAGGAGACAAGCCTGAGCACTACCGGCCGATCAGCCTGCTGAGCCACATGAGCAAGATCTTCGAAATGTTGATCCTTGCTCATGTATTGAAGCACTGCACAGGAGCGGACGTCATGCCTCTGGAACAGACTGGCTTTCGGCCGGGCTCTCTTGTGATCACCACATCGCCTAGCTCAGAACTCAACGAGAACAGAGTGACGGCCTTTTTCTCCCTGGACTGCACACAGGCGTTCGACTAAACATCCCACCAACTGCGTCTGCGTCAGCTGCGGTGCACGGATTCCCGGATCTTCAATATTCTTGACAGCTACTTGTCTGGAAGAACGTGCGCCGTCAGGATTGGTGGTGATGTATCCAGTAGTCGGTCGTCGACGTGTGGAATACCCCAGGGATCGGTATTAGGTCCAGTGCTCTTCACTATCTACACCGCCCACATCGTGAGGATGAAGTTCCCGAACATTTCCTTAGCTGCTTATGCTGACGATATTGGCGTCTATTTCTCCAGCTTCAACGCCCGTGTCGTGCCCAGACAGCCTCTGAGACCATCACCGACGCACTCAGCGACGCAGGAATATACGTCAACCCGACTAAGGCAGATGCCCTTGTGTGTTCCTTCCAGAAAAACAAGGCATGCAGACCTCGAGGATCTCTACTCTCGCAATTCGAGGTCCGAGGTCAGCGGATCAAGCTGTCCACGAAGATTAACTACCTGGGAGTGCACATACACCGGCATCTTTCTGTGACGCCGCACGTCACCAGCCGCTTGAAGGAAGCCCAGCAGAAGACTTTCTGCCTGAATCATCTCTTACGATCGGCCCAGCTGGCGCTTCGGCTGAAGCTCCAGATCTACAAGGCGATCATCAAGCCTACGCTTCTGCATGGAGCGCCAACCCTGCGTTACATCTACCCGAGTACGCTGAGGCGGCTACAGAAGTTCCAAAACGGGGTCCTCCTCCGCGCAGAACAGCACACAAGTCTCCAGAGGAAGAAGCCATCCCTCCTTCACGACGAGCTACAGCTGCCAGCAGTTCAAGATTTCATACGAAGGCGTCATATCAAAGACTATGACAGCCTCCAGTACTGCGTCAACTCCCTCTTCAGGGACGTGACACCCCCTCTACTACCGCAGAGATGGCAGGGCTGCCCCAGGCGGTCCTGGACTTAGTAGAAGAGGCAGCTTAATGTAAATATTGTAATCATTGTAAATAGTCTAAGTTAGCTTTAAGTTAGATGTAAGTTCCACCCTTGTGTAGTCCCTCTCCATGCAACATTGTCTCCCCCTAGATTTAGTATAATAGACTAAGTAGGCTAAGATCCCCTTTGTACATTTAACAGTCCCTTCTAGTACGTTAGCGTAGAATAAGGCGTAGACTTAAGCCCGACTCCAGGCTCCAACCCGTTGGGCCTGGAGGTTCTCTAGATAAGATTTGTAAATAAAATGGGGGGTGTGAAAAAAGAACATCCTCATTCTCAGACTTAGAGAAACGTCGGCAAAGAAGTTTGTGACACGTTCAATACCAGAAGACTAGAATATTTTAATGAATCGGACCATGGAAGCCTACGAGTTAAAATACATATATTCATAAAAAATAATACATAGGCTATACTAAGAAAATAAAGAACAAATATAGACTAAGAAATTAAAGAACAAAGGCATTGTGCTGACTTGTTTTTTAATAATAACAATAAAATTATATTATGCACTAAAAACGAATTATCGTCTGATTCAATACTTCTACATCCTTCAGCATTTTTTTCTGACGAGTCAGTATCGTCAGCCTCATTTTCTAATGACAGTTCTTGAAGTTGATCATATCGTCGATACAAATGCAAACTAACGAATGTGCAAATCACCAATTTTGAGAGTGGAAAAGCATTTATTCATAACTTTTTTTTGGACAGTCAAATATTCGGCAGATTTGACCTTTTGATAGTGGAATACTTTCCCTTTAATAGAGTGAAGTCAGATTGAAGAATTTGCTGTAAATAAGTCCAGCAGAAATTATTAAAAATTGACAATGAAAGATGCATTTTTTCATATTCGTTAGTTTGCTTTTGTATCGACGATATGGTAAACTACACTTCAATAGGCTAATTACATCTACATCGGTTTGTTGCTTTCTTACGTAAACCTTTCCGAAAACTGACGAGATTCAGGTCCGATGAAACTAAGAGCACCATAAGATCTTAGTGAACTTTTGGTTACGTTTGGAGTTAAGGTAGGGTTAGAATAAAATATTTTATAAGTGCTTAAACTTTGAAGTAATTGATTTCGTTCATTCGAACGGTTCTTTTTGTCTGTTTTTATTCCTTGTTTTTTTTTTGTAATTGCTTATAGTTGGTTAATGTATTTGACAATAAAACAGATTAACCCTTTGTTGCATCGTGATGCATTAATTTACCGTAAGCAGCAACGTGTGTCAAAGGACTGGACGATTTTAAACGTTGTACTTTTTCATGATAAAAGAAAAAAAAATCATGTGTCAAAGGGTTAAGTAAAATAAGAAAAACAATTCATTGTTAGAAATATAGCTTGCCAAGAGAAAGAGATTCGATGACGTCTTTTGAATATTTTCAATTGCCTTTATGCTGTTGGTTTTTTTTTATTTTATTTTTTAATTGATTTTATTTGTAGAATTATTACTATAGTAGAAGAACACAAGAAAATGTGAAAAAATTGATATTTTTCAATGCATTCAACGCATGAAATAGGTGTCTCTAGAAGAGGATTCTGGGGTCTGGCGGACCCAACTAGGTAAAGTCATAAAGCCCTTTGAACACAGGCCAAACCAAATATTATCTGTTTCTATTCTAAGCTTTTCAAATGACAAAAGGGATATGAACGGAACCGCGCTAAGATGATGCAGTTCCTGCGAGTCGGACTTTTTTTCTCCTAGGCGAGTCCCAACCATCCCTTAACTTTCCATCACCTATTTGAAATCATCAATGTTTGATTTTTAAATACCCGATCTCGACTCCAGCATAACTGAAATTCTTTTCCTTGCAATAATTTCTACACATATCTGGAGTTAGTGAATTTCCAAAGTCTTTGAACACATCCGGTAGGAGTCTAGTTCCTTGAATCATATCTTCGTAACATCCTATGTATCGATGACATTGCGAACCTGCAAAAATATCTTATATAAATAATCTTTAACACGAAAAAATGTTTTTGGTTATGAACATTAAAAAATACATGATTGATATGTCGGTCCAGGCAACGAATGCTTGAAAACATCTATAGGTGGAAATTTTTGGAACACAATTTTTGACTTCGTAAATTTGTTTGGGCTGGATAGGAGGTGAACATATCAAAAGTCCTCGCCCCTAGCCTTTAAGCCGGGGGGGGGGAGGGGTGGGGGGTTAGAAGGTCCCATTTTTCGGGTTTTCACTTATATCTCGGAAACCCTGCGTCCTAGCGATATGACTATTCTATAACAAAAAAAAAGCTGATTAAATTTCCTACAAATTCTATTCTATAAAGTTTTACGAGATATTTTTAGGTTTCGAAATATCCGCTCTTGAAAGTCGGTCATTTTGGCGAAAAACACTTTCGGCGCATATTTTTTCCTCTTTTTGACGGGATAACTCTTCAACGATGAACCCAAATAATATATAACGGTTATAGGGTTGTAGAGTATTGCATCCCCTTCAATAACATATATTACTTTGCTATTTTATGTATTTTACTTTAAACGTAAAAATAATTTCAATGTTCATCGTGGAATCTGAAATTTAGCGACCAACAGCCCAGGAAACTATGAATTATAGGTGGAAGTGTTTGGAACACAATTTTTAACTTCATAACTTTGTTTCGGCTAGTTAGGGGGTCAACATATCAAAAGTCCTCACCCGTTGCCTTTGAGCCGGGTGGAGAGGGGGGGTTTAGAAGGTCCCATTTTTCGGGTTTTCACTAATATCTCGGAAACCCTGCGTCCTAGCGACATAACCATTCTATAACAAATAAAAGCTGATTAAATTTCCTACAAGTTCTATTCTATAAATGTTTTCGAGATATCTTTAGTTTTCGCAATATCCGCTCGTGAATGTCTGTCATTTTGGGGAAAAAACACACTTCTTTCTATTTTCGACCGGATATCTCTTCAACGATGAATCCAAAAAATAAATGTCGGCTATAGGGTTGTAGGACATTCCATTCGCTTCAATAATATATATATATATATATATATATATATATATACATACATATCTTTACTATTTTATGTATTTTCCTTCAAACGTAAAAACAGTTTTAGTGTCCATCGTGATATCTTGCAACAACTGTCGACCGACAGTTTCTCACCATTTCCAGTCATTGTATTGTCCAAAACATACTTCATTATGGAAATATAGGTAGCACTGGACGTATAAATAGTACGAAATATATAATTTTGGGCCTCTGGCCAGTTATTCACACTCAATTATATAACATCTTGACCATTAAATTGGCAATTGTTTTGTTAAGACCATGTGAGTGTGTATATAACGTTTGAAAGAAAATACATAAAATAGTATTGTAATATATGTTATTGAAGCGAATGGAATGCTCTACAACCCCATAACCTGCATTTATTTTTGGGTGCATCGTTGAAGAGATATCCGGTCGAGAATAGAAAAAAGTGTGTTTTTTTTCCCAAAATGACAGACTTTCAAGAGCGGATATTTTGAAAACTAAAGATATCTCGAAAAACTTCATTGAATAGAACTTGTAGGAAATTTAATAGCTTTTATTTGTTATAGAATGGTTATGTCGCTAGGACGCATGGTTTCCGAGATATAAGTGAAAACCCGAAAAATGGGACCTTCTAACCCCCCCCTCCCCCGGCTCAAAGGCGACGGGTGAGGACTTTTGATATGTTGACCCCCTAACTAGCCGAAACAAGGTTATGAAGTTAAAAGTTGTGTTCCAAACATTTCCACCTATAATTCATAGTTTCCTGGGCTGTTAGTCGCTACATTTTAGATTTCACGATGAACACTGAAATTATTTTTACGTTTGAAGGGAAATACATAAAATAGCAAAGTAATATATATTATTGAAGGGAATAAAATACTCTACAACCCTATAGCCGTTATTTATTATTTTGGTACATCGTTGAAGAGTTATCCGGTCAAAACGGGGGAAAAATATGCCGCAAAAGTGTTTTTCCCCAAAATGACAGACTATCAAGAGCGGATATTTCGAAAACTAAAGATATCTCGAAAAACTTTACAGATTAGAACATGTAGGAAATTTAATCAGCTTTTATTTGTTATAGAATGGTTATGTCGCTAGGACGCAGGGTTTCCGAGATATAAGTGAAAACCCGAAAAATGGGACCTTCTAAACCCCCCCTTCCCCCCGGCTTAAAGGCTAGGGGCGAGGAATTTTGATATGTTTACCTCCTATCTAGACCAAACTAAGTTACGAAGTCAAAAATTGTGTTCCAAAAATTTCCATCTATACCTGTTCGTTGACTGGACTGTGTATGCGCTACAATTAACAGGAATTTTCCTCAAACCTTCTTCACAAATTACGCTCTAGGAAAACAATATTACCAATAACATTATCATTTAAATTAATTTGCAATTTAAAAGAAAAAACAAACAATTTTAAAGTGAGTTAAACCTTGTGGTTGTTGTTAAACAAAAGCTTCCTCAGGGCTTAGTCTTAGAATAGCTCTTTTTTTTTTTTCTTTTTTTTTCTTTTTTTTTTTACGCCGCATCGACAAATCTTCGCCATTAGCACCGGCCTCCAGGGTGCAGCCAGGAATTTTCTCAGCGAGCCCTGAGATGAGAAAATTCCTGCCGCCGGTGGGGATCGAACCCACCATCTCCCGCTTATGAATCCAGCGCGCTAGCCACTAGACCACGGGAGACCCCAATATCTTATTAGACTATGTATGACTAGTGCCCTATAACTATAATGTTTGTAATGACTCGGACCCTGGAAGACTACGAGCTAAATAATAAAGACTACGAGTTAAATAATAATGATATTTTTGAAAACTTATCTGAGCCTAGGGCGTATATAAGGGGGGGGGGGGTTGTGGGCCTGCAGCCCTCCCCTCTGACATTTTGATTTAATCGGTAAAAATGTGTCATAAAAACTCAAAAATAAATAATATCACTTAGTTCAGGAAAAATAATTGGGGGGGGGGAGGGTAAATAGAGTTTTAGTTGGCTAACTATTCCAAGTTCTAGGTATTTAATATTCCATAACCCCCCCCCCCCCCCCCCCCAAGGAAATTATTTCCTATATACGCCCCTGATCTGTGCGGATACAATTGACCAATATATTGTCATCTACTAAGAATTAATTTCTCAAATGTCTTACCTGATAGCATCAGGAGTGCCATAAGTGAAACGTGGAGCAGATGAGTGTACATCTTTATGTCAGTGCTGATTGAAAACAAGAAACCTCACCCAGAAACTGTATGCGAATGTAAAGCAACCATCTTGTACTATTTATATCATTTTAATAATGACGTATCAAAATGATGAGACACTTATTTACACAATTGTACTTTTAATATCACTGTCTCCTTAACACTCTCGGTGCTGACGTCATTTTCCGGGAATACCCCGCGTACTGATGAATCTTTTTGTCGAATTTTTCATGGATACATTTTTTTTTTAATCATGTCTGATGTGTTTAATAGTAATGCAACAAAGAAAACTAGCCGGAATTGCATTTTCGGAAGTGTCCTTCAGGAGGGACATCAGTACGCGAGGAATTCCAGCTGCTTTGCGGGCTAGTATCAATAGACGCCCATTAGTCAGACACGCTACACCTACACCTAATGTTTATTTATTTTAAAAGAAAACTCAATAATTTTTGACAATTTTTATTAGAATAACAAATAACAATAACCAATCATATATAATTATTGGTTTAAATATTATTTTGTTGGACGTTTTCAATTATTTTAACAATAACGTTGAAGACAACTGCGTTTACCTGGAGTCGTAAAAGTGAACCCCCTCCATTTGCGAGCCTTTTGAACCTCAAGTGAAAAGTAACGCAGGAGTGTCCTTCCGAAAGGACACCCGGCCGCGGGGACGGTCGCTACTGTCCTTCCCAAAGGACGTCAGCACCGAGAGTGTTAATGCATTGCAATTTTCCCCGTAGCAACCGTGCTTTTCACGGTTGAGAATCTTCGTAAACGGTAGGTTACCATTCAAAAGCTTACTAAATGCTCTACAAAAAAGGTTCTGAAGAAAGTTTTGATTAGGCGATGTCAATCGGAGAAAGTAAGTGCTTAAACATTGAAGTAATTGATTTCGTTTATTCGAACGGTTCTTTTAGCGCGATTCCTCACTCCCCCATAGGTAGGAACCCCGCTTATAATGTTGATCGCATGACGCAATCCGGAAGTGCCGACTAGAAACTTTAGCGTTTCAGAACCCCTAGAGACCGAAAATGATGGTGGTTCAAATTTGTATATATATATTTCTCTGTTCGCGGCATACGTCAGCGAATAATGGTCCGATTTTGATGAAATTTGGTACAAAAATCTTTCATTTAATTTCAAAGGTCAAGATCGTTAACCAGCAGAATCCGTCCACCGGAACATGGTTTTTGGAGCGAAATTCGCGCGAAAAAAATATTTATTTATCTTGGTAAACGGAAGGTTACCATTAGAAAGCTTACTAAATGCTCTAAAAAAAAGGTTCTGAAGAAAGTTTTGATTAGGCGATGTCAATGGGAAAATAAGTGCTTAAAAGTACGTGATTTCGGTTATTCAAACGGTTCTTTTTGTCTGTTTTTATTTCTTGTTATTTTTTAATTGCTTATAGTTGGATAATGTATTTTACAACAAAACAGATTAAGTAAAATAAGAAAAACAAGTATAGAGAGAGTTTCGAAGACCTTGTGACGGGAGCTTTTCTGGGGTTGGGCGACCCATACAGGTAAGATCATAAATCAAGACCTTTCAAGAAAGGTGGAACCAAAATAATAATTGTTTCTATTTTAATCTTTCCAAATGATACTAGGGATAAGAACGGAATCGCACTAAGATGATGTAGTTCCTGCAAGTCGGACTTTTTTGTAGTTGCTTAGCTCACTTTTTAATTCGTCGTTTTTTTTTTAATTGGAATTATTTTTAGAATTGGTAATATAGTAGAAGAGTACAAGAAAATGTAAACATTTTGATATTTTTCAAATCATTGAATTAGTATCTCTAGGAGTGGATGAAGGGTGCTGCCTGACCCTTTTTCTGTCAGGTAGAGGTGAGGGTCTGGGCGGACCTATTTGAGGTTATAAATTATTTCATAAAAGGTCGAACCAAAATTATAACTGTTTCTATTTCAACCTTTCCAAATGACATTAGCATTAAGAACGGAACCGCGCTAAGATGATGCAGTTCCTGCGAGTCGGACTTTTAGCACTTTCCTCCGAAGGAAAGTAGCTATTGAGGTTGGACTCATGACGGAATTTTTGAAAAATTTCTTCAAATCTTTATCGATCCTACCTAGTAGACACCGAAAATGACCCCCGTTAAAATTTATATCTATATATATATATATATATATATATATATATATATATATATGTATATATATATATATACATATATATGTGTCTGTTAACACGATAGCGGCCAGAGTTTTTGTTTTTTCGTCACGAAACTTGGTATATAGCATTCAATTAGCAAATGATTGAACGAGTTCGTTAACCACCAAAGTCCGTCCACCGTAAGGGGGGGGGGGGTTACCCCGAACCTAAAACACTAATTTGACTATGTCAGCCGTAATATTTGTTATATTTCAACGAAACTTGGTATTCGTAGTGGTAATATAGAGAGAAAAGTGAGATATAAAAATGAACTAAATCGGTTCATTAGAAGGGGGGGTTTACTCCGGACCCACAATACCAATTCGCCACTACCAGCCGTGATTTTTGGTATATTTCGATGAAACTCGGTATTCGTAGTGCTAATCCACAGGTAAATATGTGTTGTAAAAATAAACTAAATCGGTTCATTAGGAGGGGGGTTTACTCCGGACCCACAATACCAATTCGCCACTACTAGCCGTGATTTTTGGTATATTTCGACGAAACTCGGTATTCGTAGTGGTAATCTACAGGTAAATATGTGTTGTAAAAATTAACTAAATCGGTTCAATAGAAGGTCGGGTTTACTCCGGACCCAAATTCCTAATATTCTCATACCGGTCGTAATTTCTGCTCTATTGTAACGAAACGCGGTATACGTCGTGGGTAACTCATGAGAAAGAAGTGTTGTAAAAATGAGCTGAATCGGTCAATCGGAAAGCGGGGGTTTAATTTGTAATATATTTCAATAGAAAAGCCCGCCAGACGTAGGTTCACAAAGCCGCCGCAAGGAGCGCTTTCTACCACTAGAGTGACTGTATCCTGTTCCTGCGTCAGATCAAAAGACGGAAATATGAAGTTTTTTGGTATTTATTAAGTAGTGTAGTAGGTACCATGTGTAAACATAACTCTGGAAGCAAATTAATAATTGAACAGTTACTCATTACAAAATTTAAGAGAACTATTCATGTTTTTATTTTATTTATGTGGGATATTTTAAGCAAATTGTTCTGGAAACGAGTCTACACAACCCGAATTCAGAAAGTGCTTAGTTATGCAGCTCCTGCGTGACGGACTTTTTATCTATAACTGCTGCTTTGCATTCATCATTGCACCAAGGGACGTGCCTTTTTGCATGCCTATCGGAAGGTATACTGATTTCAGTTGTGTTAGTAATCAGTGATATTCTTGAATAGGTTCTGTTTTATCAGTAATATAGTTTTGAAAACTTGCCCAGTCAGCAATATTGGTATTAAATCTTCTGATGGTATTGAAAAGTGGTGTCTATGTGAGTGTTTCACGATAATGGGCAAGTGATCGCTTTCATAAGAATCTTTGATCACCTCCCATGTAAGACAAGTGTATATGGATGGAGCTTAATGATAGGTCTGTGTTCAAAAGTGTTCCTGTTCTTTAGCAAAGCTGTGTCGGTGAGTGATATCAGGTCAAACTGTTCAAATATGGTTTGTAGTTGCGTTTCTTTACTATTACTAATTGGGGAATTCCACATTACACTTGGTACATTCCAGTCTGCTAAAAATAGTAAAGGAGTAGGTAGTTGTGTCAGTAAGTCTTTCAATCCTAGAACATATAGGTATGTCTTCTTAGGTGGAAGATATACTGCGCAGATTGTTATAGGGAAAGGAAGGTGTACTGATACACCTATAGCTTGGATTGTCGCCCCGAGTTGGATGGGTTTACTTTGGACGCCGCACAGTGGTGCCGAAAAAAACGTTAATTATATAGTTTGTGATTCTCACACTATATTAGCTACAGAATCCAGGAACAGCATGCTATTTTTCAGTTTTCCATGGATATTCCCATTATTTTATGCCCAATGTCAGAATAATGGATGTTTCACCACATTACATGTTACTCTAAATGAGTAATATATAATTGTGAAACAAGGAGGAAAAAGTTAACAATTAACAATTTGAAAGATCACTTTTCAATCTAGACGTGTCAAACTACATTTTAGAACAAAACTCATCTGCTTACCCGTTCAAAACACTGCAAAGAAAGGAAAGGATTAGAGTACACCTTTGTTTGTTAGACCATCTTCTTTACCCACTTGGCTCAGAAAACACATTTCTTAGCAGGTCGAAACACTTTTAATTCAAGTACTGTGTAGGTGCTAACGTTGTTTTTTGACATGAGCTCTCATGAGTCAAACACATACCGCGATGTGTGTGACTGCTTGTTGGGTGGTAGAAACTTGATTTTAGCATAAAATATTTGGTTATGGTTTAATATATACCTCTTTTTAAACTTTGTATGCCTCGTTTTGTGATAATCTTAAGTTTTCAAAAGTTTTGGTAAGTTTAAGTTTTCAACATGCTAATTTTCTTTGTTCTTTAAATGTGAAAAAATATTCTGTAGTTTTGAAATGGCAGCCTCTTGGATTTTGAAGTTATTTTTTGATTTTTAATCAGTGGAACAAATGAAAATCTAAAGCATTTGGAGAAAATAACTAAAATGATTTGTTCAATTTAATTAGAGTTCTATTGGTGGACAACTTTGACGCCTGGTGGCCGTGAGTGTTAAGGCATGAGCACATAACACTCCCTGCCAAGGGTCATGGGCTCGACTCACACCATGGGGTGGTGGCTTTTCTTTAGAAAAAGGAAAAGGCATCAGCCCTACCCTGGCTAGAAAAAGGAGGTAACCTATAAATAACCCGTCCTAAAATTCTTAGGTAATAATAATGGATGTTAAAATTTAAATAAAATAAAATCTTATAATTTCTATCGTGTACTATTGCTATCGTACTCTCATATCGTCGATACAAAAGCAAACAAACGAATATGAAAAAATGCATCTTTCATTGTCCATCTTTAATCATTCCTGCTGGACTTATTTAAGGCAAATTCTTCAATCTGACTTCACTCTATTAAAGGGAAAGTATTCCACTATCAAAAGGTCAAATCTGCCGAATATTTGACTGTCCAAAAAAAACTTATGAATAAATACTTTTCCACTCTGAAAAGTGGTGATTTTCATATTCGTTAGTTTGCTTTTGTATCGACGATATGTACAGACCACAAGGATATACAATAACATATTGTAACATCACACATCATGGGCGTATACAGGAAATAATTTTGGGAGGGGCTGGGAAAATTTCGGGGGGGGGGGGAGGAGGGCTGAGACCATTTCCGGGGTATGGAATAGGAAAAATTTAGAACTTGGAATAGTTTTAGGCAACTAAAACGCTATTACACTTAAAATAAACTATTTCTTATTAACTAAGTGATCTTATTTATTTTATTTTTAAGGTCTTTATGACACATTTTTACCATCAAATGAAATTTTCAGGGGGGCTGCAGCCCATATACGACAATGTCACACATACGCTATCATTTTAATATTTATGTCTACAATTTAAATCTAAAAATAACTGCATACGAGTTTATTTTATTTCCTGCAAAAGTTAGTTATTATTATTTTTAGACAAAACTACAATTTCGTTTTATATATTATCATTTAGTCATTTTATAATTCTGAATAATAAATTTAGGAGCCATGGGTGTATATATGGGAGGGGGCCGCAGCCCCCGCAAAATCGGTAATGATGTGTCATAAAAACCTTTAAAATAAATTAAATAAGATTAATTAGTTCAGAAAAAAAATATTTTTGGTGTAATAGCGTTTTAATTGGCTAACTATTTCAAGTTCTAGATTGTTAATATTCCATGTCCCCTAAATGCACTTAGCCCCCCTCCCCAACCCCCCGAAATTATTTTCTATATACGTCAGTTTTAGGAGCAGATCACCTTTACTGTGAAAGCTTATAAAATTTCTTTAAACAATATGCTGAGACACAAGTTCTCATAGGACAACCTCCCAGTGGAAAGAAGTATTTCTCTCAAGATATCATTTCCTTCTCGTTAAGAATTTATAAAATTATTTCTTTTTTGTTTACCTCATTCCTTCTTCTGAATTTTGATGAATAGAAAACAGCCTAAAAAGAAGAGTTACCATTTGGATTTAATATCTACGAATAGTAAACTCATCATTAATATAGGAAAACAAAATAAACAGAAAAAAAAACAGTCATCTAACAGGCCTAGAGTCATCTAACTCTGCAGAGGTATCTGATTCTTGACTGTATGGCAGAATATGGAGATAGTGTGGTCAGTATCATGCTCTTAGATTTTCCCTGTTTCAGATACCCATTGAAGTGTGCCTGGGCTTAGTGACAGTCTGGGATCCCTACACTGACTGATACGAAAACAAAAGAAGATAAAATCTTTCAGTGTACACCCGAGTTTGAAACTCAGGTTCCAGAACAAGACTTTTATTGTACAATGAGTAAAATATTAATACTGTAAGTTCAGTAAAAATTAATTACTATTATTTCATACCAAATACGTGCTGCTGCTAGTAGAAGTTATTGTTAAAAATAATTGCTATTAGCTATTTCTCAAGGCTAATTTTATTCTGAAAATGTATAATTTTTAAAGAAATATTTGTGATTAATTTTATAATGAAGGTGGTGACCTCACTTGTTGTTTCCATTTTTATAGAAGCATAAATGCAGCAATTTATTGTAAAACATGATAACTAACTAAACAGAAACGTTTGGAAAATCAATTGTTTAATTTTGAGTATTATAAAGATGTGGCAAGTACAGCACATTCCAAGTTTTACTTGAAAACAGGCTGAAGAAGTAAAGGCATCTTGTGGTGTGTTTCCTCCCTGCCTTCATAGGGAGTAAACCTGCTTATGACGTTGACCGCATGACACGATCCTGAAGTGCCGACTAGAAATTTTCTTGTTATACAGGGTGTCTCCCCCCCCCAAACCACCAAACTTGGGGAATCGATGGTGGATGAATTAACAAAGAAAAATGTCCTCTGGTATAAATCTCGTTTTTGCTTTTGTTTCCGAGAATAACGCAAAAAACTAAAACACAATTATGAAAAGGCATTCTTTCATAATGCCTTTATAAAAATCATTAAAAGTATATGTTTTATCTTCCACCTCCTCTAACCACGCCCCTCCCCAAAAAAAAAAAAACAACAACAAATCTTCATGAAAGAAAAAATTAACTGACACCATGAAAAGCTGCATGTTCGACATAATTTAAAAAACTTTCATTTCTTAATAAAAATAAATTTTCAATTCTTAAAACATTTGAAAGTTAACACTCGACTGCGTACATAATTATAAAATAACAATGTCTTCTACTAATAATTCCTAATACTCAATTTAAATACTGTTCAAGGGTTTGGCCCTCTGCAGCAATACAGATATCACATCGCACATTGACAGACTGGATGGCATCTGAGCATTGCTTTGCATGCAAAGAAATTCAAAGGTGTGAGGATGGAAGGTGAAGCTGGCCAAGACACCTTCCCACCAACGCCATACTCCTTCCCAACGCCATGGATAGTTAATGTCCAATCAATTTCGGACGGCCCTCCCGTAGTAGGCTGGACAACCGTAGACTTGGAACCAGCTTCCCGATCTCTATGCCAAAAGAACTTCCTCCAAGAACATATACTTTCAACTGCATATTAGACCACTATATTTTCAGTGAAAATCGCACATAGAAAATTGTAGAGATTATGGTTTTGTCTTTATAGACTTTTATTTACGCATATTACTAATTTTTTAAGGGTCATAAATATACCCACCTCCTTTTATTCGAAACACACAAATCCACAGAGAGCTCGGGTTTGTCCACTCCGCAGAGCACATTGAAAAACTCACCCAAAGGCACTACGGAAAACTATCAACAATAGAAGGAGTCAAATAATTTCAGCTAGAAGAGAGGATTGCAACACGTCTAAAGCCAAGATGTTATCAAGACCATTCATTTGCAATAATTTGTTACTTTCTAATTCATGATCTGTTTATTTTTATTTTTTTATTTTTTCCTATTTGTGATTTTGTTTTTAATATTTATTTTGTTAATTTATATTTTTTCTCCCTTAACCATTTGTAAATAATACTATTATGTATCGGTTCAAATAAGTATTTGAAAAAATAAAAAAATATAACCGTTTTTGAGAAAGATGGATTTCTTTAAACCTTATAAATTTTCAGAATAGAAGCCTTGAGAGATAGCTAGTAGAAACTATTTTGAAAAATAACTTCTACTAACAGCAGCAGGTAATTGATATGAAATAATAGTAATTAATCTTTACCGAATTCGTAGTATAATTATTTCACTCATTGTGTAATTAGACTCATTGTGTAACTCGAACCGGAGTTTGAAACTTGGGCGTGCACTGAAAGATTTTATCTTCTTGTGTTTTAATATCAGAGTCAGTGTCACTAACCCCAATGACACTTTAATGGGTATCTACAACGGGGGAAATAAAAAAGCATGGTACTGAACAGACTATCTCCATATTGTGCCATGCAGGCAAGAATCAGGTACTTCTCCAGAATCTGGCCATCTGGGCCAGAGGACTGTTTTTTGTTTTTTCGGCATTCACGTTTTTGTTTTAGAGCTTACAAAGGCTACATAAGAGTAGCCGAAACGTCCTTAATAGAGATTTTTACAAAAATCCTATTGATGTTTTCTTAGCCGAATCCCAACTATTCCCTGACTGCATATCACCTCGATGGCTCATTAGAATAAACTGAAGATAATAGAACTAACTGCCTATTTACAGCTCATTAGAATAAAGATGACTCTCATTAAAATTCCGATTTGCAATTGTTATTATAAATTGATTTTTTTCTTTATCATTAATGTTTATTTTATCATTCCTCTTTTTGGTTACTAGGTTCATTTTATTTATTAGTAATATTTCTATTATTGGGTCTTCCTAATGCAGGATAACTAGCTTGCCAGACTCCCACGTTGCAGGTCCGAGTTTGAATTCCACTCATGGAAGGTATATCAGTACTCTCTTTGTAGTCAGGAAGAAAAAACAGTTTGAGTAACAGGCCTAGTTTGCTTCAGCTTCTTTTATTTAATTTATTGCCAGGCTTCTTAAGAAGATATTTCTTGAAGTTAAATTCTTAAATTAAATTATACTTATAAGAATGAAGGAAGATGGCTGACTGTTGAGATAGCAAAGGTTTGGTTGGAGTTCAATCATATATACGTAGTCGTCATATATACATGAAAGACACATTTCAAGTAAGAGTTTTATTTTTTTTTAAATTTTGAAGAGTAAAAACTGGTGTAATTAAATAAATATAACTGTTTGAAAAAACATAAATAATAAATAGAACATTTTAAACAGATTGAAAATAGGCAAAATAAAATAGAATTTTGTTAAAAAATGAGACATTTGTATGATGGAATGATACTAGCAATAAATCAATAAAAGTTAATAAAGGTTTAAAACTGGCGTTAATGACCCCAACGGTTGACACGCCTTAAATACAACCAAAAAAAAAAAAAAAAAAAAAAAAAAAAAAGGTTTAAAAGCATTGAATAAGAAACTTTAGTGAAATCCAGGTTTTGCATTTGACTGTTTTTTTTTTGTAATAATAACCGAAGGAAAGGAGAATTGAATCGATCCAAGCAAAAAGGGCTTCAGTCAATTTTTTCCCAATATGGGTTAGTGATGGATTCGTAGTCTCTGAACGTAACCACACATTTCTACG
The DNA here is from genome assembly GCA_946811695.1 of Gonocerus acuteangulatus. Classification (NCBI taxonomy): domain Eukaryota; kingdom Metazoa; phylum Arthropoda; class Insecta; order Hemiptera; family Coreidae; genus Gonocerus; species Gonocerus acuteangulatus. The sequence goes on from OX328131.1 coordinate 8,414,615, forward strand.
TTAAAAGGACTTTAGTCCAATACATAGTTGCCATAGAAACAGTCATAATTTTATTATTCCATGCAGAAAGGGCTTAAGTCTAGTTTTCTCAAAACTACTGATTTTAGACTGAGGGCTCTTTTGCATGGATCTATTTAATTGTTCCATGTAGGAAATATTTCACCCCAGCTACAGGAGGAAATGCAAGAACAAAGGTGGATAAGCTCGGAAAAGCTCAGGGAGTAAGTATATGATGAAGGAAAATGCAGGAAGAGTTATATAAAAAGGATTATTTCCAGTAAAGGTAAGGTACAATGTATACGTCGAGGTTGGAGTCAAGAGAAATGTTTGAAGGTGAGGCATGGGTGTATACAAGAGGGGTCGGCTGAAGCCTCCCGAAATTTTGTTTTTGTGAGATCATTTTGTGTAAAAAAAGCATTTCTTATAATCATCCTTTCGTATAAAAAAAGCATCCCCATGTGTTTAATGACCGCTTGGTGGTTGCCTACACAAGAAACAAAACAAAAAAAAAACCATATAAAAACAAAAAATGTCTTCAACTTTTACCCTGGTTCACTAGGTGTACTAGAGGACCTCAAAACACACAATTATTCACTAATATATTTATAAATATGGGGGGGGGGCCCTGCCAGCCCCCCTGAAATTTCCTATGTACGCTCCTGAGTTGAGGGCAGAAAAGAGGCGGAGTTCCAGGGCTAATCTGAAGGGTGCTTCAATATCGTCCCTACCATGTCAAACTATCATGATGTCACTACTTGTGTCACTTTAGAAATAATAGTGCGATATGTCAACATCTATATCCATTGACTCTTCTTGAAACTAGCTTAGTATTGTGTTTGCTATTGCACTGTGAATATGGAAGAAAATATTATTCACTATCAGCATATTTTGTTGTATTATTTTAATAATGGTAAGTCTGCTGCAGAAACTTGTAGAAAACTTTGGAGTGTTTACGGGGATGATGCCTTAACCGAATGCACCTGTCAAAATTGGTTTGCCGAATTTTGCACAGGAAATGTTGACATCAATAATGCTCAATGGTCTGGTCGCCCACATGAAATTCAAACAAGGAATGTTAAGACCATTGTTCTTCAAAATCTCACCTTATCAGTACGAGAGATTGCTATGGTCCTAAATATGTTGCACAGAATCGTAGAAAACCATTTGCACAAAGTCGGCTATGTGTCCAGGCTTAATGTTCAGGTCCCTCACTCTCTAACCGTAATCAACTTGGCAATAGTCATTTATATTTATGATCCACTACAGAAATGGCGACAAAACCACCCATTTTTGAAAAGATTTGTAACAGAAGATGAAAAATGAAGGGCTCAGGAGAAGAAGGGGCTAAGTCACTTTTTACAAATTTTTCAGGAGAGCCTTTTTTAGATTTAAAGACTCAAAACTAAATGAAGCTTCTTACTTAGATAGCATTTATTGATTTTATCAATGAAACTAATTCATTAAGAATATAAGTGGAGCTTTTCAATTTAAAGTTTTGTTGTTTTATCCTATAAATATAAGAACTCGTAAAAAGGGCACCAAAAACTGATTAAAAGTTGGCAAGTCTGCACTGTATTAATCTACTTGCTTAATGTTTGTATAGAAAAACAAACTTGTTTACTAGTATATATTATTCAATTCAAAAGGTATTAGCAATATGTATGTTGGATACAGTGTTTTGGATTCAGTTTTTCTGATGAGGCAATGACGATAGATCTTGTTTGGCATATTCTTCACAAAATTTGGAAAGATGTCTGAAGTCTTTAAATTTAGTCTTCCACGACAGAATTAAAACTGAAAAAAAAAACAAAAAAAAACAACTGCTTGTAGATAAGCTGCTAAGAAAACGTTTTTTCTAACATCAACTTCAATCATAGCTGACTTGCCCCCTTCTTTCCCTGTAGTGCTCAGATTTAGCCCTTTCTTTTCCTCCACAGTAAATTATCTTTTGCTTATTTAAAGGGACAAGCCTCGTTTTTTACCTGTGCCGTTTTTACACAAGATAGTACTCCTATCAAGCTACCCCATACTGTGCTTAGCTCAATTTCAATTTTTTTTGTCTTAGCCCCTCTTCCCTGTAGGGTAAGTGACCCAATAGTTGACACTTTAAGGAAAGGTTATTTTACTTGAAATAATTATTCCCTTAGTTTTTGTAGATAATAGATTTTAAATATATAAAATTGTTCGTCAGCTCATTGTTTATGAAATGCACATACACCAATTTTTGAAACATTAAGTATTTCAAGAAAAATAAATTAATAAATACTGCCTTACTCTGGTCCTAATGTTGACACGTCTGCAGTAGGTCGGTGCCTAAGTTTGACTTTTCTGTTCCTAAGGATGACAGTGAGGGAAAATGAAAATAATACAACTTTATCTATTAAAAAAACAAACAAATGTATGGAAAATAGCAGGAAAAATGGAAAATTTAATGAATTTTAAAGAGAGCCATTTTGAAAAAAAAAACAAACAATTAGGTATAAAAATTATTTTTAACAAAAAATCAGAACTAGGAAGACAAACAGGTAGGCCTCCAAATTTGTCCATGTAGAGTCAGTGGTTCTTGAAATTAATGTATTATATCCAAATACTAGAGGATTGTTAAGTTTACTAGTAATTTGGCTAGGAGATATTGGAAAATCCTGCCATCAGCGAAGGAAAGTTGTAGCGCGGTTCCTCCCTCCCCCATAGGGAGGAACCCCGCTTATAAGGTTGATACAATGAAACAATCCGGAAGTGCCGACTAGAAAATTTCGCGTTTCAGAACACCTAGAGACCGAAAATAACGGTGGTTCAAATTTGTATATATATATATATATATATATACAAATTTCTGTTTTCTGGCCGTCACCAGAACAACCTCTGTTTATGTGCCATAATAAGGCATTAAGAGAATTTGCTGAGCAGCTTTCCATGGCAATAGGAAGATTGAATGCCAATTACAAATAAACCGTGGTATTAAGAATTTTATGTGGTAGTACTAAAATTTAATTTTTCTACTTATTCATTGATTCTTTATTATTCATGTTTTTGTTTTACGTCATTTTATATTCTGTTATTTTGTTAATTTTCTCCAATCGTTGTATTTTGTATAGTTTTAATTTGTAAACTTTTAAATTTTAACTTAAACTAATAATGTGTCTAAAAAACAAAACAAAATATGTTAATATGCAAATGCAAGTGGTATGCTGATTGTTACATGAGGCTTGCAGACAATAATAAACTCCCTTCTTGCAGGGTTACTGTAAGGAGGAAACGAGTATATATATATATATATATATATATATATATATATATATATATATATATATATATATATATGTATATGGTCCGATTTTAATGAAATTTGGTACAAAAATCTTTCGTCTAATTTGAAAGGTCAAGTTCGTTAACCAGCAAAATGCACCCACTGGAAGATGGCGTTTGGGGCGAAATTCGCGCAAAAAAAAAAAAAAATCGTAACGCTTACGTTTTTGAGTTCATAAGCTTGTAAGTACTCGTTTTATATGCTTCTTGGGCTAGGAAAACGAATGAAACCATTTTTATGGCGATAGCTTTAACCGTTTCCGAGAAAATCCGAAAAATAGTTGTTGATCTGGTTGTGTGGTGGATGTGGTTTTATCTACCTGACGTGCTGCCATTGATGATGGTTAACTTACACCTGTTGATTCTACTCAGCTCATGATAGTGACGTCCTTCCTTCTTCAGGCTGATTGGAGGAGTCATCATCTTCCTCAGTCATGGAGTTTCTCACTTTCTTTTTCAGAGTTTGTGGAAATGGTTGCTAACTACCGAGTTTGGGAACCTTTCTTCTATAACTTCTTTCAGGGGTTTGGATTATTTTTTTTTTTAATACAGGAATTTCCATATGGTTAACACTCCATTCATGAACTTTCAGCTTCCGACCTTCTTTAAGTGTTCGGAAACTGATACATCCATTGGTTGGATGATGTGAGTAGCATTTGGAGGCAACGCCAGTTATAAACATTGTTCCGTAAATAGAGTAAGAAGTTGTGTGACCATTTCAATTTGCAGGAAACTATTATAAAAAGTTGCCTGTCAACATTAGGAACAGAATGTCAACATTAGGAAAACAGGCTGTCAACATAAGGTTCCAGTCATAAGAAATTAATCAAATCTGGATAGATGTATTCCTAATGAAAATTTCAACTACATTTTTCCCTATGCATCACTGACTACCGTTTTCCTAAAGTTGACACTAGTGTCAAGAAAAGGAGCTGTGGTTGCATATTGTGTTCCCAATGTTGACACTACCATTATCTCAAGATCTGTTTATTTAATTTATGTCAAACCATTTGCACTCCTAAATTTAATTATCATAGAGTTTCTAGATATCACAACATTTAATGCATGCATTACCAAAAAAAAAATCTTAAGAAATATTCTTAATCCCTTGTCAAATTCACTAAGGAAAAGGAGGAAGAGGAGTTGGCTCGAGGATTTTTCATACTAAAATGGCGGCACATGTTTTTAACAGAGTTACATAGTTAAACGGGTTAGTCAACATTATTCTTCAACAACTACTCTTTCTATTGGACGTAAACTTATTGAATTATCTTCAATCTAAATGTTATTTTTCAAATTTAAATTTGAAGTGTCAACTTAAGGAGCAGTGTCAACAATCGGGTCATTTACCCTAAATAAGTTAACAAATTTTTAAGGTTTATAAAAAAGAAAAAAACAACATAGTTCTGTATATATTTTTCGCTCATCCAGGACACTTACTTTTAGCCATATCTCCAGATGACAAGAAACATATAAGAGAGCTTGGCCTTCGAAGAAGAAGAAGGCAGGGCAAATAACTGAGAACAGTATTAATGTACAGGTTCAACTAACACAACATTAAATTATACAGAACTATGTTTTTTTTTTCTTTTTTATAAACCTAACTTTATTATTAAAAACTATTCTGTAACTTAAAAATAATAGCTTTTAGCGCGGTTCCTCCCTCCCTCCATAGGGAAGAACCCCGCTTATAATGTTGATCTCATGAAACAATCCGGAAGTGCCGACTAGACAATTTCGCGTTTCAGATCCCCTAGAGACCGAAAATAACGGTGGTTCAAATGTGTGTGTATATATATATATATATATATATATTTATATATATATGTATTTGTCTGTTCGCGGTTTTCCGGCCCCCCTAATGGTCCGATTTTGATGAAATTTAGTACAAAAATCCGTCGTCCAATTTGAAAGGTCAAATTCGTTAACCAGCGAAATCCGCCCACTGGAAGATGGCGTTTGGGGCGAAATTCGCGCAAAAATAAAATCGTAACGCTTACGTTTTTGAGTTCATATGCTTGTAAGTACTCGTTTTATAGGCTTCTTGTGCTAGTAAAACGAATGAAACCATTTTTATGGCGATAGCTTTAACCGTTTCCGAGAAAATCCGAAAAATAGTTGTTAAATCAAGTTTTTGGTTTGGTTGCTTAGAATCATGGGATTCGGTTAAAATATTTTCTGCATGTTTAAAATCCATACATAAAAAGATGTGTAAATTTTGGTTACGTTTGGAGTTAAGGAAGAATTAGAATAAAATATTTTATTAAGAGACATGAAAAGTTTTCATGTCGAAAACTGCACATATTTCATGCGAGAACTTCGCATATTTTCCTTAATATCTCGAAAACAGTTGGGAAATCGTCATAAGTGGATAGAAACTATTCAAAAGCTTACTAAATTCGCTATAATTAATATTCTGAGAAGATTTTCGATTAGTCGATGTCAATCGGAGAAAACGGTGATGAAAACTTTGAATGTGTTCTTTTAAACGCATCGACGGTTTTCGTAGTTGTTTAGCTCGCCTTTTAATTGTTTGTTTTAAATTGTATTTATTTTATGAAACATTTAGAAATTATAAACATTTTGATAGTTTTGAAAACATTGAACAATGAAATAAAAATTTCATTTCTGTAGCAGTGGAGCCTGGCCAAGCCAGGCTCTGGGTGTTCCAGGTATAAGTGTACGCTGGTGGCTCTGTGTCACCGGTCAAGCTGCTGGCCCTTTGTCACCGGTCCGTCTAGGTCATTCCATCGGGGTTTAGGTGATATCGTCCAGAATAGGTTTTTTTAGGTTCTTCCAAATTTGCATGAGTGATATTGGACAATTAGGGAACGAGACAGTTGACTTACTTGCAAAATCTGCTTCAAAGGACACGACATTACCTATATCTTACTCTAAACTTACATCACAGACTATAAAAACACTACTGCGAGACAAATCAATGCAAAAATGGGACGAACGATGGACGAACACAACTAAAGGAAGACATTTACACAAATACATACCTACAATACTCAACAGACAAAAAGTAACACTTAACAACTTTAAAGTAACACAATTTATATCAGGACATGGACCGACAAAAAGTTATTTATATAAATTTAAACTTATAACTACTAACACATGTAAAAGCGACAATACAACTGACCAGACTTACGACCATCTCCTGCTTGACTGTACATTACTGGACGGACCCAGGGCCACACCGTTCGTCCGATTTTGACTAAACTCGGTACACAGGTAGATCCTTATCTGGAGAGTGCCGTAGGCCAGGTCAAAAACATCTACCATCTCTCTGTCTGTATGTTTGTTCCCTATAAAAATCAACACCGTTTAACAGATTTTGATCACACTGGGCACACAGGTTGGTCTTGATCTGGGGATTGTCATAGGCCAGGTCAAAAACGTCTACCAGTTACTGTCTGTATGTTTTTTTTTTTTTTTTTTTTTTTTTTTTTTTTTTTTTTTTTTTAATAAAAATCCACACCGTTAGACCGATTTTTTCCGAACTTGGCATACATGTATGTCTTGATACAGAGGGTGTTATAGGTCAGGTCAAAGTCGTCTAGGACTCACGTTGGGAGGTCTCGGGTTCGAAACAGTTACAGATTCGTGTTATTAGATTTTAATCATACTTATTTGGTTTCTAATTTATTTAGGCTTTTCTATATGCAGAAAGTAGGTGTAGCATGGCACGCCGGGTAACAGCTAGTATGTATATATTTTTATTTATTTACTTTTTTTTTAATTTTTATTATTATTATTGTTTTTATTATTATTTTAATCTCAGTATTAATATTCATTGTACAAGGAAACATTATTTTATGTACATTATCAAAATACGTGTAGTATCCAGAGGATGGCATACGTAGGAAATAAACTCCCACGCTGGAGGGACACTCCAACGTGGAAAACAAGAATGATACTAAAATACGCGAATCATATAAAAAATCGATCTTTATCATGTTTAGGAGAAAGGAAAAAAATACGCGAAAACCTAAGAACCCGGTTCCTTGTAATAACTGTTTCTATTCTAAGTATACAAAATGATACTAGGGATATGAATGGAACCGCGCGAAGATGATGCAGTTCCTGCGAGTCCGACTTTTTTTTAAATATACAGCAAGTGGAAATGTACCATATCCGTTATAACTGTTTTTGCCCATCACCTCGTAGGCCTAGCTATATTTTTTGAGGTACAGTTTTTCTGTAGCATTGGCGTCATTCTGCGACCGAAATTTGTTAATTTATTTGCACCATAGTAAAACAAAAAGTTTTTATGTTCAAAAATAGAAACACTGTAACTATTATGTTTAAAAAAATCATATTAAAGATACATAAAATAACTCTTGAAAATGGGAAATTTTCAATGTTTTGGCAATTTTTGCGCCCTATGCACGACTGAAAGATATGAACTGATTAAATATGATAATCAAAGATATCAGCAAATTAAAACACAATGTTTTTAGGCTCTATTCGAAGACGTTAAAAACTATTATTTTACGAAATTATCTAATTCAAAAATTTAAAAAATACTCCTAAAAATGAAGATTTTTCATATTTTGTCAAATTTCAAAGCCTATGCGCGAACGGAAGATGTCAACCGATTTTGATAATTTTTGTTTCCTTTTATTTCTCTATATAATTCGCAACTTTTCAGCACTATTACAACTTCGAAATAAAAATAATGAGTTTTTCCGGCACGCCCTAGTGTACACTGTATTCCTGAATAATTCCCTTAAAATAACCTGCACGCACATAAACACACACACATATATATATATATATATATATATATATATATATATATATATATATTTATATTTATATATATATATATATATATATATATATATATATGTGTATATATATATACACATATATTTTGTAGTATGTTTGAATAGAATTTTCCAGTGAATCGTAAGTTGGCAAAGCTGCCGCTTGGAGTGCCTCCGTCTTGATATTACTTCTCACGTCTACCGCTAGGGCGACTGTATCCCATTCCTGTGTCAGACTGAAAGACGAATACGTGAAGTTTTTGTGTATTTATTAAGTAGCTTAGTACCACGCAAACACCAAACTCTGCAAGGAAATTAATTAAAAAAATATTATAATTGAAATAATTTGATTGAATTGATCATTACAAATGTAAAAGAACATACTTTTAAACGAATTATTCAGGAATGCACTTTGCAATACCCAAATTCTGAGGAAAGTGCTTAGTTATGCAGCTCCTGCGTGACGGAATTTTAGAATTACCTTTCTTAAAGAACCCGATAATGAAATAGGCTGACCGGGGAAAGGCTGTTCCCACCCTTAGGAACAACGATTTTACCAATTTTACAAGCATCAGGAAAGTGGCCAAGTATCATGGGCGTATATAGGAAATAATTTCGGGAGGGGCTGGGAAAATTTCAGGGGGGGGGGCTGAGACCATTTCCGAGGCATGGAATAATAACAATTTAGAACTTGGAATAGTTTTGGCGATAGCCAACTATAACGCTATTACACCTAAAATGAACTATTTTTTATGAACTATGTGATGTTATTCAATTTAATTTTAAGGGTTTTATGACACATTTTTACCATCAAATGAAAATCTCGGGGGGGGGGCTGCAGACTCCTCAGCCCCCCCTTATATACGCCCATGCCAGGTATTATTAATATATTGTTAAGTATTTTACTTTATTTATTTATTCATCATTACTTTATTTATTCATTATTTCATGATTATACCTAGGATCCTCCTTGTGTAACTGTGATTGTACATGGGGGTACAATCACAATGGTATTGTTCCTATGTATTTGTTCCTGTGTGTTTACTTAGGTGCATACATAATTTTTTTCAATATAACTGAACCTAAGATGACGCAGTTCCAAATACTTGGACATTTTAGTGTTTCATATTATCCATAGAACCTAAATTGTAAATAGAAACTGTTGCGATTATGTATAGTCATATTGTACATAGGAACTATTTTCTTCGTTATCTTTATTTTGATATGATTGTTCTTAAAAATGTATTGTTTTTACTTTTAGCTGTTTGTTATTCACAAACTCAATTATATAATTAGATAGATACCTACTATAATGTAATTGGATTCATAATTATTATGTAATATGCTAATTATTAAGGATTTATAATTATTATATAAGATGTTAATTACTATAGATCTATAATTATTATGTATTTCCAATTCATATGTGTATTTGGGCAAAACGCTGTCAATACGGGTTGCTCATAAATAAATTATAAAAAAAAAAAAAAATATACATTTTACTTAGGTGCATACATAATTTTTTTCAATATAACTGAACCTAAGATGACGCAGTTCCAAATACTTGGACATTTTAGTGTTTCAGATGACTAATATGGGCATGGTTAGCTCTGTGATAGAGCACTGGACTAATACGCTTGAGGGCCTGAGTTCAAATCTTCTAGTGTCTTCGTTCGTGAGTTAGATTAGGCGTCCCAGATCATCCCTAGACCCACCCAGCCTTTAGTTAAGTTAATAAGGTCTACCTGCAAAGGGTAAAATCAGGTGGTCGCAGCATATTACTGACCACTCTATCTCCCTAGAGTGCCGTATGATCAAGAATCAGATAACTCTACTACCCTATCTGCCCCTCTAGGCCCTGGTACGAGTGTGACTCCCCCCCCCCTTTTTCAGAGTACTGTAGGAACCAATGTTTCAATATGCCACCCAGACTTATCTCCTCCTTTCTCACCTGAGTCCCACCTAATTAGCTGATAATTAGCCGAAAAATTAGTCAGTCATAACACCTGTTGATTGGCATCTCCACACCAAGCTCATTGCGGATCTACTCCATCAACGGACACCGCTATCTTTTGGAGTTTCAGCATTCCGCAGGATCAGCTGTAGTTGTAGTGTAAGTACACCGTAATGAGACTTCCATCTGTGAGTCATTTATTACTACTGACTATTAGTATTAGCAGAAGCCGGTAACCTCCCTAGCGGTTACATATCATCCAAAGAGGTTCGGGCCAGAGAGCAACCAAGGAGATACGTGACCAGCCTCAACTGATGATATAGCCCAATATCTTATTATTTTCATTTCTGTATTATATTTATCTTTCTTTTGCCAGAACCATTTATTTATAATTTTAGAAGAATAAATCATTATTATTATATTATATGGTTTGGGACCTTCTGATTTATTGACCACCATCCCAACAGTACTAATTCAGCGATGCAGAAACTTTGATATATACAGGGTGTCCCGTAAATGTCTAGTCATATTGAGAGGGGTGATAGAGGACCCTTAGGGGAACAAAAAATGTTCTATGACGATTTCCCGAATTCTCACCCATAAGGGAGAAAACTTCGTTTTATTGTTTTATCGAGACAAACGTGGTTTTTAGAAACATAATCGTTGTAGCTCCGTCCCAAGTGGTACTACTAGAAAGGGAGTGAAACCAAACGAAAGCTGAGTAAATTTACTATAAGACTAGTTGGAAGTAAACGTAAAAATGAATACATGTAAGTATGTATATCTTACAAGAACAAGGCAATTCTAAATTTCCTGACATTTTATTGATATTTCTTTCCAGCGTTACTCCTCAATAAGGAGGATCTGAGATTTCCGGGTTTCAGAAAAACTTCCTCATTTAACTAGCTTTCCATTCATGTATCACAACCCTGGGTTATTGAAGTATTTGAACGATTTAAGAACAAAAGTTTTAAAAAAAACATGGATCTGAGAAAAGAAAATTATATTTTTTTCTTCAGTTTATTCAAAAAGCTGAAGGGAAATATTTATTTTTATAAATATTAAGTAAATATTTACTTAAAACAATAAAAAAAATTACTTCCACGAATATAAAAAAAAATCCTAAAACAGTAAATAAATAAAATACACATTTATTTTGAATTTGTTAATTCAGGTAACTAATACTGGGTCCAGGAGGCGGCCATTAAGGAAACCCCACCATACATTAATCTCAAAAATTATTATTTTTACCTAGATCACACATTTGAACACATTTTTACAGGTACTTATATTTAGAAAACAAATGCTTTACCTTAAATTAATACTGATGGCTACGCTCGTGAAACTCACTGGGATTCTGAGCACATGCGTTTTTGTTGTGGTAATTAAAAATTCTATCCCTAATAAATAATATGTACATAGTCCTGTAAAAATGTGTTCAAATGCGTGATTTAGGTAAAAATAGTAATTTTTGAGGTTGGGGTTCCTTAATGGCCGCCTCCTGGACCCAGTATTAGTTACCTGAATTAATAAATTCAAAATAAATGTGTATTTTATTTATTTAATGTTTTAAGATTTTTTTTTTATATCCGTGGAAGTAATTTTTTTTATTCTTTTAAGTAAATATTTACTTAATATTTATGTAAACATTTATAAAAAAAAATATTTCCCTTCTGCTTTTTGAATAAATTGAAGAAAAAAATATAATTTTCTTTTCTCAGATCCATGTTTTTTTTAAAACTTTTGTTCTTAAATCGTTCAAATACTTCAATAACCCAGGGTTGTGATGCATGAATGGAAAGCTAGTTAAATGAGGAAGTTTTTCTGAAACCCGGAAATCTCAGATCCTCCTTATTGAGGAGTAACGCTGGAAAGAAATATCAATAAAATGTCAGGAAATTTAGAATTGCCTTCTTTTGGTAAGATATACATACTTACATTCATTCATTTTTACGTTTACTCTCAACTAGTCTTATAGTAAATTTACTCAGCTTTCGATTGGTTTCACACCCGTTTTAGTAGTATCACCTGGGACGGAGCTACAACGATTATTCTTTTAAAAAGTACGTTTGTCTCGAAAAAACAATAAAACGACGTTTTCTCCCTTATGGGCGGGAATTCGGGAAATCGTCATAGAACATTTTTTGTTCCCCTAAGGGTCCTCTATCACCCCTCACAATATGACTAGACATTTACGGGACACCCTGTATATTGTTTAGGGTTGCCACCCTAAAGCTGCTTTTTTTCTTTCAACTCTGCCAACAGTAGCGCCGTCTACCTCACCGGGTGGAACTACCCCCGGTCAAGTCCAGACAGACCAAGTCCACCCCGCTTACACAGCGTGTACAGAAAAGGTCCACTCGCTTTCGCACAACGTTCAAAGTGATTTTTTTGTACCATTTCACCGGCTTTACTACCTACACTATGGCCGAGTAGTCACCGCAAACCACCGGGCCATGGAAGCGAGGAAGACACCAACTGACCATAAATGAAGAAACAGGGAGAGATGCACCCCTTCTATCCAACAAGGCACCATCTACAGGTACCTATTTAATGTAATTTCATGGATCTCCAGCAGCCCAACATCTTCATCACCACATCATCAGCTCATCATCATTTCAACTCATCTGTCCCACCACTTTCAAAATTTCATTAATACATTAACCTATATTTGTTCTGATTTTGGCAATTTCCCCCCACTACTCTTTGTACTCAATAAATATAAATTATCAACTCATTATTCATACAGTCCACTTATTTATCCAGCCCCACAAAAATATTACTTCCACATCATACCATATAAAAAATGGTGGTGTGGCAATCCTTTTTACATATATATATATATATATATATATATATATATATATATATATATATATATACACGTATGCTGTTAAACAATCTTTCACCATTTCAAACGTCCTCCGCTTCTCCACACCGCATAATCGTCTTCCTTATAATTATGAAGCAGCTATTAAGTTTTGGATCTTACATTTGTGGCATGAAGAATGCAACTCTGACAATTAGAAATTTATTTAGTGTTTAGTTGAACAAAATAAAATAGCCAATAACGACAATATAAAAATGTTGTAAATAAAAATATAAATGGATAAATAAAATGGAGTTCATGTTGTGGAATATATCATAATTCTCCAATTTCCTCCACATTTGTGGATGTCCCCTCCACGGCACTTCTGATAGCATTCGTTTTCATTCGTCAATCTGTCCCTATCCGGCGCATTATTTCCGCAGTAGCATTCGAGTCTGTAAATTGTACAGGTAATTTTATGATCAATTTTATTTAAGCGCGGTCTCTTCCTCCCTCTATAGTCGGAGAGCTGGCAACGCACTTTTCATCAAGTGTTTTATGCACCCTGAAATTTTGCTATAGTGTACCTCTTGGGTAGATAAGAAGGTAAGTATGTGTTTCCTGGACAAACCTTGGAACACCAGGCACTGCGCATAGGGGAAAGGTGCAAAACAATATTGCCCAAAAATAGTCTTTTATTCAGAAGCCAACAATTATTAATGAACAATTTTACAAATTAAGGCAATTTTAAAATTAATAATAAATAAGGCAGGCACTTTTAAAGGGGTTACAATGTTAATTTAAAATAAAAACAAAGTACCTAGTTTTTATTTTTAATATTAAATGAAGTGCTTTATTCACGCTGCGATTTAAACAGCGACTTCAATAAACATATTTGAAAATATTTGCAAAAAGGCAGACACTTTTGTGGGGTTTAATTATCAGGAAATGTAAAAATAAATGTTGAATATGATAGACTGCAATACACTGCGCGTAACCGTAAGAGTGCATGAGACAACCGCGCAGTGTTAATTGTTTTCTGTGCTCTCATTGGTTCTTGCTCACATGATTTGTACAGCTGTTCCGGTTTTAATGACAGCGCGAATAAAACTCTCATTTAATATTAGAATGAAAACAATTATTTTTTTCTTTTACGTGTTATACCCCTTAAAAGTGTCTGCCGTATTTATTATTCATCGTAAAATCTAGGCGCACGGTAGTGCGCCAGGCCAAGTTCCGGCCTAAGCATACTGTGTTTATATTACAGGCGGTCTTAGAGCCGATTTTTACCCTCTCATAACTTTCAACCAGGTAAAGATAAAGTTATGAAATTTTACACAGGTATTATACTACTAGATGCGAGTAAAACTGGAAAATTTCATAATTCTATATCGAATAGTTTCTGAGATATAAGCGATCGAAAATCGGGATTTATAGGACTCACTCACTCACTCGCTCACTCACTCACTCACTGACTCATCAAAATTATTAGGCACTTCCCATGATGCTAGAGACTTGAAATTTTGCATGAAGATAGATATGAAGACGTCATTAAAGGAAAAAATCGTAAAATCGCGAAAAGTTGTGTTTGACTCCGCTTCCGGGGCGGGGGCGTGCCAGTTTTGTACTTCCTTCGGAAACCCATCATTCCGCCCGAAACCAAGGATGTGGGGTATCAAATGAATTGTCTCGGTATGAAGAACCTATATTTGATGTTTTAAGAAACAATTAGACGCATATAGGCTCGGTAAAAATCGTATACCAGCTGTCTGTCTGTATGTTTGTTCCTCTTACATGTTTGTTCCGTACCCTTTGACCGATTTTGACCAAACTTGGGACACAGATGGGTCTTGATACGGGGAGAATCATAGGCTAGGTTAAATTGTCTATCAGCTGTCTGTCTGTTTGTTCCTTATACAAATACACACCGTTTGACCGATTTTGACAAAATTTGACACACATGTCGGTCTTTATCCGGGTAGTGTCATAGGCTAGTCAAAATCGTCTATCAGCTGTCTGTCTGCATGTTTGTTCCTTACACAAATTCACACCATTTGACCGATTTTGACCAAACTTGGCACACAGGTAGGCCTTGGTCCGGGGAGTGCACTAGGCTAGGTAAAAAAGGTCTTTCAGCTGTCTGTCTATATGTTTGTTCCTTAAACAAATTCACACCGTTTGGCCTATTTTGACAAAACTTGGCACGCAGGTAGGTCTTGATACGGGAGTGTCATATTACCCATGACGTTTTCTACTTTTTGTTCCATCGAAATGCCATCATTCCTTCTGAAACCCATCATGTGGGGTATCAAATGAATCGTCTTGGTAAGGAGAACCTATATTTGATGTTTTAAAAAACATTTCGACGCATCTTAACAAAAACAGTTGTGACTTCTTTCTTAAATGTAGTAAATAAAGTCGTAGGGGTTCACTGCATAATATACTTGAAAGCAGATACTAAGTTTTTCAAAGTCGAGCCATCTAAATTACAAAGTTTAGGATCACAAACCCAAAATGTATCGTCTTTGTTCTTATATTTTTCTTGAAGGCCTTCTGCACATTCCCTATTGTGATCTTTATCCTCGGTATAAGGTTCCTGTGTATCAAGCAGTAAGGAGAACCTTATGCAGAATCCAAAGACCCTGGTTTTACATGAAGTACAAAAGCCAGTAGGTATGCGGCAACTAAATTCTATTTAATACTTAGAAAAAAGTAATGAGATCCCCAAAAAAACATAAATGTGAAATAGAGGCCAAGTTCCTGCCCACACAAAGAAACACTCCCTTCCTCAAAAATATCCCCTCCTAAAACCCCCCAAAAACGCCTTACCATTCTACACTCCAAAAAAAGTAGTATGAGTTGGTGTATTAATTCAACCAAAAATATTTGCCAATACAAGAGATGATACAAGAAAGAAATGTCCAAGTTCAGTATTTGGAAGACCTCATAGTTATTTACTAAGAACAGTAAAGACACTTCAACTGACCTTTAAAAACAACAATAAAAATACTTATATCCAGTTACTAAAATATCACTTTCCTCAACCAGGTATATTCTTAAACTTGTCAATGTTTTTTTTTGTGCCGAAATTATCTTTAGAGAAAAACTAAACATTGCCAAGTTTAAGAATATACCTGGTTGAGGAAAGTGATATTTTAGTAACTGGATATAAGTATTTTTATCGTTGTTTTTAAATTTCAGTTGAAGTGTCTTTACTGTTCTTAGTAAGTAACTATGAGGTCTTCCAAGTAATGAACTTGGACATTTCTTTCTTGTATCATCTCTTGTATTGGCAAATATTTTTGGTTGAATTAATACACCAACTCATACTACTTTTTTGGAGTGTAGAATGGTAAGGCGTTTTTGGGGGGGTTTAGGAGGGGATATTTTTGAGGAAGGGAGTGTTTCTTTGTGGGGGCAGGAACTATGCCTCTATTTCACATTTATGTTTTTTTGGGGATTGTCTTAAATTTACATTAAAGATAGTTGGCTTCTGAATAAAACTCTATTTTTGGGAAATATTTTTTTGTACCTTTCCCCAATATACAGTACCTGGTGTTCCAAGGTATGTCCAGGAAACACATATATACCTTCTTATATATCTAAGAGGTATATTATAGCAAAATTTCAAGGTGCATAAAACACTTCATGAAAAGTATGTTGCTGGCTCTCGGACTACTATAGGAGGTTTTCACCAAAAACATATAATAAATACTGACACACTAAACATAGAAACTCCCTCTAAAGACATTTTGATAATTAAAATTAACAATCAATATGTGTAATGGGATCTTTAGTTTTAGGGTTTAGCATTAATTTCATGTGCCATAATTTGTTAAAAAGAAAAAAAAATACATTATAATGCAAATGATCCCAGCATTTGGAGCACAAACATACAAAAATAAATAAATAGGAACTAAGATAAATAACATACCCAACTTCAACACCAGAAAACTTGAATCCAAGCTGTTTACAAATGTTAAAGCACCTTCGAGGAGTGTTAGTCTCGTCAAGATAGAGTTTGTAATTTGGAAGAAGCCGGGTATTGGAGTCGACGAAACAACCGACCAGTTTGCCGTCTTCACTTTCATCTAAACAACACAAAATTAAGATAAGCTTCCAAATTCGGGGCTATTTGAAGCTGCTTACCTGCTGATCCTAAACTCCAATCACCACCATCCATCAATCAACGTCTCCTTTAGACTCCATTCCTTCTCTTCAACTAGATCTGTCTAGATCACCAATAATGTTAGCTATTAGAATCTGCCAGGGGGCGAGGTTAGCTCAGCGGTAGAGCACTGGACTAATAAGTTGGAGGACCTGAGTTCAAATCCCGAGCAAGCATTAAAGATTTTTTCTTCTAGTGTCTTCGTTCAAGGGTTGAATTCGGCATCCCTGACAGTCCCTAGGCCAACCCAGCCTTTAATTAATTTAATAATGGGTACCTTGGGTGCTACTGCCTCTAGCAGTCGAAGCAGCCAAGGGGAAAATCTGAAGTCCGGAGCATAGTAACTGACCACACTATTTCCCTAGTGTGCCGTATGGTCATGAATCAGATACCTCTATAGTATCTGCCCCTCGTGATCTGTTACGGGACTGATTTTTTTTTTTTTTATTATTTGTTTATTTATTTTTTTTTTTTTTTAGAATATGCCTACCTGGTATAGAAGTTCTGTAGATGCCTGCACGCCATTTACCTCCACACATAAATCTACTGTCTTCTATACAAAGCCAGTCACATTCAGCTTTGCTCACTTCTGATATCTGTCTAGCGCGGATTTCATCACCACAGTAGCACTGATTGCTAACAGACACATAACAGACGTTCATTAATAACTAGCTGTTACCCAGTGTGCCATGCTACACCAACTTTATATTATATAGTTGTAAGGAACAAACATACAGCTGGTAGATTTTTTTCACCTTGCCTATGACACTTCCCGTATCAAGACCTACCTGTGTGCCAAGTTTGGTCAACATCGGTCAAACGGTGTGGATTTGTATAAGGAAAAAACAGATAAACAAAAAGCTGACCGATGATTTTGACCTAGCCTATGACACTCCCCGTATCAACCCCTACCTGTGTGCCAAGTTTGGTCAAAATCGTTAAAAAGCTGTGGATTTATATGAGGAACAAATTGAATGGCTTTTTCTTCTTTCGTTCCACAATATAGAATCCTTATACAGTGGGAGTTCATTTAGGTTCTGCAGGTTCCATCTTCCAATACTGCCTGCATTACAATCAAAGTAATATACATTTTTTTTAATAATTTTTTTAAGTATAATAATAATAATATTAAAATAGAGAAATATGATAGCGTAATGATAACAACTATAATAATAATACAAATAAAAATAGTAACAGATAATATTGAAAAAGAAACAAATTATAATATCAAAATTATAAATTAATTGAAAGAAATACAAAAAAAAAGAATGAATATAAATGAATCAAATAAAATAAAATAACTGATTAATGAAAAGAAAACGTCCGTTCTTGCAATGGCTTATTCTTGCGATTCTTAAAACAAAATTCAATCAGGATTGTGGTCATGAGAAACTGTTCAATTATTTATAGCAGCATTATTTGTCAAAAACAAATGCACTACTTTTCTCATTTGTTCCGATACTAAACATAAAGGTGTGAATTCTGTATACGCACTTTTGATAAGGTTATATGATATAATATTTCAAAATGAAATTATTTACAGTGATAATCCATCGTCTCAGTTTAAAAATAAATATATGTCACGATTCCTTTACATACATTCAGAAAAATGTCACAAAAAGTTTTTGCGGAAATATTTTACTACAGCTCATGACAAACGTGTAGTAGATAGGGTGAGAGAAAGAGTAAAATCCTTGGTCTCTAATGGAAGTTATGAGCAAATCTGAAACTAAAAATGTAAAAAACTCAGTAGAGTTTGCTAATGTTGCATCTAGTTTAATGACAAACAATACAATTCTCCGTATGAGCCAAGTAGATATTGAGCCTGCTATAAGTTCGGACAGTCCATGGGTTACTGTTAAAGACATAGTTTTTATTAAGCAAATGCATGTGATAAAATGCAATTCGCAAATCAAAAATTCAACTATGGAAAACAAACTGAAACCAGCAAGTTAACAGATCAAAAACTTAATATTTCAAATTTTAATGTTAGTTACTGGTGTGCAGTTACATGTGATAAAAATTAAGTTGTATTTCATTTTATATTGCCCAGCAAACCCTTCACTGAAGTAATGAATGTGTTGTACATGTAGGTAGTTTTCATTCTGAATAGCTTTGGGTTATTTTTTATAGTTTTTAAAATGAAATCGCTGTACTATAAAAAATAATATATTGTTAGCTAAAATTTTGATAGAACAATTTTTTGTATTTAACGGAAAAAAAATTAAAGAGTGAAAAAAACAGACATTTTATTTTTTCATGTGATAGTGTATACCTTTTAGAATAATATTAAAAAAATATTTTAATGATTTTCTTTTTATCGTTTGATGATATTCCACTTAGTGTGGAACACAATATTTAATTTTTACAAAATGCATTTTAACACTTCAGGATTTTTTCAGAACATTTGTAATTACTTTATGCTTATATTATTTTTTTCTGGCTTCCATATTTATTGAAGTATTGCCATAGAAAATGTCATCAACATTGGTCGATATGTATGATTTATATTCTAGAACTAAGTGCACTTCCTTTGTCCAATCGATGATAACTGCAAAATTTGAAATACTTTAGCAGAGCATAAAATTAAACTATTTGAGATTGAGAAAAACTATTTTATATTCTTACTTATATCTATGAAAGGAATGAACATGCCAAGTTTCATTAAAATCTGAGATCATGGGTGTCAAATCCTATTTTTTTGGGTTGATTTGACATGGAATGACCCAAATGTTTAAATATCATGTCACACATAGATGATTTTAGGTGGTACGTTAAAGAACTACAATTATTTAAATCATTAAAGTTCTGTACAGATCCATGGGTTAATGTTGAAGGCATAGTTTATGTTAAGCAAATGCATGAGGTAAAATGCAATTTAGAAATAAAAAAATCAACTATGGAAAACAAACGGGAACCTGCAAGTCCACAGATCAATAACTTAATATTTCCAATTACTTACTAATATATATTAGTCAAAATTCTGATAATATAAGGCTACAATTTAGATAAACACAAATATTTTACTAAAACTAAAAAGTTTTGGAAATTAGATAAACAAACCAAACTTAAAAAAAAAGTCCGACTCGCAGGAACTGCATCATCTTAGCGCGGTTCCGTTCTTATCCGAAGTGCGATTAGTAAAGGAATAGTAGCAGCTATCGGTAGGTTTTGATCTTTCGTTAAAAATATAAAATAAAATCTCAAAAAGAAGGAAGCTTAAAGCGCCACATATGGAAACTGACAGTTTTCTAAACGGATGGGACTCTCCCGTCATCTCAACGCTCACTCTAGGAAAACTCTATTACCAATATGATTCTTATTTTCTCAGCTTTAATGAAATACTCATTCCACCGTTAAATAAACTTAAAAAACAAAAGTGAGGTAAACAGTGACAAAAACCCGTTTAAAATAACAAAACCAAAACTTTCGTATTTTTAAGCACTTACTTCTCCGACTGATATTGCCCCATCGAAATTTTCTTCAGAATCTTTTTTTGTAGAGAATTTAGTAAGGTTTTGAATGGTTATATCGTACTTCCCAGTGTTTTGAAGATATTAAGGGGGGAAAATGGTGCTAATACCTACCGATAGCTGCTATATTCCTTCACTAATTGCACTCGAGATAAGAACGGAACTGCGCTAAGATGATGCAGTTCCTGCGGGTTGGACTTTTTTTCAGACAAATTAATGTATTATGTTTATATCATAATATAAATTTATATTTGTAAGGAGAGCAAGTCACTTTAATTGCGGTGTAAAATATTGTCGCTAGCTAAATCGAAGTATTATATAAGCTCATAAGGAAAAAATGGTGCTAATGGCTCATTTTCGATGCACCATAAAAGAAATTAAAAAAAATATAAGGACAATATACGAAGATTCCGAACCATTTCATGTCTGTTATTAAAATATTTTATTCTAATCCCAATAACGCTACACTTATACACAAATAAATTTTTTTTAGGTATCTATTTAATACAAATAAAATAAGGTTATAATGAGCGATCCGCTGTGGCATACACCAAGTACTACCACCGTGTGGAGTGCAACTAGTATAGACCGGTACGTCAGTACCACTGTGGTATGTAAAGAGCGGCTGTTCTGATACTGGCAAAAATTAGAAATCCTACATTCCTAAAGTTGTTTGGAGGCTTATCTTTATGACTCTAGAAAGGGACTTACAGATGACGAGGGTTCACTGGGCGCCGCTACCTGGGGACAGGGTAAATGCCCCCCACCCTAAGCCTCCTAGCTCCTCACCTTCGAATTCCTATGATTTTGTTCAATGAATTTAAACAAAAAAATTAATAAATAGATAAAAACTTCTGAAAATAGGGATTACCAAAAACAATTCTAAAGAACGAAATCAACACCAGTACAGTAATCTAGATATTCATAGGGCATCTTCGAATTCCAAGATGCCGTTGAAACAAAATATTGTTTCTATTTATACGTATCCTGTTTTATTGAATAATACATTTGACTACTATAAGCAATCACAAAAATAACGAGCAGTGAAAAAAAACTGTAGGAAACACACAAAAAGATTCGTTCAAATGAACGAAATTACCTATGTTTTAAGCACTTATTTCTCCAAATATGACCATCCCATCGCAAATGTCTTCAAAACATTTTTTGTAGAGAATTTAGTAACCTTTCGAAGGGTAATCTTTTGCTTGCCAAGATTCCGAACCGTTTACGTGATATTAATGAAAATATACGAAGTTCCCAAAACTTTTCATGACTAAAAATGAAATATTTTATTTTAATACTTCCTTTACTCCAAACGTAACCAAATTTTCAACATATTAGTTTTGATAAAATTCAAACATGCAGAAAATGTTTCACCTGAATCCCATGATTCTATGTACAAAAATCAAAGACAAAAAGAACAGTTCGAATAAACGAAATCAATTACTTTAAAGTTTTAAAGACTTATTTCTTCGATTGACATCGCCTAATCAAAACATTCATCAGAACCTTTTTTGTAGAGCACTTAGTACGCTTTCTAATGGTATTCTTTCGTTTACCATGATTCTCAACCTTTTTCGAGATATTAAGGAAAGTATACAAAGTTACCAAAACGTTTTATGTCTGTTAATAAAATATTTTATTCTAACCCTTCCTTAACTCCAAACGTAACCAAAAGTTTAACATGTTAGTTTTGATGAAATTCAAACATGCAAAAAATGTTTCAACTGAATCCCATGGTTCTAAGTACCCAAACCAAAAACGGTATTCAAAAACTATTTTTCCAATTTTCTCGAAAACGGTTAAAGCTATCGCCTTGAAAATGGTTTCATTCGTTTTCCTAGCACAAGAAGCCTATAAAACGAGTACTTAAAAGCTTATGAACTCAAAAACTTAAGCGTTACGATTTTTTTTGCGCGAATTTCGCCCTAAACGCCATCTTACAGTGGGCGGATTCTGCTGGTTAACGAACTTGACCTTTCAAATTGGACGACGGATTTTTGTACCAAATTTCATCACAATCGGACCATTAGGGAAGCCAGAAATGAGCGAACAGACAAATATATATATATATATATATATATATATATAAATATATACATATATATATATATAAATATATACATATATATATATACAAATTTGAACCACCGTTATTTTCGGTCTCTAGGGGTTCTGAAACGCGAAATTTTCTAGTCGGCACTTCCGGATTGTTTCATTGTATCAACCCTATAAGCGGGGTTCCTCCCTATGGGGGAGGGAGGAACCGCGCTAAAAAGGATAATGGTTAATGGCTTCTAGGAGCTCAGTGTTGCTCTACATTTTCATCAGAAATTAATAAAATTGATCTTATATGATATTACTTGTCCAAATCTTGAGAATATAATGCTATAATTTAGAAAAACATACAAAGGTTAAAACTGAAAAGTTTTGTTCGCAAAAGAAAAACTTTTCCCAAATAAAAAAGAAAGTTTTTTTAGCTTGCAACACTGGAAAGAAAATTACTATTTCTGAACAATTCACTCTTCTTTAATTGACAGTTTAGAAGTCGTTACTTCCGAACTGTGAAGCCTAATAGATTTTAGCGCGGTTCCTCCCTCCCCCATAGGGAGGAACCCCGCTTATAGGGTTGATACAATGAAACAATCCGGAAGTGCCGACTAGAAAATTTCGCGTTTCAGAACCCCTAGAGACCGAAAATAACGGTGGTTCAAATTTGTATATATATATATATATATGTATATATATATATATATATATATATATATATATATATATATATATATTTTTAGATGGAACGGCATTTTTCTCCAGCGGTGGTACTCCTCCTCACTTGTTCCCGGAATATTTCGATGGATTCATCTCCATCTTCTTCAGCCAGGTACTTGTTTCTTCCTCGGTGGTAGCCAAGGGAATGACATTTTTCTCGATCTGGGCTCCTTTTCACCCCTCTAGCCACAGTATCGGCGGACGAATGGTGTTGAAGCTCCCTGGTGTAGTTGGGATTCTGTCCGTTGGCAGCGCTGATGGTATTGCGTCTTTTTTTCCTCCTGCTTCTATTTTCCTCGCCGTAAGGTTTTACGCAATACCATCAGCGCTGCCAACGGACAGAATCCCAACTACACCAGGGAGCTTCAACACCATTCGTCCGCCGATACTGTGGCTAGAGGGGTGAAAAGGAGCCCAGATCGAGAAAAATGTCATTCCCTTGGCTACCACCGAGGAAGAAACAAGTACCTGGCTGAAGAAGATGGAGATGAATCCATCGAAATATTCCGGGAACAAGTGAAGAGGAGTACCACCGCTGGAGAAAAATGCCGTTCCATCAAAAAATACTATCCCAGCGACGAAAAATAACATCAAACATATAAAACCTTACGGCGAGGAAAATAGAAGCAGGAGGAAAAAAAGACGCAATACCATCAGCGCTGCCAACGGACAGAATCCCAACTACACCAGGGAGCTTCAACACCATTCGTCCGCCGATACTGTGGCTAGAGGGGTGAAAAGGAGCCCAGATCGAGAAAAATGTCATTCCCTTGGCTACCACCGAGGAAGAAACAAGTACCTGGCTGAAGAAGATGGAGATGAATCCATCGAAATATTCCGGGAACAAGTGAGGAGGAGTACCACCGCTGGAGAAAAATGCCGTTCCATCTAAAAATACTATCCCAGCGACGAAAAATAACATCAAACATATAAAACCTTACGGCGAGGAAAATAGAAGCAGGAGGAAAAAAAGACGCAATACCATCAGCGCTGCCAACGGACAGAATCCCAACTACACCAGGGAGCTTCAACACCATTCGTCCGCCGATACTGTGGCTAGAGGGGTGAAAAGGAGCCCAGATCGAGAAAAATGTCATTCCCTTGGCTACCACCGAGGAAGAAACAAGTACCTGGCTGAAGAAGATGGAGATGAATCCATCGAAATATTCCGGGAACAAGTGAGGAGGAGTACCACCGCTGGAGAAAAATGCCGTTCCATCTATAAATACTATCCCAGCGACGAAAAATAACATCAAACATATAAAACCTTACGGCGAGGAAAATAGAAGCAGGAGGAAAAAAAGACGCAATACCATCAGCGCTGCCAACGGACAGAATCCCAACTACACCAGGGAGGTTCAACACCATTCGTCCGCCGATACTGTGGCTAGAGGGGTGAAAAGGAGCCCAGATCGAGAAAAATGTCATTCCCTTGGCTACCACCGAGGAAGAAACAAGTACCTGGCTGAAGAAGATGGAGATGAATCCATCGAAATATTCCGGGAACAAGTGAGGAGGAGTACCACCGCTGGAGAAAAATGCCGTTCCATCTAAAAATACTATCCCAGCGACGAAAAATAACATCAAACATATATATATATATATATATATATATATATATATATATATATATTTGTCTGTTCGCTCTCTAGATAGAAGACGAATGGTCCGATTTTGATGAAATTTGGTACAAAAATCCTTCGTACAATTTGAAAGGTCAAGTTCGTTAACCAGCAAAATCCGCCTACTGGAAGATGGCGTTTGGGGCGAAATTCGCGCAAAAAAAATCGTAACGCTTACGTTTTTGAGTTCATAAGCTTGTAAGTACTCGCTTTATATGATTCCTAGCCTAGGAAAACGAATGAAACCATTTTGAAGGCGATCGCTTTAACCGTTTTCGAGAAAATTGGAAAAATAGTTTTTGAATACCGTTTTTGGTTTGGGTACTTAGAATTACGGGATTCAGTTGAAACTTTATCTGCATGTTCTACTTTCATTAAAACTAATATGTTCAAAGTTTTGTTACGTTTGGAGTTAAGGAAGGGTTAGAATAAAATATTTTATGAACAGACATGAAAAGTTTTGGGAAGTTCGTATACTTTCATTAATATCTCGAACACGGTTGGGAAATCGTGGTAAGTGGATAGAAACTATTTGAAAGCTTACTAAATTCTCTACAAAAAGATTTGTATAAAGAACAAACAGACAGACAAACTTACAGGTGATTTTTATATATATAGATGTGTCTTCGTTTAGTATGAATAATGAATTACATTATAAGTGAAAAGATTGAAGCTGGTCAGTTCAACTCCTCTATAAGAGGGAGTCTATTTTTCCAACGTCGGAGGCGGTAGAGTTGCACTGAATATTGCAATGTGCAGTTGAAAAGTTCTGGGTCTTTCTCATGACATGATTGAAAAAGTTTTTGCGATTTGGACTTACAAAAATGCTTTTAGCAGTATAATTTGTCAGTAAATGCGACTATAATACTTCAAAATGTTATACTTACTGTGATTCGACCCCTGCATATCTATATCCCTGGCGGTAGCAAATGCCCAGACAGTGCTCAGGGGTAATCCAATTTGTTATAATGTATTTCCCATTGAGAGTTCTAGACTGTGTATCTTTGAAGCAGCCGATGTAGTATTTCTCAAAATAGTTGACATTTTTGTCATCAATATCGTATACACTCAATCGCCATTCTCCACCACAGGTTCTTGAAGTTTCGCCTTTACATGGAGCATTGCAGTCAGATTCATCAGCCGAAGCTAGGAATGGTGGTCTCGCATTTGAACAAAAGCATTGACGACTGTACAGACATAATTTATAATGAATTAAGACTTGTAAATAATAAATATACATTAAATATTTAAAAATAATAACATTAACAAATGGGTCCCAGAGAAGCTTAGGATTCAAATGTGTCATGGCTGGGAGGTTGTGGTGTTGTAACTGATAACTTTTCAGAGGTGGAGATCTATTACAAGTTGAACATGTAGAAAACATTTCAATTGAATTAATCCTTTCTAAATACCAAAATGTACTACTATTTTACTCTTTTTGTACACTTTTCTCGAAAAAAGTTACACATATCACCTTGATAATGGTTTCATTCGTTACTCTACATTATAAAACTTCTAAAAGTCCGATCCGCAGGAACTGCGTCATCTTAGCGCGGTTTCTGAGTGCCATTAGTAAAGGAATAATACCTAATTTCATTAAAATCTGTCCATTTTTTAGCGAACAGAAATACTAAATATTTTAAGTATTTTAATAAAATATGGCATGGAAATGAGAAACGTATTGGTAATAGTGTTACCCATGGGGAACGCTGAGAAGGTGGGGGAAGTCATTTCCGCTTAGGTTACTATCAGTTTCCTGTTGTGGCACCTTAAATCTTCCTTCTCTTAGAGATGTAATTTTATATATTAAACGAAAATTGCTACTCCCTTGGTAATGATACTAGGGATATGAACGGAACCGCGCTAAGTTGACGCAGTTCCTGCGAGTCTTAGACAGAAGCTAGCCCAGAAGAGAGTACCAGTTCTGGCATCCCGGATCCCTAAACAAGCAGTAACCCACGGGGATTACAAAAGAATTGTTAAAGGGTTCGGCCTGGTCTTTGACCAATACGTAGTCCCCGAGCTGACCGGACTACGGGACCCCGTCCTGTTTGACCCAACAGAATACGACCAGTTGCGGCCCAGAATAAGGGCACCAGAGGATAACTGCCCTCCAATGGACTGCCAAAATAGCGACAACAAGGGCTCTAATACGGGCCATCAAATGTTTGACATCAGCGAGCAGATGCGGATGGTGTGGAGCCGCCCGCTGGACACACGAGTGCCAGAAAATCTCAAAACCCGTATGCCAGCAAAGCCACAGAGAGCATCCTTCATTGTACCGCAAGTGCCCAAAACGACAGGATCGCGTCCAGCAGATGAGGCAGAAGAGAGAAAAGAATATCGTAGGCACGCGAATCCAGGCTGCCGAACCTCCTAGAAGACCCAGAGACTCCCAGAGTAACCAGTGGCCTCGCATACTCGCAGGTGGCTGGTGGAGCCCTAGCCAGAGAAACCAGTGGCCTCGCATACTCGCAGATGGTTGGTGGAGCCCTAGCCAGAGTAACCAGTGGCCTCGCATACACGCAGATGGCTGGTGGAGCCCTAGCCAGAGAAACCAGTGGCCTCGCATACTCGCAGATGGCTGGTGGAGCCCTAGCCAGAGTAACCAGTGGCCTCGCATACTCGCAGATGGCTGGTGAACCTCCAGCCAGAGATTTCACAGCCCCAGAAACCCACGCACCCAGGCATCACATAACGGACACAACTTGGTGCTACCCACGGCAATTCCACAGGAATTCAACATGGGCCATATGCTCACACTTATCATGGGACTTATTCTAATAGTCAATAAGCTCACTGAAAGGGTCGACAGGCTGGTTGACTTTGCGATGGCCAAAAAATGACTGGCCACCACATGGTCAACTACAACATCCGCAGCCTTCGACCCAAGATCGCTGAAATGGAACATTTCCTTAATACCCACTCCCCCGTGGTAGAAGCAGTCACGGATACCCAGCTGCGACCAAGTGATTGGCTATTTCTAAGAGGATACAACTCATAAAAGTGCGACGGCCTTCCTGGAACCTCCGGTGGAGTCCTGCTGCTTGTGAGAAGAGACTTGCCTCGAGGAACAACCCATCACGAACACCGGAACCCAGGCAGTGTCTGCCTGGGTCCGGCTAAGGAGAGGATATACGTTCACATGCGTCTACCGAAGGCCCCGTGCACCCCAGGCGGAGACAAAGGCACTAATCTCAGCTGCAACGCAGGAGCCTCACCACGTCATTGTCGGAGATCTCAATGCCAGGCATCAAGTCTGTTTATGCCTTTCAGCCATTGAACTGGGGAAAGACAGAGTGAGGACGAACCTTGGAGTGCTCCAATCCGGGATACACACATTTAGGCACGCTGGAAACCCCGAATGGACGTCGACCCTTGATCTCCTCCTCACTTAGGATTTACTCGCAGTCACGAGATGCACTGCCTTGGATTATGGTCCATCAGATAACCGCCCGGTCTTATACGAGTTTGAAGGAGACCTCCCCTCGCAGCTGCCCACCAAGTATCTCCTCCACAAAGCCGGCTGGAATGGGTACCGAGAAGACATTATCTCCGACCTACCTCCAATCAGGACCATCAGAACGTCCGATGAAGTCGATGACGCTGTCACCGTCCTCACCGAAGTAGTTCAGTCCACTGCTGACAGAAGAATCCCAAAGTTTGTTCCGAAGCCTATCCACCAGCGTAAGCCGCCAGCGCACATAACCAGGTTGATTGGCTTGCGGAACAACTTAAAGAACATCTGGGCGCGGTCGAAGGATGGCACTCTAAGGGCTCCCATTAATGCCATGACCCGGCAAATTGCGCAGCTCTCAGCCCAATGGAAGACAGCCCTATGGCATGAGTAGTTATGACGGACACCTGAGGATACAAGACAGTTCTGGCGGCTCACCCTCTTCAGAGATGTGACACCCCCTCTCCTACCACAGAGATGGCAGGGAAGCACCTGACGCATACTGGACTTAGCAGAAGAGGCAGCACATTAGATTTAAGTTAGATTTAAGCTAGTATTAAGATAATGTAATGTAGGCTAAGATTAAAATGATAAACATGTTTTGTCCCTCCCTTAACTTCCCAGACACCCCCTATAGTTAGTATTAGACACTAAGTAGGCTTAAGACCCCTTTTGTAAATATATCGTTCCTTCTAGTACATAAGTGTAGTGTAGGATAAGGTGTAAAAACTATCCCCGGCAACAGCATGTGCGTATATAAGGGGGGGGGGGCTGAGGGGTCTGCAGCCCCCCGAAATTTTCATTTGATGGTAAAAATGTGTTATAAAAACCTTAAAAATAAATTAAATAGGATCGCTTAGTTAATAAAAAATAGTTTATTTTAGGTAAAATAGCGTTTTAGTTGCCTAAAACTATTTTAAATTCTAAATTTTTCATATTCCATGCCCCAGAAATGGTCTCAGCCCCCCCCGAAATTTTCCCAGCCCCTCCCGAAATTATTTCCTATATACGCCCATGGGCAACAGGACCCAATCCGTTGGGCCTGGTGGCGTCTAGATTTGTTATAAATAAAATATGGGGAGTGAGAAAAAAAATAAAAACAAAAAGAAAACATCATCATTCTCCTGTCAGCAGCCGAGTAACATGGACCTGATCAGCTTTCTACTTGCTTTCCTAGACCATCTCAGCTTTTCTGAAAGCTACTGCTTTTTGTTGTGCTGGCAGCAGTCAGGTGTTAACGCCCTCCCTTGGAGTCGGTGTCGACCGCCTTACATCATCACGCCGCCCATATCAGCTGCCGATATCAAACAGCAGCTCCTTGCTCGAGGCCTGATCGACTTCGTTATCTCCAACAGTCCACGGGAGACCAGGCTATTCCTGAACAGCCACGCTGACCATGGCAGTATGGAAAATGCAGGAGGACAGCAGCATTACGTTTCATACTTTCGCACCACGAACAAAGAAGAGGAACAAAAGGTGTTTGATCCACGGGTTCGACCAGGACCACCCGATTAGGGAGATAAATGAGGAACTCAAACAGAGGCTTAAAGGTTTTAAAAAGGCGTCGAGGCTCACGAAGAACCTTAAAACCCGGAGAGAAGATTGAGCTGAGCGCCATACTCGTCATCACGAGTCACGAGGTAACCATCAATGACCTCCAAAAACTGCGGCACACATTGACCATGTCGGCATCAAGGTGACCGAGTTTAGGACAGGCGGCGGCCCTGTCCAGTGCTATCAATGTCTTGCCTTCGGGCACACAAATGAATACTGTGTCCATACAGGGAACTGTGGATGATGTAGAGCCGTCCACTGGACCCACGAGTCCCCAAAGACCACACGCCCTAAGTGTGTCACTGCCTTGGGGAACATCCCAAGTCGTACCGCCTCTGCCCGAAACGGATCGAGTATGCCGAGCAGCTCCGACAGAAGCGGACTCAGAAGGGTACCCCGATGAAGAACGCCCACGCAGCGCGCCAGCCTGAATCACTTCGAAGACCTCCTGCCACCAGAGTGAACAACGGAGTGCACTACTCCCAGGTCGTCGGAGGCTCACAAGCCCGCCCATGCGCCGAAGCTGCACCTTAAGCGACCCCCGACAACAAACCGTTGCCCGAACTCTCATCCCCTACACAATCGCAGGGGACGAATATGAACATAGATACAATGTTCACCCTCATAAAGGGTCTGGTAGACACGGTAACGAAGCTTATGGTGAAGGTTGACAGGATGGTTGACAAGGTGATGCCCTCAAAATGATTGGACTTATCATCAACAATCATAACATCCAAAACCTTCGACCTAAGTTGGCTGAATTAGAACACGACCTCCGACCTACTCCCCTGCGGTTGTAGCTCTCACAGACTCACAGCTGCACCCAACTGAGCGACTGTACCTACGGGGATTCACCTCGTACAGGTGTGACGGCCTGCCTGGAACATCTGGCGGAGAACTAATGCTCGTCCGAAGAGACCTTCCTTCACGACTCCTCGAGCACCAGCCCACCACCAACACAGGGACCCAGGCAGTGTCCGTCTCGGTCCGTCTGAGGAGACGATACGTCTTCACATGCGTCTACCGAGCACCCCTGGCGGAGACCAAGGCAATCATCAGTGCTGCATTGCATGAGCCCCACCACGTCCTTGTCGGGGACCTTAATGCCAAACATCAAGTCTGGTAGGGCTCCACGGCAAACGAATTGGGGGGGGGGGGGTACATAGAGAGGACGAGCCTCGGAGTTATTCATCCGGGGAGGCACACATTTAGACACGAAGCGAACCCCGCTTGGACCTCCACCCTGGATCTTCTCCTCACTAGGGATCTACATGCGGTCACTAGATACAGTGCCTTGGATTACCGCCCTTCAGACCACCGCCCGGTCCTGTACGAGGTCGAAGGAGATCTGCCGACAGAACTTCCCACGAAGTACCTTCTCCACAAGGCAGATTGGAAAGGATTTCAAGAAGACATTCTCTCCGTTCTACCACGTATCAGTAACTTCGAAACTGTTGCCGACATTGACGATGCCGTTACCGTCTTCACCGAAGTCATAAGGATCCCTAAGTTTGTACCGAAGACCATCAACCAGCGCAGACCTCCTACCCACATCACCAGGCTGATCGGGATGCGAAACAATCTCTGGGCGCGGATGAGAGACGGTACCCTGAAGGCTCCTATCAATGCTATGACCCGGCAAATTGCGCAGCTGTCTGCCGCGAGAGGGAAGACGGCCCTCTGGCACGAGCAGCTTCAACGGACTCATGAGGACACTAGGCAGTTCTGGCGGCTTCTGAGATGCACGGTCTCCAATCGGCGAGATGTCCTTCTCTCCGATGGCGATCACCTCCCGTCTCCGGTAGAACAAACCGAAGCCCTTGCCGACTATTACAACAGGGGGCTGGAATCAGCACTAAGGCGAACGGAGGGCAATAAATCCTCCGGATTGGATGGTGTACCTTACGTGATGCTGAAGATGCTCCCTAGGAAAGCCAAGACCTTCCTATTGAACATCTTCGATGCAGCGTACCGCACTGGACACTTCCACCGTCGATATACCGTCGATTAGCCTGCTGAGCCACATGAGCAAGATCTTCGAAAAGTTGATCCTTGCTCATGTGTTGAAGCACTGCACGGAAGCGGACGTCATGCCTTTAGAACAGATTGGCTTTCGGCCGGGCTCTCCTGTGATCACCACATCGCGTAGCTCCAGAACACCGTAGCCTCAGAACTCAAAAAGAGCAGAGCCACGGCCTTTATCTCCCTGGACTGCACACAGGCGTTCGACTGCGTATCCCACCAGATGCTACTGCATCAGCTGCGGGGCTACGGATTCCCGTAGCCCCGCACAGCTCGTCAAGATTCTTGAAAGCTACTTGTCAGGAAGTTCGTTCTTCATCAGGATTGGCGGTGATACATCCAGCAGTCGACCGTCGACGAGTAGAGTACTC
Source organism: Gonocerus acuteangulatus (assembly GCA_946811695.1). Lineage (NCBI taxonomy): Eukaryota > Metazoa > Arthropoda > Insecta > Hemiptera > Coreidae > Gonocerus > Gonocerus acuteangulatus. The sequence goes on from OX328131.1 coordinate 8,446,898, forward strand.
CAGGGATCGGTGTTAGGTCCAGTGCTCTTCACTATCTACACCGCCCACATCGTGAGGATGAAGTTACCGAAAGTTTCCTTATCTGCTTATGCTGACAATATTGGCGTCTATTCCTCCAGCTTCAACGCCCGTGTCGCACTTGGACGAGCCCAGAATGCCTGCGAGACTATCGTCGACGCAGAAATAGATGTCAACCCGACTAAGACAGATGCCGTTTTTAAGTTCCTTACAGGGAAACAAGGGAGGCAGACCACGAGGATCTCTACCCTTGCACTTCGAGGGAGTGCACATACACCAGCATCTTTCTGTGACGTCGCACGTCAACAGCCGCCTGAAGGAAGCCCGGCAGAAGACGTTCCGCCTGAATCATCTCTTGCGATCGGCCCAGCTGTCGCTTCCGCTGAAGCTACAGATATCTAAGGCGATCGTCAGGCCTACGCTTCTGTCTCGAAGCCGAGTCCCAACCATCCCTTAACTTCGCATCGCCTATTTGAAAAGGAACGTTATAGTTTAAATTGTTTTCAGCCTTAGCTTTGGCTAAATATTAATTTTAATAATAAGAATAAATTATTTTTTTTTACAATACCCGATCTCGACTCCTGCATAACTGAAATTCATTTCCTTGCAATAATTTCTACACATATCTGGAGTTAGTGAATTTCCAAAGTCTTTGAACTCATCCGGTAGAAGTCTAGTTTCTTCAGATATTTCTTTGTAACATCCCATGTATCGACATTGTGAACCTGAAAAAATATCATCTGTAAATAATCTTCAACACGAAATAATGTTTTTGGTGATGAAACATTCAAAAATACATGATTGATATGTGTGCGCTACAATTAACAGGAATTGTCTTTTATGGAAATCACCTCAACCCTTCTTCACAAATTACGCTCTAGGAAATCATAATTACCAATAAGTTTCTCGTTTAAATTCATTTTCAATTTAAAACAAAAAACAACCAATTTAAAAGTGAGTCACACAAAGACAAAAACCTGTTGAAAAGAACAAAACTAACACTTTAGACGTTTTATGCACTTATTTATCCGATTGACATCGCACCATTGAAAATGGCTTCGGAACATTTTTGTAGAACATTTAGTAAGCTTTCGAATGGTCGCCTTCTACTTACCACGATTTCCCAACCGTTTTTGAGATATTTACGAAAATATAACAAGATCCCAAAACTTTTCATGTCAATTAATAACATTTTTTTTTCGAATGCTTCCTCATTCGAAAATTTAATCAGTCCGGAGGTAACTAAAATCAATATCACCACCGAAGTTGAATGATATGCTGCTCATTGAAGAGAATGGCTCCTGACAAGATTCATTCAAAAATAATTATTGGCATTATCAGACTCATGTTATATTATACTGCTTATTAATGGGAATGTATATGTTCGCGAGTAATCTTTGATGATTACAACCATCACAGATTACTCGCTTCTCAAAGAAATGGCGTTCATGACCGAAAAGGTTGACAAGCCATAAAACAAACAAACAAAAAAAAAAAAAAAAAAAAACCGTCAAATGTACAGCCCTACCCTCTGACATTTTGATTTAATCGGTAAACAAGAAACTATCCTAAGCGGAAATTACTCTACGAAGACTCTACTACGAATATGTTTCTAATTTACTTAATTTGCTTTACTAACATATCCATTTTAGTGTTAAATGCAATTAAAAACACTTACCTACTCATTTTACTGTTAAATGCAATTAAACAAAATGAAATTGTTCAAGAAAAAGAGTGTTATTTTTTAATGAACTACGCCACATACAACCACAAAATATAATTATATTTCTACTATAACATTTGGCTGCGTGAGTTCCTACAGGTAAAGTATCTGTCAGCTCTTCTAGGATGCATCTTGATTTATGAAGTGTAATGAAAGCCTACCTGAAGCCTGCCTAGTACCTGGCCCAAGCAGATGTCTGACTCTACACGGAGAATGTTTACATTTTCAGCTTTTTTTATATTTCATGAAAATTGTTAACGCCCACAAGTTAGAAGCGGAAATTCCTCAATCTAAAGCAAGACTCTCAAAGTCAATTCAAAATGCAAACAAGCTTCTCAATTACTTGTCATGTTTTATTGATAAAAAAAATGCAATCAAAATAACAGCAACCAATTAAAAACTAAGGCAAACCGAGAAAAAACAAAAAAAAAAAAACAATTTAAAACTAAGGTAAACAGAGACAAAAAAATGAGGAATAGATAACGGTTATTAGTTTGTTTTTATCTTTCGTGAAAAATTATAAATATCTTTTCCATTATCTTATCTTGTTTGTGCATCGGCAGCTTAGGCTATTAGCAGTTTACTGGTAAATGCAAAACAAAAACAAACAAAAAAAAAACACAATTCAAAAATGAGGTAAATAGAGAAAAAAAATATTCAAAAGGCGTCTTCGAATCTCTCTCCTGGAAAGCTATATTTATAACAATATTTTTGCTTCTTATTTTACTTATCCAGTTTTACTGACAAATACATTCACCTACTAGAAGCGATAAAAAAAAAAATATCAAGAAATAAAAACAGACAAAAAGAACCGTTCAAATTAACGAAATCAATTATCGTTTATCAAACTTCTAAGTTTTATGAACTTATTTCTCCGATTGACATCGCTTAATCAAAACTTTCTTCAGAACCTTTTTTGTAGAGCATTTAGTAAGCTTTCGAATGGTAACATTTCGCTTCCCAAGATTTACAACCGTTTTCGAGATATTAAGGAAAGTATACAAAGTTACCAAAACTTTTTTATGTCTGTTAATAAAATATTTTATTCTAACCCTTCCTTAACTCCAAACGCAACCAAAATTTCAACATATTAGTTTTAATGAAAGTAGAACATGCAGTAAATGTTTCAACTGAATCCCATGATTCTAAGTACCCAAACCAAAAACGGCATTCAAAAGTTATTTTTTCAGTTTTCTCGAAAACGGTTAAAGCTATCGCCTTAAAAATGGTTTCATTCGTTTTCCTAGGCCAATAAGCCTATAAAACGAGTACTTGCAAGCATATGAAGTGAGCGGAACGATTTTTTTCTCGCGAATTTCGCCCCAAACACTATCTTCCAGTGGGCGGATTCTGCTGGTTAACGAACTTGACCATTCAAATTAGACGACTGATTTTTGTACCAAATTTCATCAAAATCAGACCATTTTTGAGCTCGCTAGAGAGCGAACAGACTAGCATATATATATATTTATATACAAATTTGATCCACCTATATTTTCGTGATCTATGGGGTCTGAAACGAGAAAGTTTCTAGTCGGCACTTCCGGGTTACGTCGTGAGGTCAACCTGATAAGCGGAGTTCCTCCCTATGGGGGAGCGAAGAACCGCGCTAAAATGAGTCATAAAAACTCAAAAAGTCCGACTCGCAGGAACTGCGTCATCTTAGCGCGGTTACGTACATCTCGAAGAAATGGAATAGATTAGCATCAAAAATACAGGAAACTGACATTAGCCAACTTACACAGAAGTGGATAATTCTTAATCTGTATAAGTCAATACAATTATGTACTGAAAACGTACTTACTCTTCGACTACTGCTGAGAAGGCTCTATTCTAAACAACCAAAAATTCGTTGTCATTTTAAGTATCTTGTTTTACTAGCAAATTCGTTTTACTTTTATAATCAACTGTAAATATAAGCTTCATGGCGAATAAAATTCCATTCTGTCGTGGGTTAAATCTTTCTATAAAATAAGAAATAATGGTAACTTGCGTTGTAGCAGGATGAGGAAGGTTATATAGATAGGAGAATTCATAACAAACTATGCACACGTCTTCATGATTAGCCACAGCCATCTTGATTACCACAGCCACTCCAAACTTATTACCAATACCTTTCACCGTTTCTTAGCTTATTTTACTACAATACTAATTCTACTGATAAATGCAAGATAAAACAAAAACAACCAATTAAAAAGTGAGATAAACAAAGAGAAAAAACCTTTCAAAACAAACACTTTTTAAGTTTTAAGCGCTTATATCTTTGATTGACGTTGCCCCATCGAATATTTCTTCAGAACAATTTTTGTAGAGAATTAAGTAAGCATTCGAATAGTTAATTTCCACTTACCACGATTTTCCAACCGTTATCGAGATATTTACGAAAAATGTATGAAGATCCGAAAACTTTTCATGACTATTAATAAAATAATTTTTTTCGCATACTTCCTTAACTCCAAATATAACCAAAATTTAAACATCTTAGTTGGGATTAATTTCCAAGGTGTAGACAATATTTCAATTGAATCCCGCGATTCTAAGTACCCACAAAAAAATAACGACTTACAAAAACATTGATTCCACTTTTCTCAGAAACGGTTACAGATATCGCCTTAAAAATGGTTTCATTCGTTTTCCTATGTTAAGAAACCAATAAAACAAGTACCTGCAAGCATATGAACTCAAAAACGTAAGCGTTACGATTTTTTTGTGCGAATTTCGCCCCAAACACTATCTTCCAATGGGCGGATTCTGCTGGTTAACGAACTTGACCATTCAAATTAGACGACTGATTTTTGTACCCAAATTTCATCAAAATCAGACCATTTTTGAGCTCGCTAGAGAGCGAACAGACTAGCATATATATATATATATATATATATATATATATATATATATATATATATATATTTATACATATATATATATATATATACAAATTTGATCCACCTATATTTTTGTGATCTATGGGGTCTGAAACGAGAAAGTTTCTAGTCGGCACTTCCGGGTTGCGTCGTGAGGTCAACCTGATAAGCGGGTTCTCCCTATGGAGGTAGGGAGTAACCGCGCTAAAATAAAAAAGTCGGATTCGCAGGAACTGCGTCATCTTAGCGCGGTTCCGTTCTTATCTCTAGTGTTTATGAAGGCATAGAATAGAAACAGTTATTACTTTATTTAGATCAATAGCGAAACAGCTATCCAAATGAAATCTCAAACAAACCAGTCTTGAAAGGTCTTGATTTACAATCTTACCTGTATGGGTCAGATATACCATAAGTCGGGCAGAAAGGCCTCCCCTCAGAGGCATTTGGAAAGCCTTGGGATCTCTCTCTTTGAACGCTACATTTCTAACAATAAATTGATCTTCTTATTTTACTTAATCTGTTTTATTGTCAAATACATTATCTGACTATAAAGCAATTTAAAAATAACAAGGAATAAAACAGACAAAAAGAACAGTTCGAATAACCGAAATCAATTACTTTAAAGTTTTAAGCACTTATTTCTCCGATTGACATCGCCTAATCAAAACTTTCATCAGAACCATTTTTGTAGAGCATTTAGTGAGCTTTCTAATGGTCATCTTCCGTTTCCCAAGATTCTCAACCTTTTTCGAGATATTAAGGAAAGTATGGGGGCGAGGTTAGCTCAGTGGTAGAGCACTGGACTAATAAGCTGGAGGCCTGAGTTCAAATCCCGAGCAAGCACTAAAGATTTTTTCTTCTAGTGTCTTCGTTCATGGGTTGAATTCGGCCTCCCTGGCCGTCCCTAGGCCAACCCAGCCTTTAATTAATTTAATAATGGGTACCTTGGTTGGTGCTAATGACTCTAGCAGTCGAAGCAGCCAAGGGGAAAATCAGGCGGCCGGAGCATAGTACTGACCATACTATCTCCCTAGTGTGCCGTATGGTCAAGAATCAGATACCTCTATAGTATCTGCCCCTCAGGGCCCTCGTGGCCTGTTACGGGACTGATTTTTTTTTTTTTTTTTTTAAGGAAAGTATACAAAGTTACCAAAACTTTTTATGTCTGTTAATAAAATATTTTATTCTAACCCCTCCTAAACTCCAAACGTAACAAAAATTTCAACATATTAGTTTCAATGAATGTAGAACATGCAGAAAATGTTTCAACTGAATCCCATAATTCTAAGTACCAAAATCAAAGAGAAAAAGAACAGTTCGAATAAGCGAAATCAATTACTTTAAAGTTTTATGCACTTATTTCTCCGATTGACATCGCCTAATCAAAACTTTCTTTAGAACCATTTTTGTAGAGAATTTAGTGACCTTTCTAATGGCCATCTTCCGTTTCCCAAGATTCTCAACCTTTTTCGAGATATTAAGGAAAGTGTACAAAGTTACCAAAACTTTTCATGTCTGTTCATAAAATATTTTATTCTAACTCTTCCTTAACTCCAAAAGTAACATAACTTTCAACATATTAGTTTTTATGAAATTAGAACATGCAGATAATGTTTCAACTGAATCCCGTGATTCTAAGTACCCAAACCAAAAACGGAATTCAAAAACTATTTTTCCAATTTTCTCGACAACGGTTAAAGCTATCGCCTTGAAAATGGTTTCATTCGTTTTTCTAGCCCAAGAAGCCTATAAAAAGAGTACTTACAAGCTTATGAACTCAAAAACGTAAGCGTTACGATTTTTTCTGCGCGAATTTCGCCCCAAACGCCATCTTCCAGTGGGCGGATTTTGCTGGTTAACGAACTTGACCTTTCAAATTGGACGGCGGATTTTTGTACCAAATTTCATCAAAATTGGACCATCAGGGAAGCCAGAAATGAGCGAACAGACAAATATATATATATATATATATAAATAAATATATACATATATATATATATATATAAATAAATATATACATATATATATATATATATATATATATATAAATAAATATATACATATATATATATATATATACAAATTTGAACCACCGTTATTTTCGGTCTCTAGGGGTTGTGAAACGCGAAATTTTCTAGTCGGCACTTCCGGATTGTTTCATTGTATCAACCCTATAAGCGGGGTTCCTCCCTACGGGGGAGGGAGGAACCGCGCTAATAAGATCACTTAGTTAAGGAAAAATAATTGGGGGGGGGGGGGGGGGGGTAAATAGAGTTTTAGTTGGCTAACTATTCCAAGTTCTAGGTATTTAATATTCCATAACCCCCCCCCCCCCCCAAGGAAATTATTTCCTATATACGCCCCTGATCTGTGCGGATACAATTGACCAATATATTGTCATCTACTAAGAATTAATCTCTCAAATGTCTTACCTGATAGCATCAGGAGTGCCATAAGTGAAACGTGGAGCAGACGAGTGTACATCTTTATGTCAGTGTTGATTGAAAACAAGAAACCACACCCAGAAACAGTATGCGAATGTAAAGCAAGTATCTTGTACTATTTATATCATTTTAATGATCTCTTATCAATATGATGTGAAGCGTATTTACACAAGTTTACTTAAAATGTCTCCTTAATGCATTGCAATTTTCCCCGTAGCAACCGTGCATTTCCTCATAGCTCGTTCAATATGCACAACTTGGATGAGTCCAATCGAACCCAAGCTAAAGTGGATATTTAAGAATCAACAACTATCAGCTGTTTAGAATCAGATTTATAGCTTGTCTGTCTTAATTTATTATTATTTTAAATGAGGGTGGTTCAAATTTGTATATATATATATATATATATATATATATATATATATATATATATATATATATATATATAACTTATGTTATACTAGTGAGGATATATGTTTTAGCGCGGTTACTCCCGACCTCCGTAGGGAGAACCCGCTTATGAGGTTGACCTCACGACGCAATCCGGAAGTGCCGACTAGAAACTTTCTCGTTTCAGACCCCATAGATCACGAAAATATAGGTGGTTCAAATTGTGTGTATATATATATATATATATATATATATATATATATATATATATATATGCTTGTCTGTTCGCGCTCTTGACGGTTCAAAAATGGTCCGATTTTGATGAAATTTGGTACAAAAATCTGTCCTCTAATTTGAAAGGTCAAGTTCGTTAACCAGCAGAATCCGACCACTGGAAGATAGTGTTTGGGGCGAAATTCGCGCAAAAAAAATCGTAACGCTTACGTTTTATAGTTCATATGCTTGCAGGTATGAGCTATGCTTGTAGGTTGTATTATAATTAGTATTGTAGTAAAATATGCTAAGAAACGGTGAAAAGGTAATAAGTTTGGAGAGGTTGTGGCAATCAAGATGGCTGTGGCTAATCATGACGACATCTGCATAGTTTGTTTTGAATTCTCCTATCTATATAACCTTCCTCATCGCCTCCAACTGAAGTTATCGTTATTTCTTATTTTATAGAAAGATTTAACCCACGACAGAATGGAATTTTATTCGCCATGAAGCTTATATTTACAGTTGATTATAAGAGTAAAACGAATTTGCTAGTAAAACAAGATACTTAAAATGACAACGTATTTTTGGTTGTTTAGAATAGAGCCTTCTCAGCAGTAGTCAAAGAGTAAGTACGTTTTCAGTACATAATTGTATTGACTTATACAGATTAAGAATTATGCGCTTCTGTGTAAGTTGGCTACTGTCAGTTTTCTCTGATTTGTGATGCTAATCTATTCCATTTCTTCGAGATGTACGTAACCGCGCTAAGATGACGCAGTTCCTGCGAGTCGGACTTTTTAAAAAGAGTAATACTCAAGGTACATATGAAAGGCACAAGTGTCTGATAACAACTGGCTTTATTTAATCCGGCTGGGTCTTATATAGACCCAGCCTGTTTATTTACATCTTTAGCTCTTCCTCTACCTTAACAACCTCCCTCCAGTTTCCGGAAATCTTCGTGGAAACTCTGTTCAAAACCCACACAAAAAAGTCCGACTCGCAGGAACTGCATCATCTTAGCGCGGTTCAATTCATATCCCTTTTGTCATTTGAAAAGCTTAGAATAGAAACAAATAATATTTGCTTCGGCCTTTGTTCAAAGGGGTTTATGACTTTACCTGTTCGGGTCCGCCAGACCCCAGAATCCTCTTCTAGAGATACCTATTTCATACGTTGAATGCATTGAAAAATATCAAACTTTTTCACATTTTCTTGTGTTCTTCTACTATAGTAATAATTCTACAAATAAAATCAATTAAAACATAAAATAAAAAACCAACAGCATAAAGGCAATTGAAAATATTCAAAAGACGTCATCGAATCTCTTTCTCTTGGCAAGCTATATTTCTAACAATGAATTGTTTTTTCTTATTTTACTTAATCTGTTTTATTGTCAAATACATTATCCAACTATAAGCAATTAAAAAAAAAAACAAGGAATAAAAACAGACAAAAAGAACCGTTCGAATAAAAGAAATCAATTACTTCAAAGTTTAAGCACTTATTTCTTCGATTAAGACCGGTTATACAAAACTTTCTTCAGAACCTTTTTTGTAGATCATTTAGTAAGCTTTCGAATGGTAACCTTCCGCATCCCTAATTTTTAACCGTTTTCGAGTTATTAATGAAAGTATACGAAGTTCCCAAAACTTTTCATTATTTCTAGCAACAGAAAATTGGTCTCATTTTACCTATACTGTTTTACACGCAATTACATATTCCTAACATAAGAAATTACAGAAATAAAAAACTAAGGGAATGAGACAAAAATTACAAAAAGAACGACAAAAAACCGTTCATAAGAACAAAACAGACGTATTTGAAATTTTAAGCACTTATTTCTCCGATTGACATAACCTAATCAAAAATAGTTTTAGAATCTTTTTTGTAGAGAATGTAGTAAGCTTTCAAATAGTTTCTATCCACTTACCACGATTTCCCAACCGTGTTCGAGATATTAATGAAAGCATACCAAGTTCCCAAAACTTTTCATGTCTGTTTCAACTGAATCCCATGATTTTAAGGACCAAAACCAAAAAAAAGTCCGACTCGCAGGAACTGCAGCATCTTAGCGCGGTTCCGTTCATGTCCCTAGTGCCATTTGATAAGCTTAGAAAAGAAATAAACTTTTTTTTTTTTTATATATCTCGTGAAAATTGTCAAAATCCTATCGAACATCTCGAATAAAAGTGATATTAAGGCGTCAGGGACACCGACAGTAGCTAACTTTTACACAGAAGCGGAAATTACAGAATCTGGCTCTCATTCTAAAGCAAAGCTCTATAAATCAATACAAAAAATGCCTAATAAAGCCTTTCTAGAGGATACAGAAGCATGGGCGTATATGAGGGGGGGCTGAGGGGGCTGCAGCCCCTCCCGAAATTTTGAATTGATGATAAAAACTTCTTGTAAAACCCTTAAAAATAAATTAAATAAGATCACTTAGTTTATAAAACATATTTTATTTTACGTGTAATAGCGTTTTAGTTGCCTAAAACTATTCCAAGCTCTAAATATTTAGTATTCCATACCCTGGAAATGGCCTCAGCCCCCCCCGAAATTGTTTTTATATACGCCCATGTACAGAAGGATCAAGAAGAAGTACACAAGATTGAGTAGAATACCCTGCCTAATATAGCCTATATAGAATAACATGCCGAATAAAACCTATCTAGTAAATACACAAGGACGAATAAAAGTCTTGACGAATAACAAGTCAAGAAAAAAACCTTTATTTAACAAAATAAAACAAAGTTTAGTTGCCCAACTACAATAGCATAATATACCTAATTAATCTATGGAGTAGACACAAATGGACCAAAAACAAGTCTTGTGGAATATTGTTTTTTTTCTAATTAAATACTTTTTATCAATATTTAGTATATAACCTTTGTTGAAAACTATTGATTGCTAATTGATGAATCGGTTTACAACTAAGTAGTCTTTATGAATATTTAGTATATAACCTATGTTTGGATCTGAGTTTTTGGGGTGCTCTCCGCCTAGGCTTTGTATTTGTGTCGGCAGATACCTGGGGTATATTTACAGCTCTTGAGGATTAACTCTTAGCAGGTAAATTTCCTGCGGCCCCCTTATTTCTACGGGCATTGAACCGCCATATTCGCTCATAGTATCTAACCGTTGTGAAGTTTATTTTTTGGATTTAGGACTTAATATACATATGTAGACTAAATCATAGCAAGAAGTAATCCTCCGTCGTCGGTTCTTAACTATGTAGACTCGCTAATGTTATCCAATCTTAGATACATCGTATTTAAAATCCACAGCAAAAACACGACATTTCATCAGAATCCCCTGCTGAATAAAACATATATAGAATAATATGCCAAATAAAGCCTATCTAGTGGATAAAAATAGAGGAAAAAAGCCGTTCGTGGTGGTAGAAAATCTTAAAAGTATTTCGCTCAGAAATCTCCGAAATATTGTCACTAATTTTACGTATCCTGTTTTATAGCCAAATAGAATTATATTCTATAATCAATAAGAAAAACCTACTAACAATAAAAAACTATGGGTAACAGATGAAAATAGGGAATACCAAGCATAATTCTAAAGAACGAAATCAACACCAGTACTGTAATCTAGATATTCATACGGCATCTTCGAATTCTAACAAACAAAATATTGATTCTACTTATACGTATCCTGTTTTATTGACAAATACATTTGACTACTATAAGCAATTAGAAACACTAGGGAATATGTCAAAGAACTCGGAGTAGGAGCCTCGACAGTTTCAAGTCATTTGAAGGAAATCGACAAATCCAAAACTGACATTTCATACGGTACAGCCTGATATATTTTTAACAATGAATTGTTTTTCTTATTTTAATTAATCTTTTTTATTGTCAAATACATTATCCAACTTTAAGCAATTAAAAAATAACAAGGAATAAAAACAAACAAAATGAACCGTTCGAATAAACGAAATCAATTACTTCAAAGTTTAAGCACTTATTTCTCCGATTGACATAGCTAATCAAAAATTGTTTCAGAATCTTTTTTGTAGAACATTTAGTAAGCTTTTGCATGGTAACCCTCCGTTTACCAATATTCCTAACCGTCTTCGAGATATTAGGGAATGTATACGAAGTTCCCAAAACATTTCATGTCTGTTTATAAAATATTTTATTCTACTCCTTCCTTAGCTCCAAACGTAACCAAAATTTTAACATATTAGTGTTGATGAAATTAAAACATGCAGAAAATGTTTCAACTGAATCCCATAATTTTAAGTATCAAAATCAAAGACAAAAAAGTCCGATTCGCAGGAACTGCGGCATCTTAGCGCGGTTCCGTTCTTATCTCTAGTGTTTATGAAGGCATAGAATAGAAACAGTTATTACTTTGTTTAGATCAATAGCGAAACAGCTATCCAAATGAAATCTCAAACAAACCAGTCTTGAAAGGTCTTGATTTACAATCTTACCTGTATGGGTCAGCTATACCATAAGTCGGGCAGAAAGGCCTCCGCTCTGAGGCATTTGGAAAGCCTTGGGATCTCTCTCTTTGAACGCTACATTTCTAACAATAAATTGATCTTCTTATTTTACTTAATCTGTTTTATTGTCAAATACATTATCTGACTATAAGCAATTTAAAAATAACCAGGAATAAAACAGACAAAAAGAACAGTTCGAATAAGCGAAATCAATTACTTTAAAGTTTTAGGCACTTATTTCTCCGATTGACATCGCCTAATCAAAACTTTCATCAGAACCATTTTTGTAGAACATTTAGTGAGCTTCCTAATGGTCATCTTCCGTTTCCCAAGATTCTCAACCTTTTTCGAGATATTAAGGAAAGTATACAAAGTTACCAAAACTTTTTATGTCTGTTAATAAAATATTTTATTCTAACCCTTCCTAAACTCCAAACGTAACAAAAATTTCAACATATTAGTTTTAATGAATGTAGAACATGCAGAAAATGTTTCAACTCAATCCCATGATTCTATGTACCAAAATCAAAGAGAAAAAGAACAGTTCGAATAAGCGAAATCAATTACTTTAAAGGTTTATGCACTTATTTCTCCGATTGACATCGCCTAATCAAAACTTTCTTTAGAACCATTTTTGTAGAGCATTTAGTGACCTTTCTAATGGTCATCTTCCGTTTCCCAAGATTCTCAACCTTTTTCGAGATATTAAGGAAAGTATACAAAGTTACCAAAACTTTTCATGTCTGTTCATAAAATATTTTATTCTAACCCTTCCTTAACTCCAAACGTAACCAAAATTTCAACATATTAGTTTTAATGAAATTAGAAAATGCAGATAATGTTTCAACTGAATCCCGTGATTCTAAGTACCCAAACCAAAAAAGTCCGACTCGCAGGAACTGCAGCATCTTAGCGCGGTTCCGTTCATGTCCCTAGTGCCATTTGATAAGCTTAGAAAAGAAATAAACTTATTTTTTTTATATATCTCGTGAAAATTGTCAAAATCCTCTCGAACATCTCGAATAAAAGTGATATTAAGGCGTCAGGGACACCGACAGTAGCTAACTTTTACACAGAAGCGGAAATTACAGAATCTGGCTCTCATTCTAAAGCAAAGCTCTATAAATCAATACAAAATATGCCTAATAAAGCCTTTCTAGAGGATACAGAAGCATGGGCGTATATGAGGGGGGGGGGGGGCTGCAGCCCCTCCCGAAATTTTGAATTGATGATAAAAACTTCTCGTAAAACCCTTAAAAATAAATTAAATAAGATCACTTAGTTCATAAAACATATTTTATTTTACGTGTAATAGCGTTTTAGTTGTCTAAAACTATTCCAAGCTCTAAATATTTAGTATTCCATACCCTGGAAATGGTCTCAGCCCCCCCTGAAATTGTTTTTATATACGCCCATGTACAGAAGGATCAAGAAGAAGTACACAAGATTGAGTAGAATACCCTGCCTAATATAGCCTATATAGAATAATATGCCGAATAAAACCTATCTAGTAAATACACAAGGACAAATAAAAGTCTTGACGAATAACAAGTCAAGAAAAAAAACTTTATTTAACAAAATAAAACAAAGTTTAGTTGCCCAACTACAATAGAATAATATACCTAATTAAATCCATGGAGTAGACACAAATGGACCAAAAACAAGTCTTGTGGAATATTGTTTTTTTCTAATTAAATACTTTTTATCAATATTTAGTATATAACTTTTGTTGAAAACTATTGATTGCTAATTGATGAATCGGTTTACAACTGAGTAGTCTTTATAAATATTTAGTATATAATCTATGTTTGGATCTGTGTTTTTGGGGTGCTCTCCGCCTAGGCGTTGTATTTGTGTCGGCAGATACCTGGGGTATATTTACAGCTCTTGAGGATTAACTCTTAGCAGGTAAATTTCCTGCGGCCCCCTGGTTTCTACGGGCATTGAACCGCCATATCGCTCATAGTATCTAAACGTTTTGAAGTTTATTTTTTGGATTTTGGACTTAATATAGATATGTAGACTAAATCATAGCAAGAAGTAATCCTCCGTCGTCGGTTCTTAACTATGTAGTCTCGCTAATGTTATCCAATCTTAGATACATCGTAATTAAAATCCACAGCAAAAACACGACATTTCATCAGAATCCCCTGCTGAATAAAACTTATATAGAATAATATGCAAAATAAAGCCTATCTAGTGGATAAAAATAGAGGAAAAAAGCCGTACGTGGTGGTAGAAAATCTTAAAAGTATTTCGCTCAGAAATCTCCGAAATATTGTCACTAATTTTACGTATCCTTTTTTATAGCCAAATAGATTTATATTCTATAATCAATAAGAAAAACCTACTAACAATAAAAAACTATGGGTAACAGATGAAAATAGGGAATACCAAGAATAATTCTAAAGAACGAAATCAACACCAGTACTGTAATCTAGATATTCATACGGCATCTTCGAATTCTAACAAACAAAATATTGATTCTAATTATACGTATCCTGTTTTATTGAAAAATACATTTGACTACTATAAGCAATTAAAAACACTAGGGACTCGGAGTAGGAGCCTCGATAGTTTCAAGACATTTGAAGGAAATCGGCAAATCCAAAACTGACATTTCATACGGTACAGCCTGATATATTTTTAACAATGAATTGTTTTTCTTATTTTAATTAATCTGTTTTATTGTCAAATACATTATCCAACTTTAAGCAATTAAAAAATAACAATTCGAATAAACGAAATAAATTACTTCAAAGTTTAAGCACTTATTTCTCCGATTGACATAGCCTAATCAAAAATTGTTTCAGAATCTTTGTTGTAGAACGTTTAGTAAGCTTTCGCATGGTAACCCTCCGTTTACCAATATTTCTAACTGTCTTCCAGATATTAGGGAATGTATACGAAGTTCCCAAAACATTTCATGTCTGTTAATAAAATATTTTATTCTAATCCTTCCTTAGCTCCAAAAGTAACCAAAATTTTAACATATTAGTGTTGATAAAATTAAAACATGCAGAAAATGTTTTAACTGAATCACATAATTTTAAGAATCAAAATCAAAGACAAAAAGAACAGTTCGAATAAGCGAAATCAATTACTTTAAAGTTTTAAGCACTTATTTCTCCGATTGACATCGCCTAATCAAAACTTTCATTAGAACCTTTTTTGTAGAGTATTTAAGAAGCTTTCTAATGGTATTCTTCCGTTTCCCAAATTCTCAACCTTTTTCGAGATATTAAGGAAAGTATACAAAGTTACCAAAACTTTTTTATGTCTGTTAATAAAATATTTTATTCTAACCCTTCCTTAACTGCAAACGCAACCAAAATTTCAACATATTAGTTTTAATGAAAGTAGAACATGCAGTAAATGTTTCAACTGAATCCCATGATTCTAAGTACCCAAACCAAAAACGGCATTCAAAAATTATTTTTTCAGTTTTCTCGAAAACAGTTAAAGCTATCGCCTTGAAAATGGTTCCATTCGATTTCCTAGCCCATGAAGCCTATAAAAAGAGTACTTACAAGCTTATGAACTCTAAAACGTAAGCGTTACGATTTTTTTGCGCGAATTTCGCCCCAAACGCCATCTTCCAGTGGGCAGATTTTGCTGGTTAACGAACTTGACCTTTCAAATTGGACGACAGATTTTTGTACCAAATTTCATCAAAATCGGACCATCAGGGAAGCCAGAAATGAGCGAACAGACAAATATATACTTATATATATATATACATATATATATATATATATATATATATATATAAATATATACATATATGTATATATATATATATATATATATATATATATATATATATATATATATATACAAATTTGAACCACCGTTATTTTCGGTCTCTAGGGGTTCTGAAACGCGAAATTTTCTTGTCGGCACTTCCGGATTGTTTCATTGTATCAACCTTATAAGCGGGGTTCCTCCCTATGGGCGAGGGCGGAACCGCGCTAAAACGTTATTCAGCAACTAAGTTTCCAATTTTCTCGAAAACGGTTAAAGCTATCGCCTTAAAAATGGTTTCATTCGTTTTCCTAGGCCAAGAAGCCTATAAAACGAGTACTTGCATGCATATAAAGTAAGCGGAACGATTTTTTTCGCGCGACATTCGCTCCAAAAACCATGTTCCGGTGGGCGGATGCTCCTGGCTAACGAACTTGACCTTTCAAATTAGACGAAAGATTTTTGTACCTAATTTCATCAAAATCGGACCATTAGGGGGGCCGGAAAACCGCGAACAGACAAATATTTATATATATATATATATATATATATATATATATATATGTAAGATTCGTACTCGGGATAAGAATCACAATGATTGCATCTGTAAAGAAGTTTTATTTTTATAAAGGATATAAGATGATTACAGAATAATGACAATACAGTATTACGGTATGTACAAGAGCAATAACAATAACTGAACATACCTGTAAAGAAGAAATCAAAATTACATGATCATTGGAGTAGGAATCTGATAATATAGATCCATCTAGGTGAGGAGTCAAACGTCTACTGATTAAAGGAAACACGGACAGGAAGAGGTAAGGGAAGGAGACAGGCATTGCACTGTCGGCGGGAGATGAAACAATTCTTACCCTATATTATGTAGCTATCTCAAGTTGGAACCAATCCAACTTTACATCCCCCTTCGTTAAAATAAAAAAAAAATTTAACTCTTAACATTTACTTATATTTACTTATATTAGCTTAACATTAATTTATGTTGTACTTTATTTTACATGTTTCATTACATTTTTATTTATTTATATTAGGCATCGATTAGTTTGATTATTATCTAGGGCGTAAGGATACAGTTTTGACACATGAAAGTAGTTTGACTCAGTTTTACGGTAACCTGAGTCAATTTTATATATCGAATTTGAAAATTTGTCTAAAATTTTAAATGGACCTGTTCGAATTTCATCTAGTTTGTTACGGTTCAGACTATTGCCATGAGTTACGTAAACCATGTCTCCCACCTGAAAAGTGTGTGGTTTCCGACTTTTATCAAACCTTTTTTTATTAATTTCATGTATCTTTTGTGAATTTTCGAAAGCCTTTTTTCTATCTTCCTCCAAATCTCGTGCAACTTGATAATTCTTGGGAACAATGTGTATATCTTCATTATTTAGTAAATAGTTTGGACTGAATTTGGTAGATGTATGGATAGTATTATTATATTCCTCTACACATTGCTCTGCGATTCTCGGCCATGGACGCTTGGTGTCGAATGGTTCGTCGTTTATTCTGCATCTAATTCGGTTAACCAAGGTTTGATTTAAACGTTCGTTAAGCCCATTGGAAAATGCACAGTCAGCAGCTGTGAAAATTAAATTAACATTATGTCGTTTTAAAAATACTTTGAACTCATTAGAATTAATTCCCCCGTATTGATCAGTTAATAAAGTGCCAATTTTGATGCCGTTTGATAAAATTTTGCTAAGAAGTGCGATGAAATCGGTTGCTTTTTGGTTGTTAGAAGTGAGGATATATGCAAATCTGGTGAAATGGTCAACCAAGAGATGTAAATAACGTTTTGGCGAGTGATTGCCTCCAAAACCTCCAATTGTATCTAGGGACATGTATTCATAAGGTCGTCTTGCAGGGCCTAATTGAGAAAGTTGACCATAGACAAACGGTGTTCTAGTTTTATTCTTTATGCAAACACTGCAGGTTTGACAAAACTTTTTTATTAGTTCTTTTATACCCTTGCAGAAATAGAAAGGAGTTATTTTTAGTTCAATTTGCTTAGTTCCAATATGGCCAAATTTATTATGAACTTTTTCAATTAAGTTGTAGCAAAAATCTTTAGAAACAATTATTTTACTTTGGTTTTTATATTGGTTATAAAGTAAATCCCCTTTCTTAGTGATTCGGTGGTGGGAAGATAAGTTATCATTCAATGTTCTTTGGTCTTTCATAATTTCCTCTACTTGGATAAAATTTACAATTTTCAATTTATCTTCAGAGTCAAAAGGTTCTAGGACAGGGTTTCTAGATAGACAGTCGGCTTCAGAGTTTGTGTTGCCTGGAACATACTTCACCTTGAAATTATACTGCGATAAGCAGAACATTAAATGACCCAATTCATCATCGGTTCGTGAATTTACTTTCAGGTTTTCCAAAGGTTTGTGATCTGATTGAACCACGAACTCGATTCCTAGTAACCAGTATTGCCAGTGTGTTAATGCTTCTTTAATAGCTAAACATTCTAGGAAAATCGCTTTTTTTCGTTTCTGATGTTCATTTAATTTTTTTGAAAAATAGGCCACTGGTTTGAAATTTCCATCATCTTGTTTTTGCTTTAGGATTGCTCCAATGCCGTCGAGACTTGCATCAGTTTGAACTATAGTTTCCCTGTCTGGATTAAAAATAGCAAGACACGGCTCTGAGCATAGATAATTTTTTATTAAATTGAAACTGTTTTCGCATTTATTGTTCCAACTGAACTTTACATTTTTTCTCAATAAATTGTGGAATGGTTCTAAAATTTGAGTGACTTTTGGGATATAGCTGCGGTAAAAATTTATTTTCCCTAGAAATTGTCTCACATTCTTTTTATTTTTAGGTGTTGGGAATTTTTTTATTGGTAAAACATTGTCGTTTATTGGTTTTGTTACGTTATTTCCAATTATGTGACCTAGATATTTCACGCTATTTGTTGCAAACTTGCATTTTAGAAGCTTCAGTCTGAATCCTTCTTCCATAATTGCTTTCAATAACTTTTTTATATGCTCCAAATGTTCTTCAAAAGTTTTAGAAAAAAGTAAAATATCGTCTATATAATTTACACAAAATGAATCTAAGTCATTTCGGCGAATAATGTTTCTCAATATTCTCTGGAAAATAGCAGGAGAGGTTTTCAACCCGAACGGTAAACATTTCCAATTATAATGTCCTGTCTGTGTGACGAATCCTGTTTTATAGTAATCTTTACTTCGGAGAGGAATCGACCAGAATGCACTATTTATATCAAGTACTGAAAACCACTTACAATCTCTAGTTTTTACGATTAAATCAGTTATTAGTGGAAAGGGTTGGCTCTCAGGTACGATTAATTTATTTAATTCTGAGAAATCAATACAAAGCCTATTTTTTTTATTTTCATCTCTTTTATATGCTAATGTAACGGGTGCAGCAAAAGGAGAGGTTGATTCTTCGATTAGGTTGGCTTTCAATAATCTTGCGATTTGTGTTTCGATCTCTTTTTGATCCTCTATAGAACACCTGTATGGTCTTCTAGAAACATACTTGTGTTCTATCAACTTTATGGTAGCTTCGTGATCAGAAACTGTACCAATGTCGTACTTATCTTTAGCAAAAACCGTTTTGTACCCGTTTAAAATTTCGATTATACATTTCCTTTGATCACTGTTTAAATGATTTAAATTTGCTTTAAAATCGCTTACGTTAATGAATTCGTTTAAATTTACACGATAGTGAGTGTGTTTTTCAATTCTTGAAGAGGCTTTGCTTGAGTTGTGGAGCTCAGATAAATTCTGAGTAATTTCTAATTTTTCATTTTGGCATAATTTAAATTTTAAAATCAAATCTAACCCGATCAGGAAATCGTGACGAAATTCCTCGCTTTTCACTACAAAAAGTGATACATTTTGACAAAGATGCATTATTCTAAGATGAACGTTAACGATTCCGCTAACTTTTCCAATACCACTGATCATACTAAATTTGCTATCATCTGCCTTAGAAACTTTAATACCTGATTTCTTTAGGAAATTGTAATTTATTAGAGAAATATTTGCTCCCGAATCATAAATTCCGGTACATTGTTGGCTATCATTGATAAGCAAATCAACCTTGATCAGTGGTATCGTTACAAGTTTTTTTTGATCATTAATTTTTGAATTTAATTCTGTCTCAATTTCTAAATTATTCACAGCTTTAATTTTATTCGTATCTTTAAACCAACAGTTCTTTTCCAGGTGATAACGGGTCCCTCGATTCTCTTTCTCGCAAATCCCACAATTTTTCTTCATTTCAGTATATGGTGCTTTATGAGGTTTTCTAGAAGTTTCCGACATTTTGGAAGTAGTGGGTTTATTCCCCGCATAATCTGTAGGGTTAGTCCTACTTGAGGATTCATAGTCGAATTTCTTTAACTTGGAAATTAGACGCTGAACTGTGCTAATAGATGATCTACTCAGCTCGTTCTGAATATTATTGGGTAGGCCCAGTACTATGAGGTTCAGTATGATGGGATCTGGGATTTCATGATCTAGATCAAGGAGGAACCGTTCCTTTTTTACAACGAAATCTACTAAAGAACCTGTCATATACCGAAAATTGTAGGCGTATCTAATTGGTGCCCACGAATCATCCCTGAATGTTGAAATCAAGTTTTCTTTCCAACATTCCCAATCAGCTTCGATGCCTAGTTTTTTCTGAGCATTCGAAAACCAATCATTCATGGATTGATCCAAACATAGCCTAAAGACTTCAATCATTTTGGCACCAGTCATTGGAAATCGTGCTACTTCTCGCTCAAAATCCTTTACCCAAGCCTGAACGTTTTTGTTCTTAGTTGAAAATTTTTCTACCAATAAATGCTTAGAAATTTCTTCCAAAGAGTCATTTTTTTGGTCTGCTAGCCTATTAAGACATGTAATTAGTTCAGGAAATCCCAGTTCGGAGGTGGTAGCCCCTACTACTGGTTGCACAGAGATTTCTGGTAGCAGAAAATTATTAAAAGTAAAATTCCCCGCTTCGTCTCGATAAATGTCTTGGATTTCCCTTGAAAGTATAACATTAACAGTTCTATACTGACCTCTAGCTCTAATCGAATTCATGGCATTTTTAACTGGAGGAAGCTCAGCTAAATATTTGTGGTGAATCATACCTTGCTGCTCTTCAGGAAAGCTGTACCATGTTTCGTCGTCCGTTGATCGGATTCGCTTCAAATTCAAAATCGTCGTCTTCTCAACTACGCAGCTAGCTTCTGCTACGATGTACAGCTGATATTTCGCCATCTTGTTAGTAATTTTGATTTGTAAGATTCGTACTCGGGATAAGAATCACAATGATTGCATCTGTAAAGAAGTTTTATTTTTATAAAGGATATAAGATGATTACAGAATAATGACAATACAGTATTACGGTATGTACAAGAGCAATAACAATAACTGAACATACCTGTAAAGAAGAAATCAAAATTACATGATCATTGGAGTAGGAATCTGATAATATAGATCCATCTAGGTGAGGAGTCAAACGTCTACTGATTAAAGGAAACACGGACAGGAAGAGGTAAGGGAAGGAGACAGGCATTGCACTGTCGGCGGGAGATGAAACAATTCTTACCCTATATTATGTAGCTATCTCAAGTTGGAACCAATCCAACTTTACATATATATATATACAGGGTGTCCCAAATAAGACGGCTCAAACTAATTTTGCGGCCAAACGGTTGGTCTGAGAAAAAAATGTCAGAGGCAAAAGTTGATCATTTTAAAGGAAATTGAAAAACAAACCCTTTGCTGCAAAAACCGCACTTCGATATCTTTAAAATCAAATATGTTTCGTGCGATTCAAATTTCATTGTTTTAAATTAAAACGATTTTTTGGAAGCACTTACAGAGGTCGGTTATGAATGTGTGATACATGATTTTGAGGTATTTTTTCCTCAACTTAAAATATATGCCTTATTTTCAATTTATTCTTTAGGGATTAAATAAGCTGAATGTGATCATACATGTTATGTATCTAATCCTTTGGATCCGATATTCCTTATTGGTTCATTATTTTGCTTTTGTTCATTATTAGTGTAATATTCGCTTTCAACCTTGAAATTTACTAGTTGTGAGATTGTGGATATGATTATTTTTTTCGGGGAGTGTAGACGTAAAGCTCCGATGGCTGCTCGACTTTACGCATAGTATTACCCAACCCAAGTTCATCCGTGTTACAAAACGATTTTGCGTCTGGTGTCAAACGACCGACAAGGACATTTATCTTTCACCAGAAGACATCGTTGAAGAGACTAGGACATCATCTTGGACTTTGGTAGGAGAAATCCCCACATCAGTGTTCGGGATATTGCCAGAGAAACACGGATTTCAAGAAGAAATGTTCACCACACACTTCAGCGCAGTAAGTACCACCCCATCCTTGCATCAATACCTTTCAAATAGGGATATGGATGTGAGGGAGATAACATGAATGATCAGATTTAGCTTAGTTAATCCCTAAAGAATAAATACTTAAAATATATGCCTTATTTTTAATTTTATTAGGAAAAATATTTATTTTAGAGGATCGGCATATTTTTTTCAGAAAGTTGAGGAAAAAATACCTCAAAGTCATGTATCACACATTCATAACCGACCTCTGTAAGTGCTTCCAAAAAATCGATTAGATTTAAAACAATGAAAGTTGAATCGCATGAGACATATTTGATTTTAAAGATATCGAAGTGCGGTTTGCACCAAAGGGTTTGTTTTTTACTTCCCTTCAAAATAATGTGCATAATAATAGGGGTCATCTGTAAACCCCAACATTTCATCTAGTGCCGAGTGCACATGCGCGGTCAATATGTTAAATAATTGACATATTTAGAAAGCTTAGGTCAAGCCCTACAACTTTTGCCTCTGACATTTTTTTCTCAGACCAACCGTTTGGCCGCAAAATTAGTTTGAGCCGTCTTATTTGGGACACCCTGTATATATATATATATATATATATATATATATATATATATATATATATATTTGTCTGTTCGCTCTCTAGGTCCCAGACGATTGGTCCGATTTTGATGAAATTTGGTACTAAAATCGTTCGTCTAATTTGAAAGGTCAAGTTCGTTAACCAGCAGAATCTGCCCTCCGGAACATGGTTTTTGGAGCGAATGTCGCGCGAAAAAAATCGTTCCGCTTACTTCATATGCTTGCAAGAACTCGTTTTGCAACAAGGGGTTCGCAACCAAGTGCTTTGAGTACAATATATAAAGGAGCCTTATTGCCTGCATTAACTTATGCAATATCAGTATGGAAATCAGGATTGAAAAGAAAGTTTAACATCGAAAAGCTAGAAAGGGTACAAAGAATT
Source organism: Gonocerus acuteangulatus (assembly GCA_946811695.1). Lineage (NCBI taxonomy): Eukaryota > Metazoa > Arthropoda > Insecta > Hemiptera > Coreidae > Gonocerus > Gonocerus acuteangulatus. Next base: position 8,470,100 of record OX328131.1, read on the forward strand.
ATGGCAATAAAAATCATCAAAGGATATCGCACTTATCTCCTATGAGGCCGCATCTGTCTTGGCAAATATGATACCAATAACAATTTTAGCTGATGAATATTCCAAAAAATACACAATAATGAATGAAAAACACAATATTGACGAAATTAATACTGAAGACGTTGAATATTCTGTAGACTTCACTAACTGGACACACCCAGCACTTGTACCTGAAATTAATATGAATACTGAAGACTTAGACTCCACATACACAGTATACACAGACGGGAGTAAGGACGGGGAGGATATGGGCTCTGCCTTTATAGACCTTGCAGGTCACAATACAGATAACCTGATAGAATGTAGAAAAATAAAGCTAGGTAAACTTTGTAGTAATAATCTGGCCGAGGCTATGGCAGAATTAAAGGCACTCTCATACCTTCTCCAGTCCATTCTTCCAAACACAAACATACAAATTAACACTGACAGTCAAGTACTCATAAACAAACTAACAAACTACAAAAATCACGACTTACTTATAGAAAACATTAGAAATTCTTTAAAATATTAAAACACAAGGAAATAAATATTTATTTCAATTGGGTCAAAGCACATGCGGGCGTCATAGGCAACGAAATAGCTGACTTTCAGGCTAAAAGTGCATCAAAAAAACAAGAGATCGAGCCATGCTAAAACAAATTATCAAGAAGTAGTGTGGAGCATTTGTTAAGGGACGTAAGCATCAAAAAATGGCAGGAGAGGTGGGATCAAACAGATAAAGGATCACATCTAAAACTGTTCATTCCACAAATCAACATTGACAACGAAACAACAGATTTGACGTTTACACTGACATAACTTCTGACTGGCCACGGAAACACTAACTACTTAAACAGATTGGGTACTTACACAGATTCAAACTGACAGACTCAAATACTTGTTTCTGCGATCATTACACCGAGCAAACGTACACACATCTAATATACGACTGTCGACAGACAGCACATATACGAAAAGAAATTCAAAAACACTTAAAACATTGGCCCATAAGCCCCAAAGAGCTTTATCAAAACCATTTTTTCTACTTAAAACGTTTTGCTAAGATTATATCTGATCTGAGAGAGGAGGCAAAGCTATAGAGCCAGGGAAAAGAAAGCATTGTCTTTTTTTTTTTTTTTTTTTTTTTTTTTTTTTTTTTTTTTTTTTTTTTTTTAGCACTTTCCTCCGAAGGAAAGTAGCTATTGAGGTTGGACTCATGACGGAATTTTTGAAAACTTTCTTCAAATCTTTATCGATCCTACCTAGTAGACACCGAAAATGACCCCCGTTAAAATTTATATATATATATATATATATATATATATATATATATGTGTCTGTTAACACGATAGCGGCCAGAGTTTTTGTTTTTTCGTCACGAAACTTGGAATATAGCATTCAATTAGCAAACGATTGAACGAGTTCGTTAACCACCAAAATCGGTCCACCGGAAGGGGGGGGGGGGGTTACCCTGAACCCAAAACACTAATTTGACCATTTCAGCGGTAATATTTGTTATATTTCAACGACACTTGGTATTCGTAGTGGTAATATAGAGAGAAAAGTGAGATATAAAAATGAACTAAATCGGTTCATAAGGAGGGGGGAGGGGGTTTACTCCGGACCGACAATACCAATTCGCCACTACCAGCCGTGATTTTAGGTATATTTCGACGAAATTCGGTATTCATAGTGGTAATCTACAGGTAAATATGTGTTGTAAAAATAAACTAAATCGGTTCATTAGGAGGGGGGGGGGGGTTTACTCCAGACCCACAATACCAATTCGCCACTACCAACCGTGATTTTTGGTATATTTCGACGAAACTCGGTATTCGTAGTGTTAATCTACAGGTAAATATGTGTTGTAAAAAAAAACTAAATCGGTTCATTAGGAGGGGGGGTTTACTCCGGACCCAAATTCCTAATATACTCATACTGGTCGTAATTTCTGCTGTATTGTAACGAAACGCGGTATACGTCGTGGGTAACTCATGAGAAAGAAGTGTTGTAAAAATGAGCTGAATCGGTCAATTTGAAAGGGGGGTTTAGTTAGTAATATATTTCAATAGAAAAGCCAGCCAGACATAGGTTCACAAAGGCGCCGCAAGGAGCGCTAGAGGGACTGTATCCGGTTCCTGCGTTAGATCAAAATACGATAATATGAAGTTTTTAGTATTTATTAAGTAGTGTTGTAGGTACCATGTGTAAACATAACTCTGGAAGAAAATTTATAATTGAACAGTTACTCATTACAAAATTAAAAGAGAACTATTCATGTTTTTATTTTATTTATGTAGGATATTTTAAGCAAATTGTTCTGGAAACCAGTCTACACAACCCAAATTCTGAGGAAAGTGCTTAGTTATGCAGCTCCTGCGTGACGGACTTTTTTTTTATGTGTCTGCATTAAGACACATTGTAGTTAAGTTTTTATAGTTTATTTGTTTAAATTAATTTTTCATGTTTTAATCATGTATTATTATATATTAAAAAAAAAAAATCTGTAACAGTTGCACTTGAAATGCATAAATATGCATGGGATGTGCAGAACAAGCAATAAACTCCCACATCGTAGGGTTACTTCGATGTGGAAATACTAAAAAAAAATACTCGCTTTATAGGCTCCTGGGCCTAGGAAAACGAATGAAACCATTTTTAAGGCGATAGCTTTAACCGTTTTTGAGAAAACTGGAAAAATAGTTGTTGAATAACGTTTTTGGTTTGGGTACTTAAAATCATGGGATTTAGTTGAAACATTTTCTGCATGTTCGAATTTCACCAAAACTAATATGCTGAAATTTTGGTTACGTTTGGAGATAAGGAAGGGTTAGAATAAAATATTTTATTAACAGACATGAAAAGTTTTGGGAACTTCGTATACTTTCATTAATATCTCGAAAACTGTTGAGAATCTAGGTAAGCGGAAGGTTACCATTAGATAGCTTACTAAATTCTCTACAAAAAAGATTCTGAAGAAGGTTTTGATTAAGCGATGTCAATCGGAGAAATAAGTGCTTAAAACTTCAAAAGTGTTTGTTTTGTTCTTTTAAACGGGTTTTTGTAGTTGTTTAGCTCACTTTTTAATTTGTTGTTGTTTTTTTTTTAATTGAAATTATTTGTAGAATTAGTACTATAGTAGAAGAGTACAAGAAAATGTAAACATTTTGATATTTTTCAAATCATTGAACAGTAAGATTAGTATCTCCAGGAGTGGATGAAGGGTGCTGCCTGACCCTTTTTCTGTCAGGTAGAGGTGAGGGTCTGGGCGGACCTATTTGAGGTCATAAAATATTTCATGAAAGGTCTAACCAAAATTATAACTACTTCTATTTCAACCTTTCCAAATGACATTAGCATTAAGAACGGAACCGCGCTAAGATGATGCAGTTCCTTCGAGTCGGACTTTTTCTTATTGCTTCTAATTGTCCACTGAGCCTTGGCCTTCTTACGCTTGTAGGTTTGAAGATTATTATGTGATGGGTTTCTGCGAAATAAATTTAGATTCTTCCTTCTATCTCTAGCAGCTGCTTTGCATTCGTCATTCCACCAAGGGACGTGCCTTTTTGCATGCCTATCGGAAGGTATACTGATTTCGTTTGTGTTAATAATCAGTGATATGTTGAATAGGTTCTGTCCGCGAGGCCAGGATTTTATCAGTAATATAGTTTTGAAAACATGCCCGGTCTGCAATATTGGTATTAAATCATTTGTTGGAATTGAAAACTAGTGTCTATGTGAGTGTTTCACGATAATGGGCAAGTGATCGCTTCCATAAGAATCTTTGATCACCTCCCATGTAAGGCGAGTGAATATGGATGGGGTACTTAATGATAGGTCTGTGTTTGATAGTGTTCCTGTTCTTTAGCAAAGATGTGTCGGTGAGTCAGTGTTGAGTGGTATCAGGTCAAACTGTTCAAATATGGTTTGTAGTTGTGTTCCTTTCCTATTACTAATTGGGGAATTCCACATTACACTTTGTACATTCCAGTCTGCTAAAAATAGTAAAGGAGTAGGTAGTTGTGTCAGTAAGTCTTTCAGTCCTAGAACATATAGGACATATAGGTATGTCTTCCTAGGTGGAAGATATAATGCGCAGATTGTTATAGGGAAAGGAAGGTGTACTGATACAGCTATAGCTTGTATTGTCGCCCCGAGTTGGATGGGTTTACTTTGGACACCGCAAAGTGGTGCCAGAGCGGAAAAAACGTTAATTATATAGTTTGTGATTCTCACACTATATTAGCTACAGAATCCAGGAACAGCATGATATTTTTCAATTTTCCATGGGTATTCCCATTATTTTATGCCCAATGTCAGAATAATGGAAGATTCACCAAATTACACATTACTCTAAATGAGTAAAGGAAGGAGTAAATGAGGGAGGAAAAAATTAAAAAATTTTCCCCTGCTCTACGACGGTCTAAGCCACACGTCTGTCAAACTGGGTATACCAAAAAAAATAATATAACGCGTTACAACGCTAAAAGTTACGAATTTAAAATAAACATTGAAAACAGCTATGATTACAAAAAAAAAAAAAAAAAAAAAAAAAAACTGGCTTCCTCCGAAATGTGAACGATCACATTTCAATCTAGACGTTTCAAACTACATTTTAGAACAAAAATCATCTGCCTATCCGATCAAAACACTGCAAAGAAAGGAAAGGATTAGAGTACGCCTTTGTTTGTTACACTATCTTGTTTACCCAATTGGCTCAGAAAACACATTTCTGCACGTCAAAACACTTTTAATTCGAGTACAGTCTAGGTGCTAACGTTGTTTTGACATGAGCTCTCATGACTCATAATTGAATACCGCGATATGTGTGACTGCTTGTTGGGTGGTAGAAACTTAATTTTAGCATAAAATATTTGGTTATGGTTTAATATATACCTCTTTTTAAACTTTGTATGCCTCATTTTGTGGTAATCTTAAGTTTTCAAAAGTTTTGAGAAGTTTATGTTTTCAACATGCTAATTTTCTTCGTTCTTTAAATGTGAACAAATATTCTGTAGTTTTGAAATGGCAGCCTCTTGGATTTTCAAGTTTTTTTTTTGTTTTTTAATCAGAGAAACATATGAAAATCTAAAGCATTTGGAGAAAATAACTAAAATGAGTTGTCCAATTTAATTAGGGTTCTATAGGTGGACAAATTTGAGGCCCGGTGGCCGTGAGTGTTAAGGCGTGGGCACATAACACTCCCTGCCAAGGGTCATGGGCTCGAATCACACTATGGGGTGGTGGCTTTTCTTTAGAAAAAGGAAAAGGCATCAGCCCTATCCTGGCTAAAAAAAAGGAGGTAACCTATAGATAACCCGCCCTAAAATTCTTAGTGAATAATAATGGATGTTAAAATTTAAATAAAATAAAATTTGATAATTTCTATCGTCTACTATTGCTATCGTACTCCCATATGTACAGACCACAAGGATATACAATAACATATTGTAACATCACACATCATGGGCATATATAGGAAATAATTTCGGGAGGGGCTGGGTAAATTTCGGGGGGGGGGGGAAGGGCTGAGACCATTTCCGGGGTATGGAATATGAAAAATTTAGAACTTGGAATAGTTTTAGGCAACTAAAACGCTATTACACTTAAAATAGACTATTTTTTATTAACTATGTGATCTTATTTAATTTATTTTTAAGGTCTTTATGACACATTTTTACCATCAAATGAAAATTTCGGGGGGCTGCAGCCCCCCTTATATACGCCCATGTCACACATACGCTATCATTTTAATATTTATGCCTACAATTTAAATCTAAAAATAACTGCCTACCAGTTTATTTTATTTCCTGCAAAAGTATTATTATTATTTTGTATGAAATTGTACAAAACTACAATTTCGTTTTATATATTATCATTTAGTCATTTTATAATTTTGAATAATAAATTTAGGAGCCATGGGTGTATACAAGGGAGGGGGCTGCAGCCCCCGCAAAATCGGTAATGATGTGTCATAAAAACCTTTAAAATAAATTAAATAAGATCAATAAGTTCAGAAAAAAAATATTTTTGGTGTAATAGCGTTTTAATTGGCTAACTATTTCAAGTTCTCAATTGTTAATACTCCATGTCCCCTAAATGCACTAAGCCCCCCCCCCGAAATTATTTTCTATATACGTCAGTGTTAGGAGCAGATCACCTTTGCTGTGAAAGCTTACAAAATTTCTTTAAAAAATATGCTGAGACACAAGTTCTCATAGGACAACCTCCCAGTGGAAAGAAGTATTTCTCTCAAGATATCATTTCCTTCTCGTTAAGAATTTATAAAATTATTTCTTTTTTGGTTACCTCATTCCTTCTTCTGAATTTTGATGAGAGAATAGAAAACAGTCTAAAAAGAAGAGTTACCATTTGGATTTATTATCTACGAATAGTACACTCATAATTAATATAGGAAAACAAAATAAACAGAAAAAAAAAAACAGTCATCTAACAGGCCTAGAGTCATCTAACTCTGCAGAGGTATCTGATTCTTGACTGTATGGCAGAATATGGAGATAGTGTGGTCAGTATCATGCTCTTAGATTTTCCCTGTTTCAGATACCCATTGAAGTGTGCCTGGGCTTAGTGACAGTCTGGGACCCCTACACTGACTGATACGAAAACAAAAGAAGATAAAATCTTTCAGTGTACACCCGAGTTTCAAACTCTGGTTCCAGAACAAGAGTTTTATTGTACAATGAGTAAAATATTAATACTGTAAGTTCAGTAAAAATTAATTACTATTATTTCATATCAATTACCTGCTGCTGTTAGTAGAAGTTATTGTTAAAAATAATTGCTATTAGCTATTTCTCAAGGCTAATTTTATTCTGAAAATGTATAATTTTTAAAGAAATATTTGTGATTAATTTTATAATGAAGGTGGTGACCTCAGTTGCTGTTTCCATTTTTATAGAAGCATAAATGCAGCAATTTATTGTAAAACATGATAACTAACTAAACAGAAACGTTTGGAAAATCAATTGTTTAATTTTGAGTATTATAACGATGTGGCGAGTACAGCACATTCCATGTTTTACTTGAAAACAGGCTGAAGAAGTATAGGCATCTTGTGGTGTGTTTCCTCCCTGCCTTCATAGGGAGTAAACCTGCTTATGACGTTGACCGCATGACACGATCCTGAAGTGCCGACTAGAAATTTTCTTGTTATACAGGGCGTCACCCCCCAAAAAACCACCAAACTTGGGGAATCGATGGTGGATGAATTAACAAAGAAAAATGTCCTCTGGTATAAATCTCGTTTTTGATTTTGTTTCCGTGAATAATGCAAAAAACTAAAACACAATTATGAAAAGGCATTCTTTCAATTATGAAATGCCTATATAAAAATCATTAAAAGTATAAAAGTATCTTCCACCTCCTCTAACCACTCCACCTCCCCCCCAAAAAAAAACACTACAAATCTTCATGATAGAAAAAATTAATTGACACCATGAAAAGCTGCAAGTTCGACATAATTTAAAAAAACTTTCATTTCTTAATAAAAATAAATTTTCAATTCTTAAAACATTTGAAAGTTAACACTCGACTGCATACATAATTATAAAATAACAATGTCTTCTACTAATAATTCCTAATAATCAGTTTAAATACTGTTCAAGGGTTTGGCCCTCTGCAGCAATACAGATATCACATCGCACATTGACAGACTGGATGGCATCTGAGCATTGCTTTGCATGCAAAGAAATTCAAAGGTGTGAGGATGGAAGGTGAAGCTGGCCAAGACACCTTCCCACCAACGCCATACTCCTTCCCAACGCCATGGATAGTTAATGTCTAATCAATTTCGGACTGCCCTCCCGTAGTAGGCTGGACGACCATAGACTTGGAACCAGCTTCCCAATGTGTGCCAAAAGAACTTCCTCCAAGAACAACGACAGACCATTATCGAGGAATGCGTGGAAAGACTCTGCGTTAATTCGCGGAATATAAAAATGGGACCGACATTTTTATTATTCCACACAAAATCAGAGGTATACTCACTCCTATATTTTTGGGGGGGAGGTGGGGATTAAAGTTGGTGGGGGTGGGAGGATGAATGAAGGGGGTGAGGGATAAAACAAATACTTTCAACTGCATATTAGACCACTTTATTTTCAGTGAAAGTCGCTCGTAGAAAATTGTAGAGATTATGGTTTTGTCTTTATAGACTTTTATTTTCGCATATTACTAATTTTTTAAGGTCATAAATATACCCACCTCCTTTTATATGAAACACACAAATCCACAGAGAGCTCGGGTTTGTCCACTCCGCAGAGCACATTGAAAAACTCACCCACTGCACTACGGAAAACTACCAACAATAGAAGGAGCCAGCTACTATCAGCTAGGAGAGAGGATTGCAACATGTCTAAAGCCAAGATGTTATCCAAGACTTCATTCATTTGCAATAATTTGTTATTTTCTAATTCATGTTCTGTTTATTTTTATTTATTTATTTATTCCTATTTGTGATTTTGTTTTTAATATTTATTTTGTTAATGTATATTTTTTTTCTCCCTTAACTATTTGTAAATAATACTTTTATGTATCGGTTCAAATAAATATTTAAAAAAATATAACCGCTTTTGAGAAAGGTGGATTTCTTTAAACCTTATAAATTTTCAGAATAGAAGCCTTGAGAGATAGCTAGTAGCAACAATTTTTAAAAATAACTTCTACTAACAGCAGCAGGTAATTGATATGAAATAATAGTAATTTTTACCGAATTTGCAGTATTAATATTTCACTCATTGTGCAATTAGACTCATGAACTCGAAACAGAGTTTGAAACTTAGGCGTGTACTGAAAGATTTTATCTTCTTGTGTTTTAATATCAGAGTCAGTGTCAGTGTCACTAACCCCACCGACACTTTAATGGGTATCTACAACGGGGGAAAGAAAAGAGCATGGTACTGACCAGACTATCTCCATATTGTGCCATGCAGGCAAGAATCAGGTACTTCTCCAGAATCTGGGCATCTGGGCCTGTTAGAGGACTATTTTTTGTTTTTTCGGCATTCACATTTTTGTTTTAGAGCTTACAAAGGCTACATAAGAGTAGCCGAAACGTCCTTAATAGAGATTTTTACAAAAATCCTATTGATGTTTTCTTAGCCGAATCCCAACTATTCCCTGACTGCATATAGCCTCGACGGCTCATTAGAATAAACTGAAGATATTAGAACCGACTGCCTATTTACAGCTCATTAGAATAAAGATGACTCTCATTAAAATTCCGATTTGCAATTGTTATTATAAATTGATTTTTTTCTTTATCATTAATGTTTATTTTATCATTCCTCTTTGTGGTTACTAGGTTCATTTTATTTATTAGTAATATTTCTATTATTGGGTCTTCCTAATGCGGGATGACTAGCTTGCCAGACTCCCACGTTGCAGGTCCGAGTTTGAATTCCACTCATGGAAGGTATATCAGTACTCTCTTTGTAGTCAGGAAGAAAAAACAGTTTGAGTAACAGGCCTAGTTTGCTTCAGCTTCTTTTATTTAATTTATTGCCAGGCTTCTTAAGAAGACATTTCTTGAAGTTAAATTCTTAAATTAAATTATACTTATAAGAATGAAGGAAGATGGCTGACTGTTGAGATAGCAAAGGTTTGGTTGGAGTTCAATCATATATACGTAGTCGTCATATATACATGAAAGACACATTTAATGTAAGAGTTTTTTTGTTTTTTTTTTAAACTCACCAATATTTCATTTTTTGTTACAAGCCTAATGGAAAATTGTGAAGAGTAATGGTGTAATTAAATAAATATAACTGTTTGAAAAAACATAAATAATAAATAGAACATTTTAAACAGATTGAAAATAGGCAAAATAAAATAGAATTTCGTTGAAAAATGAGACATTTGTATGATAGAATGATACTAGCAATAACTCGATAAAAATTAATAAAGGTTTAAAACTGGCGTTAATGACCCCAACGGTTGACACGCCTTAAATACAACCAAAAAAAAAAAAAAAAGGTTTAAAAGCATTGAATAAGAAACTTTAGTGAAATCCAGGTTTTGCATTTGACTGTGTTTTTTGTAATAATACCCGAAGGAAAGGAGAATTGAATCGATCCAAGCAAAAAGGGCTTGAGTCAATTTTTTCCCAATATGGGTTAGTGATGGATTCGTAGTCTCTGAACGTAACCACACATTTCTACGTTAAAAGGACTTTAGTCCAATACATAGTTGCCATAGAAACATAGTCATAATTTTAGTATTCCATGCAGAAAGGGCTTCAGTCTAGTTTTCTCAAAACTACTGATTTTAGACTGAGGGCTCTTTTGCATGGATCTATTTAATTGTTCCATGTAGGAAATATTTCACCCCAGCTACAGGAGGAAATGTGTGCAAGAACAAAGGTGGATAAGCTCGGAAAAGCTCAGGGAGTAAGTATATGATGAAAGAAAATGCAGGAAGAGTTATATAAAAAGGATTATTTCCAGTAAAGGTAAGGTACAATGTATACGTCGAGGTTGGAGTCAAGAGAAATGTTTGAAGGTGAGGCATGGGTGTATACAAGAGGGGTCGGCTGCAGCCTCCCGAAATTTTGTTTTTGTGAGATCATTTTGTGTAAAAAAAGCATTTCTTATAATCATCCTTTCGTATAAAAAAAGCATCACCATGTGTTTAATGACCGCTTGGGGGTTGACAGCATAAGAAACAAAAAATGTCTTCAACTTTTACCCTGGTTCACTAGGTGTACTAGAGGACCTCAAAACACACAATTTGTCACTAAAATATTTATAAATGTGGGGGGGGGGCCCTGCCAGCCCCCTGAAATTTCCTATGTACGCTCCTGAGTTGAGGGCAGAAAAGAGGCGGAGTTCCAGGGCTAATCTGAAGGGTGCTTCAATATCGTCCCTACCATGTCAAACTATCATGATGACACTACTTGTGTCACTTTAGAAATAATAGTGCAATATGTCAATAATAGTGCGTTATTTTAATAATGGTAAGTCTGCTGCAGAAACTTGTAGAAAACTTTGGAGTGTTTACGGGGATGATGCCTTAACCGAATGCACCTGTCAAAATTGGTTTGCCGAATTTTGCACAGGAAATGTTGACATCAATAATGCTCTGGTCGCCCACATGAAATTGAAACAAGCAATGTTAAGAACGTTGTTCATCAAAATCCCACATTATCAGTACGAGAGATTGCTGTGGCCCTAAATGTGTTGCACACAATCGTAGAAAACCATTTGCACAAAGTCGGCTATGTGTCCAGGCTTAATGTTCAGGTCCCTCACTCTAACCGTAATCAACTTGGCAATAGTCATTTCTAGTTATGATCCACTACAGAAATGGCGACAAAACCACTCATTATTGAAAAGATTTGTAACAGAAGATGAAAAATGAAGGGCTCAGGAGAAGAAGGGGCTAAGTCACTTTTTACAAATTTTTCAGGAGAGCCTTTTTTAGATTTAAAGACTCAAAACTATATCAAGCTTCTTACTTAGATAGCATTTATTGATGTCATCAATGAAACTAATTCATTAAGAATATAAGTGGAGCTTTTCAATTTAAAGTTTTGTTGTTTTATCCTATAAATATAAGAACTCGTAAAAAGGGCACCAAAAATTGATTAAAAGTTGGCAAGTCTGCACTGTATTAATCTACTTACTTAATGTTTGTATAGAAAAACAAACTTGTTTACTTGTATATTGTTATATCTTAAATAAAAAGATTTTTATAATATTTTTAATTAAAGAATTGTGCCACGTTGGGTCGACAAAATGTATAATATTTAATTTTAAAAAACTCTTTATCTCAGGGGTCGGGTTCGAGTCCAGTAAAGTAAAACAGAGATAATTTTAAATAATAAAAAACAAAAGACTCATGGATAAGCCACATCCAGGCATATGGATAAACAAGCATTACCTGATATAAAGCCAGCTTGGTATTAACTGCATAGGACAGGATCTTCTTTACCACTGTATTTCCTTTAACAGACTGAGCCTAGGCTTCATGAAAACTGATGACCATATGAGACTAGCTGTGCACTGAACTAGAGCTGCATTAGGACTCACTGTAGCTTCTTTTGAAATGCACTATCGTATGAGATTAGATCTTCCATTCAACTGCACATATGAAACTGTATCTTCTTTTCAACTGAACTGCACGTATGAGACTGAGACTTCTTTTCAAATGAACTCAACTGTATGTGACTGTATCTTCTTTTAAACTGAACTGCACTTATGAGACTAGCTCTTCCATTTTAACTCAACAGACTGAACTACACTGGTTTCTTGGCGGGAGCGTCCTACCGGTATCCAATGCTACCTGTATAGACTGCTAGACAAATATAACAAATAATATTCATTTATCCCAATGAATTTAACATATCAATGAGCTTTTTGAATTTTCAGAATTTTCTGTGTTAATTTTAAAACTTTTAAATATGTAATGTAAAATATCATTACAATATATTATTCAATTCAAAAGGTATTAGCAATATGCATGTTGGATACAGTGTTTTGGATTCACATTTCCTGCTGAGGCAATGACCATATTGTTTGGCATATTCTTCACATTTGGACAGATGTCTGAAGTCTTTAAATTTAGTCTTCCACGACAGAATTAAAACTGAAAAAAAAAACAAAAAAAAAAAAAAAAAAAAAACAAAAAAAACAAAAAAAAAAAACAACTGCTTGTAGATAAGCTGCTAAGAAAACGTTTTTTCTAACATCAACTTCAATCATAGCTGACTTGCCCCCTTCTTTCCCTGTAGTGCTCAGATTTAGCCCTTTATTTTCCTCCACAGTAAATTATCTTTTGCTTATTTAAAGGGACAAGCCTCGTTTTTTACCTGTGCCGTTTTTACACAAGATAGTACTCCTATCAAGCTACTGGATACTGTGCTTAACTCAATTTCAATTTTTTTTGTCTTAGCCCCTCTTCCCTGTAGGGTAAGTGACCCAATAGTTGACACTTTAAGGAAGGGTTATTTTGTTTGAAATAATTTTTCCCTTAGTTTTTGTAGATAATAGATTTTAAATATATCATTGTTTATGAAATGCACATAAACCAATTTTAGAAACATTAAGTATTTCAAGAAAAATAAATCAATAAATACTGCCTTACTCTGGTCCTAATGTTGACACGTTAGCAGTAGGTCGGTGCCTAAGTTTGACTTTTCTGTTCCTAAGGTTGACAGTGAGGGAAAATGAAAATAATACAGCTTTATCCAATGAAAAAACAAACAAATTGTATGGAAAATAGCAGGAAAAATGGAAAATTTAATGAATTTTAAAGAGATCCATTTTGAAAAACAAACAATTAGGTATAAAAATTATTTTTAACAAAAAATCAGAACTAGGAAGACAAAGAGGTAGGCCTCCAAATTTTTCCATGTAGAGTCAGTGGTTCTTGAAATTAATGTATTATATCCAAATACTAGAGGATTGTTAAGTTTACTAGTAATTTGGCTAGTAGATATTGGAAAATCCTGCCATCAGCGAAGGAAACAGTTTTTAGTCTATTGCTAGCATCAAGGGCCGACTGCGTTGGCGGAAATCCACCTCACCACTTGTGCTGTTTTTCCTTCAACCAGAACTATACGATAATCACCTACTCTTATAACGTCCACTTTGTTTATAACTTGCTTATTACAGCCATTTTCATCTTTCATCCCTGGGTCACTTTTCAACAATCTCTCATCTTTAACTTTTTGTGTAAAATTGCCTGTCAACATTAGGAACAGAATGTCAACATTAGGAAAACAGGCTGTCAACTTAAGGCTCCAGTCATAAGAAATTAATAAAATCTGGATAGATGGATTCCTAATGAAAATCTCAACTAAATTTTTCCCTATGCATCACTGACTACAGTTTTCCTGAAGTTGACTCTTGTGTCAAGAAAAGGAGCCGTGGTTGCATATTGTGTTCCCAATGTTGACACTAACATTATCTCAAGATCTGTTTATTTAATTTATGTCAAACCATTTGCACTCCTAAATTTAAGTATCATAGAGTTCCTATATATCACAAAAAAAAACATTTAATGCATGCATTACCAAAAAAAAATCTTAAGAAATATTCTTAATCCCTTGTCAAATTCACTAAGGAAAAAGAGGAAGAGGAGTTGACTTGAGTATTTTTCATACTAAAATGGCGGCATATGTTTTTAACACAGTTACATAGTTGAACGGGTTAGTCAACATTATTCTTCAACAACTGCTCTTTCTATTGGACGTAAACTTATTGAATTATCTTCCATCTAAATGTTATTTTTCAAATTTAAATTTGAAGTGTGAACTTAAGGAGCAGTGTCAACAATCGGGTCATTTACCCTACCTTTCTAATGGAAATGTTTACAATAATGTAGTCCTTTGAAAATTTTGGGTGACTAGTAGTGGGGCTTGTAGAAGAATGTCAAAACCGGGATTGCAACCAAAAATAGATAATGTCTTTTATATTGTGGGATTTCAAGGGTGCTATTTTCTATGAGGAATTGCCATCCGGAGAAAAAAAAGATTCAACTCTATGCTGCTCACAATTAACAAACTCGGATCAATAAAATAAAAATAAACGTCCAGAACTGGCAAATCGGAAGGGTGCTATGTTTCACCAAGACAACACGAAGCCCCACACCTCGTTTGTCACTCGCAATAAATTATAGAGCCTTGTATGGGACCTTTTGCCACACCCTCCCTTGCTCCAAGTGACTACCACTTATTCCAATCTCTGCTGAACTTCATGAATGGGTAGAAATTCCTCGAGGAAGAAGACATAAAAAACCACTTGGATGAGTTTTGAAGCAATAAACCCCAAACATTCTATGAACATAGCATTATGCAGTTAGTGCAAAGATGGGGAAAATTAATATTAAATAATGGTCAATAAATTGTAAATTAAAATAAATTTTATGTCTACAATAGACTGAGTTTTATTTCAACCTGAAAAATCGAAAAGACTTATTAGCCAACCCAATAAATATATAATACATGAAGTGTTTTCACAAAAAACGTGAAGAAGTAAATAAGATAAAATTTAATTTATGGAGGTTTTATAAAAAAGGAAAAAAAAGAAGAAGGAAATGTCCACCTTTCAGACCCTATATATATCACGAAAATACTGGTGGTTCAAATTAATATATGGTGGTACTCCTCCTCACTTCTTCCCGGCTGAAGTGACCGGGAAGAAGTGAGGAGGAGTACCACCGCTGGAGAAAAATGCCGTTCCATCTAAAAATACTATCCCAGCGACGAAAAATAACATCAAACATATATATATATATATATATATATATATATATATATATATATATATTGTAATGATATTTTACATTACATATTTAAAATTTTTAAATTCGAATAAACGTTAAAGGTATAAAAAAGGCGGGAAAAGACGAATACAAGGTTTGCGGAAAATAAAAAACAAATAAACTTTTTCTTATATTTAACTTTCATCAAAAATTAAAAGTTCTAAATTAAAAACTAACACAGAAAATTCGGAAAATCCAATAAAGCTCATTGATATGTTAGGTTCATTGTGATAAACAATTATTATTTGTTATATTGGTCTAGCAGTGGATACCGGTATGACGCTCCCGCCATGAGAGTTGAAGTCAGTCTCTTACAGGCAGTCTGTTATGAGAGTCTATTACAAGTCAGTCTGTTATGGGAGTTCAGTCGGTTACAGCAGTCTCTTACAGGCAGTCTGTTATGGGAGTGCAGTCTGTTACAAGTCTGTTACAAGTGCGGTCTGTGAAAAGGTAGCTCCAGGTCACATGAGAGTCGGTTACAAGAGACAGTTATAGTTTGTTGTACAGTGTTTCAGTCTTTTTGAAAGCAGTGCAGGCTGTTGAATTAAAAGGAAGCTGTTTTTGTAACGAGGATCCTGTTCTTTGAGGTTGGTTCCAGATTTGGCTTTTATATCAGGTAATGCTTGTTTGTCTAATTCGAAATTTAACTTATCTATGAGTTTTTTTCTTATGTAAAATGGTTTTTTTTGTGTTACTTTACTGAAAATCGAACCCTAACCCTGAGATAAAGAGTTTCTAACATCAATTATTATAAAATTATCTAAGTCAAATAGTTTAAATATAAATAATTTATTAATTTTTTTTTTTAATATTATAACATTTTGGCGTCCAACTTGTTGGCTAAGTAAAGAAATAATAAATAAATTAAAATTAAAATGTCGGAAAATGGTATTTTAAATATTTCGAATGGAAGCAAGAACGCGTCTAGTGATGACGTCATCCAATGTGAGGAAGTTGAACTCTCGGAAACGGCCGATGTTGCGAGTGGCGAGTTCCTACAACCAATGGATAATACTATGGAACCAATGGCTAATACTATGGGCGAGGTCCTGCAAGTATTACTAAGCCAAATTAACGATATAAAAACAGGACAAGCCATCCTAAGTAACAAATTAAACGATTTTAAAACAGAACAAGTCAGACAGATTAGCGATTTAAAAACATCATTCGATAATTTTGAAAAGAAAATATCTAAAGATATAGACATTAAAATCGAGTTGCTAAAACAAGATATAAATGGGCATGTTAAAAAATCAGAAAATTCTATTAATGATTTAGATCAAAAACAAAAAATAAACACAACAAATTTTGCTGATATAAAAAATGACTGTTTTAAACACGAAGAAAACATTTCCAAAATAGTACAGATATGCAATGAAAAATGTGATGACATTCTCATTAAAAATAATGAGAAAATAAATCAAATAATTAAAAATAAAATAACTAATGATAAGTTAAAAAATAAAATAAGTACAGACGTTATGGATGAGATTTTGAAACAAAATGACATTAAAAAATTAGTTGATGATCATATAATTAATTTAAAAATAATGAGTAATAATAATGGTAATAATCAAAGTAATATAATGAATAAAAATGTTAACAACAGTGATCATCTGAAAAATTTGGACATCAAATTTGGGAATAAAGTAAAATTTCTTTTTGAGTATCAATGTCAAAATGGGATAGTAAAAATTGCAAAATTAAATCGACCCCCAAGAAAGAGAATAAAACAAATCCTTAGAAATAATTCGGACAGATGCAAAAAAAAAAAAAAAAAAAAATATTAATGATGAATAGTGGATCCAGGACAATTTTTAAATTTAGAATTAGTTTAGTATAAGATTTAATTGATAATAATAATATTTAAAAATTTATCATGAATTTACAAATCGTATTAGTTTAGAATAAGATGGTTTAATAATGATAATGTTTAAAAATGAACAATGAAAAATGATAAATTGATTTGGGAAATTATAATGAATAAAAATTATGTAACGAAATAAGTTATTGAAAATTTAAATAAAAAATAACAGGCTGGCCAATAGTTCGAATCTCGATAACCAAATGTTAAATTTTAAATTCTATTTTTTATTTTTTTTAATACCGAGCATAAATCATTTTTTTTATTAGGCAGTCTGTTATGGGAGTGCAGTCTGTTACAAGTCTGTTACAGAGTCTGTTACAAGTGCGGTCTGTGAAAAGGTAGCTCCAGGTCACATGAGAGTCGGTTACAAGAGACAGTTATAGTTTGTTGTACAGTGTTTCAGTCTTTTTGAAAGCAGTGCAGGCTGTTGAATTAAAAGGAAGCTGTTTTTGTAACGAGGATCCTGTTCTTTGAGGTTGGTTCCAGATTTGGCTTTTATATCAGGTAATGCTTGTTTGTCTAATTCGAAATTTAACTTATCTATGAGTTTTTTTCTTATGTAAAATGGTTTTTTTTGTGTTACTTTACTGAAAATCGAACCCTAACCCTGAGATAAAGAGTTTCTAACATCAATTATTATAAAATTATCTAAGTCAAATAGTTTAAATATAAATAATTTCTTCTCTATTATTTAATTTTATATTATAACATTTTGACGCAACCAACGTGTGGCTACAATAATAATTTACATACATTTTTTTTTAAATATTATAACAATATATATATATACGTTACCGGTAAAGTATAGAATCCAGTCATTATATAGAATGCCTAGGCATTCTATATAATGCCTAAGCGGTTTAGGCAAAGTATAGAATGTATTAGTTTTTACAACATATTACACACATTGCCTAGGCATTGTATATAATGCCTAGGTATTCTATAGAATGCCTGTTCCTTATTTGGCATTGTATGAAATTAAAGAGGTTTTGAGTTTACTCTACACACTTTAACCTAGGTAATTTGAATAACTTTATAAATTGGTTAAAAACAAGCTCTTTTCGTACGGCAAACAATTTATTTAAAACAATATATTAAGTGAGATTGTTATTTATTATTATTCTATACATTGCCTAATTATATACTTTGCCGGTAACACACACACACACCGATTTATATATATATATATATATATATATATATATATATATATATATATATATATATATATATATATACATACATATGAAATGAAAATGAATGTAAATTTATTTTAAATCTATATACAAATGTTTAACAAAATAATAACAGAACAATTTACTTAGGCTTGGACAGTGTCCATCAGCCTGAGTGCATATAAACATTAATTAATTAATCATTCAAAATACAAATTAATAAAATAGAAGCTTATGTACTTTAACTTAACAAAAGCTTGGGAAAAGAAAAAGATAAAAAACTAAACAAACATCAACAAAAAGGAAAATAATAAAAAATAAATAATAATGAATAAATATACAAATAATTAAATAGCGAACAGTACAATAATACGTGTAAACAAAAAAGTATAAACCACATTTTTTTTTAATTAATAATTAAACTGATTAATGAAAGATTGCCTGTATTTGTACGTATCATTTAAATATTTTTTTTGTGTGCCCCAGTTACTTCCTTGCCGTAATGTGTTCTTCTGAATTCCTTTATTACAGGACATCTAGCAATCTAGTGCAGAGTGTCTTATTCCTCTTGAAGATTGCACATGGAGCAGTGTGCACGTCCATCTGTACGCCTTGGTCTACTGTTCAGATGCAGCATCTCTCTACTAGCTCTCATGATCAAGCGGACTGCATAGAGGGACCTGTCATCTGACATGTAGGGCACGACTATTCAGGTTTTTGTAAAGGAGATGATATTGCGACGACTGAGACAGTTCAGCCCATCGTCTCTGCGCGAGATTAGCGAGTGACAGCAGTATCCTGGAACTTGCTTCTTTCATCAGTACTGGGTCACCGCTCGTCCAGCTGTCCATGCTCTCCCCAGCTCTGGCGAATAGCTTCACCCATTCCCTGAACAACCAGACTTTTTTTCTATTATCTCTTGGAATAATCTACCAGGCAGCCTATGTCTCGGTAATGCCAGCAATCTTTGGATGTATTCAAGATGAAGCTTTAGGGTGTGCAGGAAAATAGATTGTCTACCAGTTTCCAGATATATGGCATAGTTCGGGGTGTATGTTGGCAACCCGAAGAGACGCTTTACGAAAGATCTCTGGAAGCCATCCAGAGTGCAAACAGCGTTTTATTTATTTGTGTGTGTGTATATATATGTATGTATATACAAATAAATAAAACCCTGTTCACACCCTGGAAGGCTCAAAAATGGACCGGTTTTGATTAAAAGTGCTAAAATAATGATTTCAAATTTCAAGTTCATTGATCAGCAGAATGTGTAACAGAAACATTGTTTTATGGGCAATATTCGCGCAAAATAAATTGTAGCCCTTACCTTTTTGCTTTAGTAGGCTTCCTGGTAAACATTTTATAAGTAATTGGAAGTGCGGAATCTAATGAAACCATTTTCAAGTCTATATGTATAACTTTTTTGGAGAAAAATGGAAAAACTAAACTTTTCTTGGTATTTTTCTTTTTTTGGGAAATTATTGTAAATATAAAGTATCTATTCAAAAACTTATTAAATTTCAGACAAAAATGATCCATGCCATTTTTGACGGAGCAATCCCATTCCGAGTAATCGGTGCTTAAAATTTGAATGTGTCTGATTTTTTTTTTTTATCTGTCTCCATTGGCCTCTGTATTTAATTTTTTTTTCATTTACCAATAAAATGTTTATTTTTGTGAAACAAGGTAAGTAAATGGAAAACATATTTTTAATAATCTTTTCCTATAGCTGAAGTTGAGAAGGCATTGGGAGTAATTTTAGCGCGGTTACTCCCTATCTCGATAGGGAGAACCCGCTTATGAGGTTGACCTCACGACGCAATCCGGAAGTGACGACTAGAAACTTTCACGTTTCAGACCCTATAGATCACGAAAATATTGGTGGCTAAAATTTGTGTATATATATATATATATATGTGTGTGTATATATGTGTATATATATATGTATATATATATATATATATATGCTTGTCTGTTCGCGCTCTAGCAAGCTCAAAAATGGTCCGATTTTAACAAAATTTGGTACAAAAATCTGTCGTCTAATTTTAAAGGTCAAGTTCGTTAACCAGCAGAATCCGCCCACTGGAAGATAGTGTTTGGGGCGAAATTCGCGCAAAAAAAATCGTAACGCTTACGTTTTTGAGTTTATATGCTTGCAGGTACTTGTTTTATAGGTTTCTTAACATAAGAAAACGAATGAAACCATTTATAAGACGATATCTGTAACCGTTCCTGAGAAAACTGGAATCAATGTTTTTGTAAGTCATTATTTTTTTATGAGTACTTAGAATCGCGGGATTCAATTGAAATATTTTCTACATCTTGGAAATTAATCCCAACTAAGATGTTTAAGTTTTGGTTATATTTAAGTTAAGGAAGTATGCGAAAAAAAATATTTTATTAATAGACATGAAAAGTTTTCGGATCTTCATACATTTTTCGTAAATATCTCGATAACGGTTGGGAAATCGTGCTGAGTGGAAGGTGACCATTCGAATGCTTACTAAATTCTCTACAAAAAAGGTTCTGAAGCAAAATTTGATGGGGCAACGTCAATCAGAGATATAAGCGCTTAAAACATAAAAAGTGTTTGTTTTGAAAGGGTTTTTCTCTTTGTTTATCTCACTTTTTAATTGGTTGTTTCTTGTTTTAAATTGCATTTATCAGTAAAATTAGTATAGTAGTAAAATAAGCTAAGAAACGGTGAAAGGTATTGGTAATAATAAGTTTGGAGTGGCTGTGGTAATGAAGGTGGCTGTGGCTAATCATGATGACGTAGTTTGTTTTGAATTCTCCTGTGTATATAACCTTCCTCATAGCCTCCAACTGAAGTTATCGTTATTTCTTATTTTATAGAATGATTTAACCTACGACAGAATGGAAGTTTATTCGCCATGAAGCTTATATTTACAGTTGATTATAAGAGTAAAACGAATTTGCTAGTAAAACAAGATACTTAAAATGACAACGAATTTTTGGTTGTTTAGAATAGAGCCTTCTCAGCAGTAGTCAAAGAGTAAGTACGTTTTCAGTACATAATTGTAATGACTTATACAGATTAAGAATTATCCACTTCTGTGTAAGTTGTCTACTGACAGTTTCCTGTGATTTGTGATGCTAATCTATTCCATTTCTTCGAGATGCACGTAACCGCTCTAAGATGACGCAGTTCCTGCGAGTCGGACTTTTTTCTTAGGATGCTGTCAGTTTCCTGTTGTGGTACTTAAAATCTCGCTTTTCTTTCAGATTCTTTACGAAAAGGATTCTGATGTAAATTTAGATGGGGCGATGTTAATCCGAGAAATTAGTACTTAAAACTTCGAAATTGATAATGTTGTGCTTTTTAGCATGTTATTGGCTCTGTTTCCTAACTTTTTTTTTTTTAATTGCACTTAACAGTAAAATTAGTATTTTAGTAAAACAAGGCATGAAAATGGGAATCAGTGTTATAGTACATACCTGAAATTCAAAATTCAAGATCCAATGATGTGACAGAGGATGGAGTAATTTCCGCTAAAAATACTGTCACTTTCCTGTTGTGGTGTCGTAAACCTTTCTTCTATTTAAAATTTTATTTTATATTTGCTACAGAAAAAAAAAATAGTCCCATAACAGGCCACTAAGGGCCCAGAGGGATGATACTGTAGAGGTATCTGATTCTCAACCATAACGCACACCAGAGAGATAGTGTGGTCATTACTATGCTCCGGCCGCCTGATTTTTCCCTTTGCTGGTACCCATTAATTTATTTATTGGGGTGCGCCTAGGGACGATTTGGGATTCCAAATCCAACCTTCGAACGATGACACTTCAAGAAAAAATCTTTAGTGCACGCGCGGGTTTTGAACCTGGTCCTCCAGTTTAATAGTCGCGTGCTCTGTCACTGAGCTAACCTCGCCCCCACAAAAAGAACAAAATCTTCCAATGACTGCTTCCATTACTAATGGCAGTTGGGATATTAACGGAACCGCGCTAAGATGTCGCAGCTCCTGCTAGTCAGACGTTTTGGCCCCTCGTGCAAAGGTTTCCGTTGATGAGCGAAGTTTAGCAAAACTGAAGCTATATCTCCAAAGACTGGATGTTTCTAAAGAGCTAAGTGTTAACCACAATGTGCTTCCCTAGCAGTTGCTAGTTGGAACAAAAGTTTAGCCCTTTGTGGTAAACCCTCGCCAACCCACAGTTTGTTGGGTCCAGTTTTATTCGCTGACAACTAACCCCTTCTCCTTCTCACAAACAAATGTTCCCTTTCAAACCAAGTTTCCTATTGTCTACAGATCATCTGTTAAATAATAAAGATCCTTCCTTTTGATTGACATCATCTGAAATTCATTTGCTAGATATACAGGTATTCAAAACGTCCATACTTTTTGAATTCTTGAACACTACACAACAACCAGGACAAGAGAAAGAGATGTATTGCGAAGATAAATTTCCACTTGAAACCTAAATACGAGTATGGATTTAGCGGCGTGATAGTTGATTGCAGAGATGGGCATAATTTTATTTATAAATAAAAATACGAATTTA
The DNA here is from genome assembly GCA_946811695.1 of Gonocerus acuteangulatus. Taxonomy (NCBI): domain Eukaryota; kingdom Metazoa; phylum Arthropoda; class Insecta; order Hemiptera; family Coreidae; genus Gonocerus; species Gonocerus acuteangulatus. The sequence continues at coordinate 8,492,969 of OX328131.1, forward strand.
TTCGTACTTCATATATTTGTGAATACGAATGTAAATAAATTCGTATTCATAAGTGTGAATACGAATTTATTTTTATTCACATATATTAAATATAAAAATACAAATAAAATTTTATTCGCAAATTTTCCTGCGAATACAAATAAATTCACAGAAAAAATTTTAAATAATCACAAAAAATGTGAATACCTATTTAAAAAAAATCAAGTGATTAAAAAAAAAAAAATCACATTAAAATATACGAATACAAATTTATTCACATTATAATTTGTGAATAAGAATTTATTCACAATAAAATTCGCAAATGAATTATGAATTTATTCGTATTAAGATGATATTGCGAAAGTTATTGAAGGTGATTTTTTTTTTGTTTTTTAAGGCGTTTAGCTTCTAGGTTATTAGCACCTAGATTTTTTTTTACCCCGAGTCCGCCGCGGAACCACCAGCCATGCTGCAGGGTCATAGATTGTCATCTGTACCTCCATAAAAAAATAACGAATAAATTCATAATTTATTTGCGAATTTTATTGTGAATAAATTCATATTCACAAATTATAATGTGAATAAATTTGTATTCGTATATTTTAATGTGATTTGTTTTGTAATCACTTGATTTTTTGTAAATATTCACATTTTTTGTGATTATTTACAATTTCTTCTGTGAATTTATTTGAATTCGCAGAAAAATTTGCGAATAAAATTTTATTTGTATTTTTATATTTAATATATGTGAATAAAAATAAATTCGTATTCACACTTATGAATACGAATCTATTCATATTCGTATTCAAAAATATATGAAGTACGAATAAATTCGTATTTTTATTTATAAATAAAATTATGCCTATCTCTGGTTGATTGCAACAAAGCTGGAGGCTCATTGACCGTGAATGTTAAGGTGTGAGCACTCCGTAATTAGGGTAGTTCCATTCTCAATGGTGGCGTTTTATTCGAATAATTAGAAGATATCACACCTTTCTTTAGAAAACACAGGGAATCCTGTGTAGAGATGGGGATAACGGCTCACCTCAAAGAGTGGCTCTGAGCGTTCCGCTCAATAAAAAGAACCGGTTCTTTTACACGGCTCACTTGATCTTTTTGGCTCTTTTGCGCTAGTATGCAACCATGACATAAAAAGCGATGTTTGTTTGCTTTGTTTAAGATGTTTGAACGTAACACATCTGACTGTTAATAAATCCTCACAAACGAAAACAAAAATATTAATGGACTGAAACATTAGTAAATTTTATGGCTTATAGTACATTTCAAGGAAAGTTTATAATTAAAATTCATAAACCTAATGGTGACAGTATATAATGGATAATGTATAACTTTATATAATGGAAAGGGTCGTGAGTTCGATTCCCACTAGGGGTGGTGGCTTTTCTTTAGAAAAAAGAAAATGCATCAGCCCTATCCTGGCTAGAAAAGGGTAGCAACCTATACATAACCCGTCCTAAAATTCGTAGTTAATAACAAATGGACGTTAAAATTTAATAAATAAATATAATGCAAAAAACAAACGAATATCCATAAGCGCAACGATTTATTTTGCCCATAAAACAGTGTTCCTGTAACAAAAACTGTAATTTTTGTAACAAATTTCATTTAAATCGGTCCATATTTGAACTTTTGAAAAAGCGAAAAGACTTATATATATGTATATATATGTTGAATTGAACTACTGCTATATCCGTAAGCGCAACGATTTATTTCGCCCATAAAACAGTGTTCCTGTAACAAAAACTGTAATTTTTGTAACAAATTTCATTTAAATCGGTCCATTTTTGAACTTTTGAAAGAGCGAAAAGACTTATATATATGTATATATATGTTTAATTGAACTACTGCTATATCCGTAAGCGCAACGATTTATTTCGCCTATAAAACAGTGTTCCTGTAACAAAAACTGTAATTTTTGTAACAAATTTCATTTAAATCGGTCCATTTTTGAACTTTTGAAAGAGCGAAAAGACTTATATATATGTATATATATGTTTAATTGAACTACTGCTATATCCGTAAGCGCAACGATTTATTTCGCCCATAAAACAGCGTTCCTGTAACAAAAACTGTAATTTTTGTAACAAATTTCATTTAAATCGGTCCATTTTTGAACTTTTGAAAGAGCGAAAAGACTTATATATATATGTATATATATGTTTAATTGAACTACTGCTATATCCGTAAGCGCAACGATTTATTTCGCCCATAAAACAGTGTTCCTGTAACAAAAACTGTAATTTTTGTAACAAATTTCATTTAAATCGGTCCATTTTTGAACTTTTGAAAGAGCGAAAAGACATATATATGTTGAATTGAACTACTGCTATATCCGTAAGCGCAACGATTTATTTCGCCCATAAAACAGTGTTCCTGTAACAAAAACTGTAATTTTTGTAACAAATTTCATTTAAATCGGTCCATTTTTGAACTTTTGAAAGAGCGAAAAGACTTATATATATGTATATATATATGTTGAATTGAACTACTGCTATTTTCCTGATCTATGGGTATTGAAACGTGATTGTTTGTAGTCGGCACTTCCTGATTGTTTCATGAGGTCAACCTTATAAGCGGGCTTCCTCCCTATGAAGGGAGGGAGGAACCGCGCTAAAACTAGCATTAGGACCGTAAGCAATCCGCGCCTAATGCCGTGGGATCGATTCCCTCTAGGTCGTCTATAGTTTTTTTTTAGGGAAAGGAGCTATCCATAGGTTGCCATCTTCCTGTAAACATTTACTTTATAGGTACAAAGATAACTTCCCAAAATCATAAAACCGCAAACACCATAATACAGCTGTTCAGCGCTTCTAGGGAAAACATTAACGACCAATGCCCGGCCTTTGACGGTTTAATGGTACCAAAATTTGCAGATTTTAGTGGCCTACAACATTTATTCGAAGCTTTTTCCACCAACACCACAAGTACCCCCAGAAAACATTTGTAAACCTATGTTGATACGTATGAACATTTTTGCTCAGAATTAAATTTTCTATAAGTACTCTGAAGCTTAAACAATACTTTGGGGCCCCTATATATATATATATATATATATATATATATATATATATATATATATCCCTTAATTAGTGGCGTGCTTTTTCTTCCATAACTAATGGTGTCGGTACCCCAGTGAAACAAACTTTAAATTGATTTTTTTTGGGTAAAGTAATTTAAATAAATAATAATAAACAATAATATTTATTGTTTATTATAATAAATAAACAAATACATTCGGGTCAATATGACCCGACGCCACTAATTAAGGGATATATATATATATATATATACAGGGTATCCCGTAAATGTCTAGTCATATTGTGAGAGGTGATAAAGGACCCTTAGGGGAACAAAAAATGTTCTATGACGATTTTCCGAAACCTAGGTGGTTCTACTAGAAAGGAAGTGAAACCAATCGAAAGCTAAGTAAATTTACTATTACATACTCTAGTTGGGAGCAAACATAAAAATGAATGAATGTAAGTATGTATATCTTATCAAAAGAAAGCTATTCTAAATTTCCTGACATTTTCTTGATATTTCTTTCCAGCGTTACTCCTCAATGGGCAGGATCTGAGATTTCGGGGTGTCAGAAAAACTTCCTCATTTAACCAACTTTCCATTCATGTATCACAACCCTGAGTTATTGAATTATTTGCAACGATTTAAGAACAAAAGTTTTAAAAAAAACAAGGATCTGTGAAAAGAAAATTATATTTTTTTCTTCAGTTTATTCAAAAAGCTGAAGAGAAATATTTATTTTTATAAATGTTTACATAAATATTAAGTAAATATTTTCTTAAAACAATAAAAAAAAATTACTTCCACAAATATAAAAAAAATCCTAAAAGAGTAAATAAATAAAATACACATATATTTTGAATTTGTTAATTACAGTAACTAATACTGGGTCCAGGAGGCGGCCATTAATGAACTCCAACCATACATTAACCTCAAAAATTATTATTTTTACCTAGATAACGCATTTGAACACATTTTTACAGGACTGTGTACATCTTATTTGTTTAATTTACTCAGCTTTCGATTGGTTTCACTTTCTTTCTAGTAGAACCACCTTGGACGGAGCTACAACGATTATTCTTCTAAAAACCACGTTTGTCTCGAAAAACAATAAAACGACGTTTTCTCCCTTATGGGAGAGAATTCGGAAAATTGTCATAGAACATTTTTTGTTCCCCTAAGGGTCCTCTATCACCTCTCACAATATGACTAGACATTTACGGGACACCCTGTATATATATATATATATATATATATATATATATATATATATATATATATATATATATATATAGTTATATGTATTGTGGTGTTTTAATTCGGGCAAGGAAAAGAAAATTGAATATATTTAAAAGTTAATAATAGAAAAAGTTGATTTAGAAAAGTTTATATTATATTTTCATTATATCTCAGGGTTCATTTAGAATTACCAAACTCACCACATACGGACTTATGAATAAAACCGTTTGAATAATTGAATTAATTTAATAAATTTCCTGAAAGAAAAGCATGAGAAATATATAATTAGAACCACTTCTTACCATCTGTCCTTTTATGTGTTGAGACCATATTAAATACCAGGAGAAAGGTTCATTATAAATAAAATAGAGTTGGAAATAATTGACTTATATTGAATAAAAGATATAATTCAAGATTTGGCATGGCTGTGATATAAAAAAGAAAAATTGCTTGGCTCACATAATTGTATCAATGTTGGGTTATTTAAGAAAAGTTAGAACATAATTAAAATATTAACTTATATATTAAAATATAAATATTGGCCATTATGAAATTTTAGATAGCTTTTAAATTTTAATTGAAGATTGGCAGTTAGTGAGTTAAACTCAGCTTATTTTACGGATGATGTTCTGGAAGTGAAGAGGCAGACTGCTTGTAGTTATGTTGAGGAGAATGATGGTCGGCTGCTAGATCATGGAGTGGTGTCTGGCCATCCTGTGAAGATGAAGTGAGAGCTTGGTGTCGGCTGACCAGCTGGTTCTGCAGCGAGACCGTGTGCACTTCGTCTCTGGCGCTCGAATGGGGTAGAGTGGTGGGGGAAGGCCCTTTTAGCGCGGTTCCTCCCTCCCCCATAGGGAGGAACCCCGCTTATAAGGTTGATACAATGAAACAATCCGGAAGTGCCGACAAGAAAATTTCGCGTTTCAGAACCCCTAGAGACCGAAAATAACGGTGGTTCAAATTTGTACATATATATATATATATATATATATATATATATATATATATATATATATGTATATATATATATATATATGTATATATATATATATATATATATATATATTTGTCTGTTCGCTCTCTAGCTCGAAGACGAATGGTCCGATTTTGATGAAATTTGGTACAAAAATCAGTCGTCCAATATGAAAGGTCAAGTTCGTTAACCAGCAAAATCCGCCCACTGGAAGATGGAGTTTGGGGCGAAATTCGCGCAGAAAAAATCGTAACGCTTACGTTTTTGAGTTCATAAGCTTGTAAGTACTCTTTTTATAGGCTTCTTGGGCTAGGAAAACGAATGAAACCATTTTCAAGGCGATAGCTTTAACCGTTTTTGAGAAAATTGGAAAAATAGTTTTTGAATACCGTTTTTGGTTTGGGTACTTAGAATCATGGGATTCAGTTGAAACATTTTCTGCATGTTCTACTTTCATTAAAACTAATATGTTGAAATTTTGGTTACGTTTGGAGTTAAGGAAGGGTTAGAATAAAATATTTTATTAACAGACATAAAAAGTTTTAGTAACTTTGTATATTTTCCTTAATATCTCGAAAAAGGTTAAGAATTTGGTAAACGAAAGAATACCATTAGAAAGCTTACTAAATGTTCTACAAAAAATGTTCTGATGAAAGTTTTGATTAGGCGATGTCAATCGGAGAAATAAGTGCTTAAAACATTAAAGTAATTGATTTTGCTTATTCGAACTGTTCTTTTTGTCTGTTTTTGTTCCTTGTTATTTTTTAATTGTTTATAGTTGGATAATGTATTTTACAATAAAACAGATTAGGCAAAATAAGAAAAACAATTCATTGTTAGAAGTATAGCTTGCCAAGAGAAAAAGATTCGTTGACGTCTTTTGAATATTTTCAATTGCCTTTATGCTGTTGGTTTTTTTATTTTATTTTTTAATTGATTTTATCTGTAGAATTATTACTATAGTAAAAGAACACAGGAATGTGTGAAAATATTTGATATTTTCCAATTCATTGAAACGTATGAAATGAAGTATCGGTAGAAGAGGATTCTAGGGTCTTGCGGACCTGACCCCAGGTATAGCCAGCCATAAAACCCTTTGAACAAAGGCCGAGGAAAATATTATCTGTTTCTATTCTATGCTTTTCAAATGAGAATAGGGATATGAACAGGAACCGGGGTCTCCCGTGGTCTAATGGCTAGCGCCTTGGATTCATAAGCGGGAGATGGTGGGTTCGATTCCCAACCTCCGGCAGGAATTTTATCATCCCACGGCTCGCTGGTGAAATTCCTCGCTACACCCTGGATGTCGGCGCTAATGACCTAGATGTAGATGTGCCGTAAAAAAAAAAAAAAAAAAAAAAAAAAAAAAAAAAAAAAAAAAAAAAAAAAAAAAAAAAAAAAAAAAAAAAAAAAAAAAAAAACCTGGAACCGCGCTAAGATGACGCAGTTCCTGCGAGTCGGACTTTTATAGAGGCGTTACTCCCACCACACCAAGGGTGTTTGTCTTCAGCAATCGCCACCTGGATGTTCAAAGGGCAACTTTTGGAAGCACCTCTATTCTTATCTTCCTGGGAAAATTGTATCTCTCGATGCCTTATCGCTCCTAGCCGAGACATTTGGACTCTTCTTTTATTACACACTGCCTTTTTTTTTTAAAAAAATAAATACTGCCAAGCTAAGCACTGCCAATTGCTATCCCTTTTATTACTCATTTAATTATTTAATTGGTTGACATAAGATAATATTTGTGATGGACTTATGGAATATAACTTAGCCTTTATTTTGATTAGGAATGCTACTCTTTGCTATGCCAGAAACTGACTCTTTCTAGAGCACTCCCTTTTAGATCATTACAGTATATATGATTTTCCTTCAGTTTGGTACTCATTGCTCAGGTAGACTCCTTCCGACCACTCCCTTAGTGCCCTCTCTGTTTACATACATATGTACAAAGGAAGATGAATGTTTTCGTGATCTGTGGGTTATGGAACGTCAATTTTTATTTCTTGTTTGATTTCTGTTATGTGTCATCTGGTCGACGCCATAAGTGACTTTCCTCCACTGTAGGGCGGGAGGGCATACGCTAATGTGTTAGATTTGTGTCCAACTATCGTTATTCAGGGTTAATACTACCTTATGCGATCCAAATCAAAGTCATTTTCTTCAATTTAGAAATAACTAATAAATCAAAGTTTTCAAGTTTTTTTTTTGAAAAAAAAATGGAGGCTCTCTGTGTGACGAACGGAAAGCCTCTTTCACGAGCGATAGTCTGCAGCCAGAAATTTTTAATCTAGAACGACAAACTAAAATTATCCCGAAAGATGAAAGTTAAATCTAGTTAAGTACGGAGGGTTTTTACGAAATATTAATTTTTTTTTAAATGGTGGACAATTATCCAATTTGTAATTAAAAATCCGCCGAAAATTGCCCATAAAATCGTTATAATCCAATAAATCGAAAAAAAACCCCTACTTACTTCATTAGCAAATGTCATTAGGAAGCTGGAGTTGAAATTTGAAGTTGATCGGCCACGAATATAAGAAGCCGTTTAATCTTCTTAAATGTTCGTATTTTTTTTTTTTCATATTTTCTTGTAATAAAGATAAAAAAATGGGTTTAAATTTTGAAATATATTAAGGGAGGAACAAAAAAAAAAAAAACACAAAAAACTTAACAATTAGAAAAGGAACCAATCAAAACTCGCTCAAAAAATTATTTTCAAATTAGCTTCGCGTTGACTTGGCATCGGGACTTCACTCGGAAAATAGTATTTTTTGCCCATTTAATTTTTTTTTTTGCATAAACACTCGTGGATATCATTTTTGATGAGCTACGGAAGAATTTTAGCCCATAAAAATAAAATGGTATAAAAAAGTGATATGTTAGTATTACCCCTTCTGTCGTATAATAGTGTTTGTTATTGGATGTTGGTAAGCTTTGCGATGCCCTCACTCTCGCTGTGAGCGTTCGCCCTCACAGCTGCTGCCCCGAACACCAGGCCGGCTCCATGGCACAGCATCCGAGTCAGTCTTGCCACAACTTCGGTTGGAGTGTCATGTCCATTTTGTCTTGATATTCGGCGTCATAAGTCACGTGGATTCGTTCGATCTGTCATCCGGAAAAATAGTTTGTTTATTTTTATTCTGCGTCGGCACGTGACTTCTCAGGTCAAAAAACATGCATCGAATAAAACCCAGCTAAAAAAAGAAAAAAAAAACGAGAAAAAAAATATGTGCTTGAAATACATTCTGTAGTGCGAATTGTGATCAATTTGAAGAAAAAATTGTCTATTTGCCCACAAAAAATTATGTAAGTCTTCTCACTTAAATATTACTTTGTAATGAATTATTTTTTAGAAAAAGTACTTTCGTATAAGCCACAAAATATCTCCACTAGAAATGTATACGTACTTTCGTATAAGCCACAAAATATCTCCACTAGAAATGTATATGTACTTTCGTATAAGCCACAAAATATCTCCACTAGAAATGTATATGTACTTTCGTATAAGCCACAAAATATCCCCACAAGAAATGTAAATGTACTTTCGTATAAGCCACAAAATATATCCACTAGAAATGTATATGTACTTTCGTATAAGCCACAAAATATCTCCACTAGAAATGTATATGTACTTTCGTATAAGCCACAAAATATATCCAATAGAAATGTATATGTACTTTCGTATAAGCCACAAAATATCTCCACTAGAAATGTATATGTACTTTCGTATAAGGCCCAAAATATCTCCACTAGAAATGTCGGACGGAACTATAGTTGAAGTAATAATTGTCGTGCTGTTGACATTACAAAAAAAATTGGTAAAAAATATTAAGTGAGAAAGTGATATTCATTATGTTGTTTGAACAATATAAAATTAGTAAAATGAGCAAAAAAATATACTAAAAAAACAACAACAATGAAGTAAATATATACACAATATAACAAAGGACAACATCTATACGGTTACATACGTACTATAGAGTACGCTAAAAAATTAACAAGAATAAATTATAAACTGACACAAATAATGAACGATGATAGACCAAGAAATAGTTATTTATCTATATAAATATAATAATATTCTAACGGATCGCTGTCTGTACATGATAGACCAAGAAATAGTCATTTATCTATATAAATATAATAATATTCTAACGGATCGCTGTCTGTACATGATAGACCAAGAAATAGTCATTTATCTATATAAATATAATAATGTTCTAACGGATCGCTGTCTGTACATGATAGACCAAGAAATAGTTATTTATCTATATAAATATAATAATGTTCTAACGGATCGCTGTCTGTACATGATAGACCAAGAAATAGTTATTTATCTATATAAATATAATAATGTTCTAACGGATCGCTGTCTGTACATGATAGACCAAGAAATAGTCATTTATCTATATAAATATAATAATATTCTAACGGATCGCTGTCTGTACATGATAGACCAAGAAATAGTCATTTATCTATATAAATATAATAATATTCTAACGGATCGCTGTCTGTACATGATAGACCAAGAAATAGTCATTTATCTATATAAATATAATAATATTCTAACGGATCGCTGTCTGTACATGATAGACCAAGAAATAGTCATTTATCTCTATAAATATAATAATATTCTAACGGATCGCTGTCTGTACATGATAGACCAAGAAATATTTATTTATCTATATAAATATAATAATATTCTAATGGATCGCTGTCTGTACATGATAGACCAAGAAATAGTTATTTATCTATATAAATATAATAATATTCTAACGGATCGCTGTCAGTACATGATAGACCAAGAAATAGTTATTTATCTATATAAATATAATAATATTCTAACGGATCGCTGTCTGCACATTATAGATCAAGAAATAGTCATTTATCTATATAAATATAATAATCTAACGGATCGCTGTCTGTACATGATAGACCAAGAAATAGTTATTTATCTATATAAATATAATAATATTCTAACGGATCGCTGTCAGTACATGATAGACCAAGAAATAGTTATTTATCTATATAAATATAATAATATTCTAACGGATCGCTGTCTGACAATGATAGACCAAGAAATAGTTATTTATCTATATAAATATAATAATATTCTAACGGATCGCTGTCTGTACATGATAGACCAAGAAATAGTTATTTATCTATATAAATATAATAATATTCTAATGGATCGCTGTCTGTACATGATAGGCCAAGAAATAGTTATTTATCTATATAAATATAAAAATATTCTAACGGATCGCTGTCTGTACATGATAGACCAAGAAATAGTTATTTATCTATATAAATATAATAATATTCTAATGGATCGCTGTCTGTACATGATAGACCAAGAAATAGTTATTTATCTATATAAATATAAAAATATTCTAACGGATCGCTGTCTGTACATGATAGACCAAGAAATAGTTATTTATCTATATAAATATAATAATATTCTAACGGATCGCTGTCAGTACATGATAGACCAAGAAATAGTTATTTATCTATATAAATATAATAATATTCTAACGGATCGCTGTCTGACAATGATAGACCAAGAAATAGTCATTTATCTCTATAAATATAATAATATTCTAACGGATCGCTGTCTGTACATGATAGACCAAGAAATATTTATTTATCTATATAAATATAATAATATTCTAATGGATCGCTGTCTGTACATGATAGACCAAGAAATAGTTATTTATCTATATAAATATAATAATATTCTAACGGATCGCTGTCAGTACATGATAGACCAAGAAATAGTTATTTATCTATATAAATATAATAATATTCTAACGGATCGCTGTCTGCACATTATAGATCAAGAAATAGTCATTTATCTATATAAATATAATAATCTAACGGATCGCTGTCTGTACATGATAGACCAAGAAATAGTTATTTATCTATATAAATATAATAATATTCTAACGGATCGCTGTCAGTACATGATAGACCAAGAAATAGTTATTTATCTATATAAATATAATAATATTCTAACGGATCGCTGTCTGACAATGATAGACCAAGAAATAGTTATTTATCTATATAAATATAATAATATTCTAACGGATCGCTGTCTGTACATGATAGACCAAGAAATAGTTATTTATCTATATAAATATAATAATATTCTAACGGATCGCTGTCTGTACATGATAGACCAAGAAATAGTTATTTATCTATATAAATATAATAATATTCTAATGGATCGCTGTCTGTACATGATAGACCAAGAAATAGTTATTTATCTATATAAATATAAAAATATTCTAACGGATCGCTGTCTGTACATGATAGACCAAGAAATAGTTATTTATCTATATAAATATAATAATATTCTAATGGATCGCTGTCTGTACATGATAGACCAAGAAATAGTGATTTATCTATATAAATATAATAATATTCTAACGGATCGCTGTCTGTACATGATAGACCAAGAAATAGTCATTTATCTATATAAATATAATAAAATTCTAATGGATCGCTGTCTGTACATGGAAGATATATTGGGAAAAATACTATTGGGGGTTTTTATTAACGCAATAGTACCCAAAGCAATGATTTATAGAATTTTTGTCTGTGAGTGCTAATCTCAGAAACGGCGTGTCCGATTTAGTTGCGGTTTTCACTAATATTTTGTGGTAAGCTTCAAATAACATTTAGTGTTTGTTTCATGTCAATCGGTTCATAAATAAAAACGTTATGCCAATTTAAAGAATCACGTCAAACATTTTATGAACTACCGTTAACACGAGACCAGAGTTCTTTTGTTTTTTCGTCACGAGACTTGGTATACAGTATTCCCCTGGCAAGTGGTTAAACGAGTTCGTTAACTTGCAAAATTGGTTCATCTGGAGGGGGGGGGGCACTGAGGACCCAAAGTGGTTATTCGCCCATATCGGCCGAAATTATTATTGTATTTCAACGAAACTCGGTATTCGTTCTGGACATATTGATAGAAAAATAATCTTAATCGGTTCACTAATAGAGAAGCATTACTGCAAAGTAGATTTTTTTAAATACCCATACGACGGTGTTTATAATCCATATTAAACCAAAAGATATATGCAAAAATGCTGCCCCCAATTTACTATCCACCCGAACGAAGTCGCAGGCACAGCTAGTACAGAAATAAAATTATGATATGTAAATTGAACAGACTTACAACCATCTTATTTTTGACTGTTGACTACTTGACAAGGAAATGGGTCTTTTTGCGAAGACCACATCCAGTTACTTTTGAAGGAGCAGTAGTGATTTATAACAGTTACTCGTACTCGCTGATAAGCTTACTGATTAGCTTATAGGTTCTTTGCTGGTTATCTACTACTTCTTGACTCGTTATCAACGGTTATAATTCATATTAGATAATGTCAAGCAATATTTATTAATAAAAAGGTTAATATGATCAAAATCAATTCTCTCAACTATTAAATAAGTTATTAAGCATTAAAGTTGACTGTTTTGCAGGTTATGAAGGATAGGATAACAAACAACGTTATTTTTAAACAAACATATTATACACCTTTTCTCTCTCTCTCTCTCTCTCTCTCTCTCTCACTCTCTCTCTCTCTCTCTCTCTCTCTCTCTCTCTCTCTCTCTCTAACTCTAGTCAATCCAACTCTCAATTAATAGAATTCTATTAATTTTAGCGACTCTAGTCTATTCAACTCGCTAAAACTAATAGGATTCCATTAATTTTTTCGAGTAAGAAACCAATCCCTTTTACTTTGTCAGGAACATCGCGAACTAATTGTAAAAGACTCATTTTGCTCACAAACATAAGCAGAGCTTTTTCATAAACAAAAGCTAATTCACTGTTGAAGGTTACTTTACTCCCAGCAAGAACGAATGCAATTGGTCATCGGAATCCTCCAATAGGAAGGCAAAGGAGTTATGCGCATGCGCTGAATCACTGATACAATCACTACTGCTACTTCAAAAGTAACTGGATGTGGTCTTCGCAAAAAGACCCAAGGAAAGGATCAAATTCATGAAGTCTGTTATATTAAATGGAAGAATCCGGCCGGTTTCTAAGAGGGAGATTCTTATGAAATACTTTTAATAATGTGATCATTTATTGGTACAATGAAGAAATTAACATAATATGTTAAAATTCTTCGTAGTCTATGTTTATGAAGTGTTTGAGATAATAAATTATTCTTAACAACCATAATCAAGATGACGAAGGCTAACAAAGTGTATGTTTACAAACATAATATATTGTCGAAAATCCATATTTTTACATATTATGTCATAAATACATATTATGTAAAATGAAAACCTCTTTAAATTCTTTAAAATCACTTAAAACGTGCATAATTACATCAACAATTATGATTTAAGAATCAGAAAAAAATATGTAAATACAATAACATCCGTTCCCTAATTATAAGTATGAATTTGTACTTCTATTTCAAGTGAGTAGTTGTGTTAGTAAGAAGTTAGTTGTGGTGTCTTCTGCTACGTAAAAATAAAATAAACGGTTTGGCATAATAAATCCTTGAAAGTATTAACCTCTAAAAATCACATAGTGATATCCAGAAACTCAAGAAACGCCTCCCATCTTATAATGCAAATCCTCCTGATTCTGAACTATAGAATTGGCAATAAATTCTATTTTTACTACTCTTTGAAGATCCTTTATTAGCTCTTACTGCATTTTCAGAACGACCTTGTTCTATTTTATTGCTGAGAATATCTCAATACTATATTCAGCTCTTACTGCATTTTCAGAACGACCTTGTTCTATTTTATTGCTGAGAATATCTCAATACTATATTCAAAAACGCAACTCGGATAAATATGAACAACGTTATTTCATTTTTTTAGAGTTATTTAACCTTTTTTGAATCATAAAATGTCGTTTGGCTCCACCGTGTGACGGCTGTAGCAGTCAATTGCCAATTTCAAATCAAGCAGGGTCGTAGAATATAAATATATATATATATATATATATATATATTCTACGACCCTGCATGACTTTAAATTGGCAATTGACTGCTACAGCCGTCACACGGTGGGGCCAAACGACATTTTATGATTCAAAAAAGGCTACATAAAAAAAAATCAGTCCCGTAACAGGCCGCGAGGGCCCTGAGGGGCAGATACTATAGAGGTATCTGATTCTTAACCATACGGCACCCTAAGGAAATAGTGTGGTCAGTACTATGCTCCAACAGCCAGATTTTCCCCTTTGCTGCTTCGACTGCTAGAGTCATCAACATACAAGGTACCCATTATTAAATTAATTAAAGCCTGGGTTGGCCTAGGGACGGTCAGGGAGGCCGAATGAACCCATGAACACCAGAAGAAAAATCTTTAGTACTATGCTCGGGATTTGAACTCAGTCCTCCAGCTTATTAGTCCAGTGCTCTACCACTGAGCTAACCTCGCCTGCCCCAAAAAGGCTACATACAGCCTCTAAATATTAACCGATTTTCAATAATTTTTTTTTTTAAAAAATGAAAGCTAAAAAAATTGAGAACAACGTTTTTAGCCAGATTTGTGTTTTTCGTTTCCTTTGTTTATCAAATTACGTGTAAATAATTTTACAATCGAACATAAAATAATAATTTTATTTTTCATCTAACTTAATATCAGCACTGATATCGTTGAAATTAAACATTCAAACCCTGATTAGACATGGAAAAAAATCAAAATTTATTTTCAAATCCTTCAAAAATCATATTTCAATTAATCATATTGTTGAATGAAGATAAATATACGTTTTGAATATATCAGTGTGTTTTGTTCCAAGTCTAATCAGGATTTGAATGGTTAATTTCAACGATATCAGTCCTGATATTAAGTTAGATAAAAATTATAATATCATTATATAAAGTTATTTACACATAATTTAATGAACAAGAGAATCAAAAAATAAAAACCTGGATAGACAAATTGGATCTTTCCAGATTTCAAATCATTATATATATATATATATATATATATATATATATATATATATATATATATATATATATATATTATTTATAGATTATTACAATCTACAATTCAACTGTACTTTGTAATTTGATATTAGTTACTTGACCACGCCTCATGTGTCCCCAGTTGTCAGCCGAATACCTTCCTTGTTAGGAAGGATTCTAGGATGACCTGGAGTTACCTTACGCCATCCAGTCACACCCTGCGACTAGCAGGGAGGATTGGAGGCGAGTGAGACGTGGATATTGATATCATGAGGAGAGAAAATATCCATCGATATCACTCTCACTTATTATAATTTCACTGTTTTTTTTTTTACTCCACGACACTGCACTACCTTAGTAGATCCCGGGGCCACTTCCTGTTAAGACGTTTTGGTGGAGAGGACGGATGATTAGTGCTGGATAAGGATTGGGCTATAGGATTAGGATGATTGATTAGTTTACTATGGAAAGATGAGAAGCGGCTAGGGATTATATCTTAGACAAAAGGAATATTTAGGTCATTATGGAGGGTGCGATTTGTAACATAATAAGGAGCATTGACTATGGTACGTAGGACTTTGGATTGAAATGTTTGAATTCGGTTGATGTTCAAATCATTTAATAATCATATTATTTCCATTAATCTCATTGTTGAATTAAGATAAATTTATGTTTTGAAGATGTCACTCTGAGTTTCTCCATGTCTAATCAGGATTGGAATGTTTAATTTCAATATTAAGTTAGTTAAAAAATAAAATCTTATTTTATGTTCAATTGTAAAAGTTCGTGATTTATTTACACGCAATTTTAAAAACAGGGGAAACAAAAACAGAAATCTCTAAATTTTATTAAAAAAGTAAAATAAAAATAAAAATAATTATTAAAATCGGTTAATATTTAGAGGCTGTAGCCTTTTTTGAAACACGAAATGTCGTTTGGCTGCACTGTGCGGTGGGCAGGCGGGAATTTTCTCATCTCACGGCTCGTTGAGAAATTTCTCGGCTGTACCTTGAAAGTGGGCGTTAAAGGCCCAGATGTCGGTGCCCCGACTAAAAAATACGGTCCGTCCAATATCTAGTTTGTTTCTAAACACTAGCTTGTCTGTTTAGCTTACTTGTCGTTTAGTAAATAGAATCCATTCTAATAATAATCTATATATATGTATATATATATATATATATATATATATATCTATATATATATATATATATAAATCAGGTGTCTGTCTGTTTATTTATTTATTTGTTTGTTTATTTGTTCCTTATACAAATCTACACCGTTTGACCGATATTGACCAAACTTGGCACACAGGTAGGTCTTGATACGAGAAATCTCCTAGGCTAGGTCAAAATAGTCAAATTTCAAAATTTGGTCAAAAGGTCAAAAGTTTTGTTCAAGGAAAATTGGCTACACTGAACCATTTAGATTGTGACGGCCATTTTGAATCGACTACTACTGGCCTCTGTCGGCTGTTAGATGAAGTGCTGTTGTGCTGGCCTCTGCAGGTATCATTATGAACTAAAACAAATTAACATCGTTTGACCGATTTTCGTAGCTGGGTATAGACTAGTATCAAGTAGATCTTGATACGGGGAGAGTCATAGACAGAAAGTAGGTGTAGCATGGCACACTGGGTAAAAGCTAGTCTATATATATATATATATATATATATATATATATATATATATATATATATATATATATATATAGATCTTGATACGGGGAGAGGATACCTTGACGTAGCTCAGGCTTTCGATCGAGTGTGGCACCAGGGCTTGCTGTTTAAACTCAAAGAAATCCTACCTTCAACTTATTACCTTATAATGAAATCCTACCTCTCCGACCGTTTTTTCCAGACATCCTATGGTACCTCATTATCTCCAATCTTCCCCCAACTTGCAGGTGTCCCACAAGGTGGAATTCTCAGTTCCGTACTATTCCTGGCTTATACGGCTGATATCCCATCTCATCCTGAAACATCCATCCACATGTATGCTGATGACACTGCTATCCTTACTGTCAACCAAAATCCAATTCTTGTTTCTAATTCCCTCCAAGAACACCTGTGCCTACTTCAACCATGGCTAAATAAATGGAGAATCAAAGTAAATGCAGAAAAATCTAGCCATGCAACATTCACACTTCGTGAATCAAGCTGCCCGCCAATAACCCTCCAAAACATTATAATTCCACAGAAATCGCAAGTAAAATACTTAGGACTGATACTAGACAAACGCTTAACTTGGAAGCCACACATAACTCAGAAAAGACAGGAACTAAACAGACGTTTTAGACTTTTATCACGCTTATTGGACAAACGCTCAAAACTATCATTGACTAACAAACGACTTATATACAATACCATACTCCGACCAATATGGACTTATGGACTAGAACTCTGGGGTTCCACTAAACCTTCCAATTCCTACAGAATACAAACAATACAATCCAAAATCCTTGGAAAAATATCCAATGCTCCTTACTATGTCTCAAACCTAACCCTCCATAATGACTTCAATAACCCCTTTATCCAATCCCTGGCCAAATCAGTCTATCAGAAGTTCCATTCCAATCTCCCAGGCCATCCAAATCCTTTGATAAATTCTCTATCCTCGTTCCAAAATCCACAAAATCCCCATAGAAGGCTGAAGCGGAGGTGGCCTAGAGACAATTTGCTTTAACATCTGCAGTGCACAAAGTGTGTTATATTTTCATTTAAAATTGTTTTCAGTTGTTTCATTATTATTTTATATTATCTATTTATTTATTTATTTTTTCTTTAATGCATTACTATTGTGGGTTTTGTAATTGTTCATATTCCCACATCAAGCCTCACAATGTCATTATAACAGAACCAGCAATATTACTAGAAATATGTTAACTCATATTGTTGTAATAATCAATAATAATAATAAAAAAAAAAAAAATTATTGATATGTATAATTATTTCTTGTATTTTTCATTTATTTTCAACCTATTTATTTTTATATCTATCTAACTTAACATACCTACTCACATGGATGATTTTCTGGAGTTGCATCGATTGGTGCAGCACCTACATCGGCTCACACTGAGGATTATATGCTTTTCGCCTTAGAGGCTGAGCATTAACAAAATAAATAAATAATAATAATGTCCATATGTACATAACTCTGATTTTTATGACGGATTAGCAACAGTTTTATTTTACTAATTGTGAAAAATCAGCATCCGGAAACAGGAATCGAACCTACGACCTTAAGGACAGAGTGATCTCGCCTTTGCAGTCACGGCCTTCGATCTTCCATTATTATTTTACTAATAGGCTTAATGTGAACAAAAGTTTTGCAACAAATTGTTCAAAAGACCTTTAAAACTAACCTTTAAAGCCTCCTTGTCCAATTAACCTTTGCTTTCAAAGGTAATATTTTATTAAAAGGCATAATGCGAATAAAAATAATTAGAAATTTAAATATAAATATTTATGAATGATTTTTATATCATTACATTTTGATAATATTACATTACAGTAAAGTTACCCTAATACGGCACGCAATTAAAACAATGAATTACGTATGCATACTTTTTTGTATAATACGTAACACTTAAATTGTAGGTAACACTTATATTGTAGGTAACACTTATATTGTACACTGATATAGACAGAACTATGACTTACCGGACAACATGACTGAGTTACTCTCTGATGGGAGCCAATATATAGACAAGATTTACAATTACTTGAAATACAGAAACTTATTTGACCGAATATGACGACAATATAATATTAATTAGTTCTTGATTGTAACTATCTGAAATTGAGTAATATATACTATTAAGATTTATACAATCATATACTACTCCAACTCACTGACTACATGTAAAACTAAATATTAACATAAACAGTACAGATACACTTTACAAATTCTTAATTCATCACGGCTGATTTTATTATTGTTTTTTTTATTTTATTTAAAGAACATTTTAATTGTGTTATCGCCTTTCAGCGTTAAACAATAAATAAATATATTGTAGGTAACACTTATATTTTCGTAACACTTATGTTGTAGGTAACACTTATATTGTAGGTAACACTTATATTGTACGTAACACTTATATTGTACGTAACACTTATATTGTAGGTAACACTTATATTGTAGGTAACACTTTAATTTCTTGCCCCGCTAGAAAATCCATTAAACAGACGTTTGACAGATATCGTTCTCACATATCGACAAAAGAACACAAAGATGGAACCCTCAACATCCAAGAACATTAAATAAATATTTATGAAATGATTCCTTGGAGAATATTTTCTAGAAACACTCCACGAGAAGAAAACCAATTTCCGCTCTCGCTCCCCTACAGGTATTTTATTTTCTCTGGGTCTACTTCAGCACCCCCCCCCCCCCAGCTTGACAGGACAAACATTGTTCCGGGAAAGAAGAAGATCCCTTTTCTAAAGGGCATCCTGAATCTCAAATACTCTATCACTGATACCAATAAATAGTTTTATATTTGCAAATATTAGCTTGTTGAGGGGTCTCCTGTGGTCTAGTGGCTAGCGCCTTCGACTCATAAGCGGGAGATGGTGGGTTCGATTCCCACCGGCGCACAGTGTCACGAGTATATGGGGTAAGAAATCAAAAATCGTATTTTTGTCTAGACTAGAGTTATTATTTTTTTCTGTTATTAAAAAACTCGAACATAAGAGAAAAAAGAAGTTTTGACTTAAGAAAATAATTTATTATTGTATAAACTTACATAAAATGTACATGGGAACTTACGTATGCTATTTGTGAACTTATAAAAATTATATACAGAAATTTTACTAATAAAAAAACTTATTCCTTCTCAGAATCGCTTCATTGTAAACAAATACTATCATTTTCATTTAAAATTAAGTATAATAAAACTTTTGCTTCAATTTTGTTTTCGATTGTTGAGCTAACTTTACTTAAATCTTATTTATTTAAATTTCATATGTTACATATCTTACTTAAAGTTGACAAATATGGATCTGATGGGAGGACAAAACATTTTCATTAAATCCATGTTTGTATGAATACAAGAAGTAGTTAATGAAAGACACTGACATATAATACCATGAATAATGCTTCAGATATAATTCTTAAGTTTTACCAATTTATGCAGTTAATTTCGGCATACTATTTGATTTACCTCTAGAAAACATTTTCAAAATAATGCCCTTGTTGTGGTTAATTAATTGTCTGTATATTGGTCAGAAGGTCCCAACAAAGAATAAATAAATAATGGGCGTGTTCATAAAATAATAAATATATTCCTCTTGAATAAATAAAATAATAAAATTAAACTTCAATAAATAAATAAAATGACACTGTCAATTAATAATTGAAATAAATAATTGTTCATAAATAAAAAGTGTTCATAAATTAGAATCATAGTTATCGGAGTTCAATAGTACGGTATGACGTCACTGGAGATGATGTGCGGATCTCCATGCGGAGAGTTGGTAGCCGGGAGCTTGGATCTCGCTGGTACTGCTTGAACTGAGAAGGTAACCTAGGGTTATCGCAAGCTGCCTTAAATCTAGTAAAAAGTTCAGTACTTGCGGATAAATCCTAGTGCACCGAGATGTTGGGCTGGTTTTGGTGGATCTCTCGGAGCAGCCACCAGGATACAAATTGCTAGGAGAACGACACTAGGCTTAAACTGCTGAGATGCCGAATCCTCCGGTTATCTGCTCACTATATGGATACTAACTCCTTAACTCTAACGGTAAAAATTATTCCCGCGGGAAAGCTCCATTAAAACTTTAGTGCAGCGGGCTTTCCTCCCGCGGAAAAATATAATTTAAAACAAGCTCCGCTACACCCTAATTGATTATAATCAATTACTGGACTGGAGATAAAATTAATAATTATTAATTTTATCTCCAGTCCAGTAATTTCGCTGCTTAATTTTGGATTGACAAAATATATGCGGGCGGTTTTACTGTCGTTAGTAGAACCAAAAGAAAGCTTTGGCGTATCGATTAATAAGTCCTTTTTCTCCTTGGAAAGTCCTTAGAAATAAGCTTAGTGGAAAACTCTATTTCGCCCGAAGATTTCTTCGTTACTATGTCCGCAACTTGCCTCTTTCTAGTAGAGTATGATGCTTCCACGAAACTTACTTGCGGTCTTCCACGTGAAGGACCTGGTTGATTATTATCTCGTCAACATATTTTAAAATCGTCATCGGAGAGTTTAACGTTTATACTCAGCCGATCTTCGTATTTTGCTTTGAATTTCCCTAAAAACCTGTACCGGCGATCCCAATTTTGTAGAATATCCAAGCATAACAATCTCAATCAGTTTTCATATATTCTCCTTAACTTTATCCTAACATTCAGATAAATTATATTCTTGCAGGATTCTATCAAATAAAGCATCGTATCTAGTGTTTGGTTCATTACTGCGCCAGAAGTCGTAAAGATTTCATTGGTTATGAAATCTAAAAACCACAATATCTCTGTAAGAAGCAGCCGAAAGCAGGTAAACTAGCTATCAAAATAATCGTGAAGCAATGTACTATTTATGGTTAAAGTACGAAAAAAAACCGTTATTTTACGTTTTTTCTTTTTCCAAAGTTGAAAAAATGATGAGAATTTCTTAAATATTTAAAACACCATAACTCCCCCATTTTTGCACTGTCGGCCAAGATTAGTCAATCAACAATTCACTTAGGACAGAATGAAAATGTTCAAGTAATAAGATTGGAACAGCCAAAGTAAATATTTACTAACCGAAACAGTTTTAATATTTGCATTAATATCAACAATTCAAGTTAATCCGTAGCTTTTAGTCTTTGTATTTATGTTCTAATTTTGATTTTTTCTGTCAGTTCTAAGGTTCTAATTTTAATATTGACCATCAAAAAGTTTTTTTTCAAACTTCATTTTTCTTATTTTTGAACACTGCTCGTGACACTGTGCGGCGGCAGGAATTTTCTCATCCCACGGCTCGTTGGGTAAATTCCTCTCTGCACCCTGGATGTCGGCGCTAATGGCCTCGATTTGTCGATGCGCCGTAAAAAAAAAAAAAAACTAGCTTGTTGAGGGGTAATACAACCTTGTAACTTTTTTTTATGGGCTAAAATTCTTTCTTAACTAATCAAAAATTATATCCATGAGTGTTTATGAGAAATTTTATTTATTTATTTATCTATCGCACCGCATCTATGGTGAAGTGCATTTATGGCACCGCATCTATGGTGAAGTGCATTTATGGCACCGCATCTATGGCGAAGTGCATTTATCGCACCGCATCTATGGTGAAGTGCATTTATCGCACCGAATCTATGGTGAAGTGCATTTATGGCACCGCATCTATGGTGAAGTGCATTTATGGCACCGCATCTATGGTGAAGTGCATTTATCGCACCGCATCTATGGTGAAGTGCATTTTTTCTGTATTTTCAGTAGAGGGCGATAAAAGTAAAGTAGGTTTAGTCGAGCATATGCCTAAAACAGTTTATGTTCTTATATAATAATTTTAAAATATTTTAACCAGATATTTTGACTTGGTATTTACTTAGATGTTGTTGTAAATGTTTATGTCCTTTAAATGTTTGAGTATTGTATCAATGTGGTGGCTGTCATCTCCGAGGAGTTCTGTCAAGTCAATAGGAACATGAAGGTTCTGTCTTAAATAGCAGTTAGTCAGTATATGCTTGATTGTCAGTTCTGAGTTACATGTTCGGCACGTCGGTTTGTCCTTGTTAGTCATTAGGTACTCGTGAGTCACACGACTGTGGCCGATACGTAGTCTGGCTAATATGACTTCATCGCGTCGTGATTTTCTGTGTGACGAAGGCCATTCTTTTACCGTGAACTTCACCGTCCTCAGTTTGTTCTCTGTTGTGTTAGTCCAATCCAGTTGCCAGTAGTGTAATATTGTTAGGTCAGTGTAACGTATTACGTCTTCATAGTACGAGTCGAGTGGTTCGTAAGTTTGTTCTTCTGTTGCAAGTTTGGCTTGTCGGTCAGCAATTGTGTTTAGTCCTAATTTTTCATGTCCCGGTAGCCACCACAGAGTTACATGTTTACCAGAAGCATGTAGGTTGTGTATTTCGTCCTTTATTTCTATACATGTGGGATGTGTCGTGTATATATTTTGTAAACATTGCAGTGAGCTCAAAGAGTCACTACAAATGATGATGTGTGTTTGTTGTGTTGATGGCAGACTCTTCAACGCGAGGAGAATGGCTTGCAGTTCTGCTCCAAGGATGCTAACATTTGGTGGGAGTTTTTTGCTGTACTCATCATCTTGCAAGATAGCAGCTGCACCTACACCGTGTTTTGTTATTGAGCCATCCGTGTAAAGAATTAGGGAGTTTTTGTATTCTGAAGTACTGTTTGTATAGGAAATTTGAAGCTGGGTTTGTCTTTTTGAATTTGGTGAGTGTCATGTCTATGTTGAAGTTACGTATTGTCCATGGAGGTGTTCTTGAATTTATGTGTTTTTATATAAGGAATTACCAAGCCAAAAGTATCTTCGATTTCCTTACATCTTATAATAAATAGTCGGATATGATTTCTTTTTGGTTCATAATCCTCAGTATACGCATTCTGTTTTATTCCACTTACACGTGAAGTAGGAGCAAAAGCCTTCATATTACAAAGATATCGCTCCATTAGCATATTTCTCCTTATATGTAAAGGAGGTTCTCCTACTTCAGCAAGCATACTTATAACTGGACTAGACCTGAATGCACCTAGCGATAATCGAATACCGGTGTTGTGTATTATGTTGAGCTTGTTAAGAGTACTGGGTTTAGCAGACGAGTACGCAACGCATCCATAAGCCAGGATAGATCTGGTGAAACTACGATAGACGGTTAGCATTACTTTCCTGCTTGCTCCCCATTTTGTGTTACCAAGAACTCTCAGAATATGTAATGATTTTTTACATCTAATGACAAGTTCTTTGAGATGGGGGACCCATGTAAGGTGAATGTCAAAGTGTAAGCCAAGAAATTTAATTGCGCTTGTTTGAGGGACTAATGTGCTGTACATGTGTAATTGATAATTTATGTCTCGTCGTTTTCTAGTAAATAGGATTGACTTTGTCTTGTCCTTAGAGAATTTAAGTCCAAGTTTTGTCGTCCAGTGTTCAAGTGAATCGATCGTGTGTTGTATTCTATTCTGTGCTTCTTTAATTGACTTTGCCGAATAGAATATAAATAGGTCGTCGACATATAGACAGTACTGTACATCGGGAGGAATAAATTCTCTGACAGAATCCATTGCTATGAGGAACAGTGTTGTGCTTAATACACTCCCCTGTGGAACACCTATTTCCTGTTTAAAGACAGCTGAGGTGCAAGCTCCATTTCTAACTCGAAATGTTCTGTTCGAGAGAAACCCGTTTATGAATTTTAGCGCATTTCCTCGAACACCCCATTCATAGAGCTTTGAAATAATTATTCTCTGCCATACTGTGTCAAATGCCTTTTGTATGTCAAATGAGATCGCCATCGTTGATTTCTTGTTCAAGAAAGAGTCCACAATAGAAGATTCTAGTCGGACTAGATGGTCTGTGGTTGAGTGAGATTTTCTAAAACCACTCTGATATGGGGACAGTAGGTCTTCTCTTTCCAGTATTCAAAGCAATCTTTTATTTAACATTTTTTCAAATACTTTGCAGACACAGCTGGTTAGAGAAATTGGTCTGAAGCTTGTAACAGCAAATTTGTCTTTATTTGGTTTGAGTATCGGAATAACGATGCTATTAGTCCAACATTCAGGGACTTTTCCCGAGGCATATATTGAGTTCATAACATGTAATAATTGAGTGAGACAGTTATTGGGTAGGTGTTTGAGCATTGAGTATGTTATATTGTCGGGTCCTGGTGAGCTGTCTTTAGTGTGTTTTAGTGCTTGCTGGAGTTCCTGAAGGCAGAATGGATCGTTAAGACAGTTCATTTCATTGGTAGTATTTTCGAAGGTAAATGTATTACGTAGCATGTATTCTTTATAAGGGTCGTTGTTTTCTGAGGCCTTCGACATGTCACTGAAGTGTCTGCCGAGAGTATTCGTCATGTCAGTACAGTCAGTTAGTATTGTGTTATGGATTTTCAGTCCTGATATGGGTCTTCTATACTTTTTTTTATTAATTTTATTAAGATTATCCCACATCGTTTTAGTCGTTGTTTGTGAGTTCATTGTTGTTAAGAAGTCTATCCAACTTTGTCTCTTACTCTCTATTATTACATGTCGGCAGATAGCTTTTGCCTTTTTATACTTAATTAAGAACTCAGTGCTAGGATTTCGCCTGAAGCTGTTAAGAGCAAAGCGTTTTTCTTTAACTGCTTGTTTGCATCGTTCATTCCACCAAGAGACAGGGGTCTGATTCTGAACTATTTTAGTTTTAGGTATGCAAGATTCGGCTGCTTGAGTGATGAGTTCGTTAAAGTCTTGTATATTGTGTATGTACTGGTTTTTTAGTTTGTCTGTTATGTATTCTTTGAATCCTAACCAGTAGGCTTTCTTCATTTTAAATCTAGTCGATGTTTTGAAACGGTCTGGAGGTCCTTCAATTTCTATTAGGATAGGGAAATGGTCCCTATGGGTCCTGATTTACAGTCCAAATAAGTCTCGGGAAGATGTCTGGAGAGCATGTCGTTACGTCAATGTTAGAGTAAGTACCTTTACGAGAGCATAAATGGGTAGGGGAGTCATCGTTCAGAGGTATTAGGTCATTTTTGTCTAGTATGAATTCAATGATTCTTCCTTTTGTGTTGGTAATACTGGATGGATGGATTGGATGTTTAAGGGCAGAAAACGTCTAGGTCTTCACCGCCCTAAAGTGTAGTGTTAGAGAGTCGTGTATATGTCTTGAGAGGGATTGTTTTTAGGACAGTGCATGACAATGAACTGTAATTTTTATGACCTGTACTCTTTTTTTTTTTTTTAAACCTATGTCATTGCTTACGACTAACATGTTACTTAGATACTAATATTTGCACTAAAACTAATACTAATATACAGTATAGCACTATTAATACAGATAATAGACTTGTATACTGGAATTCCATAGTGTACTGAGTGCGTTCATGTCACCAAGGAAAATGAGAGGTCGGGGAAGTTGGGTCAGTAAATTATCCAGTTCAATTGGGTCGATCCTATCACTTGGTGGAAGGTAGATATTACAGATAGTCATTCGAAAGGGAGAGTGTACTACACAAGCTACTGTCTGCAATGTAGTTCTGATCCTCAGGGGTTCGCTATAGCCTGTGTCGTTGACAAATATACCACCACCACAAGATGCTTTTCCACCCAATGTATAGTCAAGTCTATATGAAGAGAAACCTCTTAATGAAATACTTTTGCCAGGGGTTGTGTGTGTTTCTTGAAGTGCTAAAATTTTGAAATGCTTCGACCTCACTAGGTACTTCAGGTCATCTATATGCTTTTGCAATCCATTAATATTCCATTGTAGGATCATAGCTGAGTTTTAAGGCGTTTTTATAACCGTGAAGTTTGCACATAAATAAAACAGGAAATGGTATGTCCATAGCAAGTAGTTGAGAAGTACAAACATATGTCCATAGTATATTTCTCGTAGACTGAACTTATGAAAGTGGCCCTTGAAATAATATTTGAATGTTCTCTTTACCACTGTGAAGTAGCAACATTCGTATCTAGTAGTGTCTATAGATGTAATGAGGCTAAGGGAAGTAATCTTAAACTTGTAACTACAGGCAATTAAAATAATCTTAAGGCGATCCGGACTCAAATCTGTATCAAGCTGATAAATAATGTCAAAAAAATGGTTGATGTTTATTAGTCCAAGTGAACTTGGATTATAAGTAATAGTAGTTCCACTAACGTTATTTTTTAAGATTTTATAGAAGCATATTTTGTCCATACAATCATATGAAGTTGATAGGTTAGTACTTGGAGAGATTACGAACAATATAACCAATATATTCATATCCGACCAGTAATTAAATTTGATGAGGGACAATCTTCGGTAAAAATGCAGATTCCAGCCCTCCAAACCGATTTCATTCAAACTTTGCACATTAACGTATTTTGATGCACTAAACACGAATGCGATAAAAAAAAAAAAATCGGATTTAACTAGGAAAGAAGTTATTAAGCACTTAAGTTCACTGTTGTGCAGGTTATGAGAGCTAATGTAAACAACTAAATTTGTCAACATACGCATGCGCGGGTATGGAAAAGTTCGTAATAGGGAAGTTTAATTGAAATTTACCATAAATTATCGAAATTCATCAGCAGTTATTTATTTACTTCACATTTCTTGTTTCGTTCATGAAAAGTATTATATATCAGAAATCCCTTAATAATTAGCTAATGCCTTTATAATTATCGTTCTAATTCGCGCCTACCGAACTTCAATTGTCTAAGCTAACTTGGAGGATTAGAAGAATGTCTAGGACGACTTTAAGGGCATACATGCTATGCGTTTCCGCTCGCTCAAAAAGATAACAAAACCCCAGTCAATCCAACTCGCTAAAATTAATAGAATTCTATTAAATTTAGCGAGTTGGATTGACTGGGGTTTTGTTATTTTCTTGAGCGAACGGAAACGCATAGCACGTATGCCCTTAAGCGACAGGTGACGACGGGTGAGGATGCCCTTAAAATTAACAATATCTTTGAATAAATGGTTTCTGAACATTTCAAATGACAGTTCTCTGTTTCCCAATGTTACATATCTGCGCACGCGCGTGTTTACAAATACGCTGTTGACGCCTAGTTTTATAACCTTCCTAACTTTAGTGCTTAATATTATAGTCTATTAATTTTAGCGAGTTGGATTGACTGGGGTTTTGTTATCTTTTTGAGCGAGTGTAGCGAGCGGAAACGCATAGCATCTATGCCTTAAAGTCGTCACAAATTTAGTTGTTTACATTAGCTCTCATAACCTGCACAACAGTGAACTTAAGTGCTTAATAACTTCTTTCCTAGTTAAATCCGACGTTTTTTTTATCGTATTCGTGTTTAGTGCATCAAAATACGTTATTGTGCAAAGTTTGAAAGAAATCGGTTTGGAGGGCTGGAAACTGCATTTTTACCCAATCTTCTAAGCGGATCCTTTAGTGGATCTGGATTTGTAAGCATTAGAATCGGTAAGTCAGGTAAAAATTCATGGAAGATAAACAAACAATTAAATAGAAAAATGTTGTATAAATATAGAATTCTTAGGCTGTTCGTAATTTGAATTTGAATGTAGTAAGATATAATGTTAATAGCAAAAATATCAATTTGAATGGGGCATATCATGTGTTTTCCCTTTGATTCTTTAGCTTTGACCTAGTTTTTGGAGGTAGATCTCCTTGTTTTAGGGAGCTACTCACTACACTTTTTGGAATTACCAGGTTTACATCGCCCTCTACCGAAACGAGGTTATTTTCTCCATGGGTACGTTCGCTATTGAATCCTTTGGCGTCACTGTTCTTGCTAATGCTGGGATTCTGAGACGTCTTCTTCAGTTGGGACGTTTTGATTAATATATTTTCTCTGGATATTTCGCTATTCCTTGTTCTTGGGCTTTCAACCGTTTGAATCGGTTTGTTTGCTTCTGCTTGAGCCAGAATTTTTGATGTGATTATGGACATCTGTTCTTGTCGCAGTTTTAATTGTGCCTTTATTACATCGAGTTCCTCATTTATTGATGAATAGCATCTTGGATTATTGGCCTCTTCTCTTTGGTTTAATAACTTGGAAGCATAAGAGGTTGTCGTCTTATGAGCTATGATTCTCTTTCTTTCTTCCGAGTAAGAGACTTTCTCTAGGACCATTTTTCTCTGAATCAGGCTTTCATGAACATAAGTTGGACATTGTCTATCAGACGCTGGGTGTTCACCCTTGCAATTGTCTATCAGACGCTGGGTGTTCACCCTTGCAATTGTCTATCAGACGCTGGGTGTTCAACCTTGCAATTGTCTATCAGACGCTGGGTGTTCACCCTTGCAATTGTCTATCAGACGCTGGGTGTTCACCCTTGCAATTGTCGATCAGACGCTGGGTGTTCACCCTTGACATTGTCTATCAGACGCTGGGTGTTCAACCTTGCAATTGATGCAGCATAACTTTTTGCACATTCCATCATGCTTGTCTTCGGCGCATGTCCTGCATATTTCTCCCTTTCCACAGCCCGCGCTTCTATGGTTATATCTCCAACAATTGTAGCATAGAAGCGGAGAAGGGATATACGGTCTTAGTGGGATGATCAGGTAGCCAATTTTCACTTTTTCTGGCAATACATCCTTATTGAAGGTAGCGACAAACAGAGTTCTTTGTGGTTCCTTCCTTGTCTTAAACCGTCTTATGTGCGTGACAGATTGACCTCTCAGTTCATACAATATTTCCTTATCTTCTAGGTGCATAATTCCATCGCATGAAAAGATACCTTTAGTGAAGTTAAGATTCTGGTGAGGCGTCACTGAGATGCTGTGTCCAAACAAGTTAGTTTCTTAGCACATTTTCTTGGCTGTAATGTTATCTGGGGAGGTGATTAATAGTGTGCCAAACTTTTTAATGTTCTTTACATTAATGTTGCTACTGAACTTTTTAAGCCACCTCTCTACTAAAAATGGGGGTAAAAATGCAGTTTCCCGCCCTCCAAACCGATTTCTTTCAAACTTTGCACAATAACGTATTTTGATGCCCTAAACACGAATACGATAAAAAAAAAAAACGTCGGATTTAACTAGGAAAGAAGTTATTAAGCACTTAAGTTCACTGTTATGCAGGTTATGAGAGCTAATGTAAACAACTAAATTTGTGAGACTTTAAGGCATAAATGACGACTTTAAGGCATAAATGCTATGCGTTTCCGCTCGCTACGCTCGCTCAAGAAGATAACAAAACCCCAGTCAATCCAACTCGCTAAAATTAATAGAATATAATATTAAGCACTAAAGTTAGGAAGGTTATAAAACTAGGCGTCATCAGCGTATTTGTAAACACGCGCATGCGCAGATATATAACATTGGGACACAGAGTACTCTCATTTGAAATGTTCAGAAACCATTTATTCGAAAATATTGTTAATTTTAAGGGCATCCTCACCTGTCGCTTAAGGGCATACGTGCTATGCGTTTCCGCTCGCTACGCTCGCTCAAGAAGATAACAAAACCCCAGTCAATCCAACTCGCTATAAGTAATAGCTCTCATAACCTGCACAAAAGTGAATTTAAGTGCTTAATAACTTCTTTCCTAGTTAAATCCGACGTTTTTTTTTTATCGTATTCGTGTTTAGTGCATCAAAATACGTTATTGTGCAAAGTTTGAAAGAAATCGGTTTGGAGGGCGGGAAACTGCATTTTTACCAAAATGGGCTTACTTTATTGAAACTGTAGTCCCGCGATGTCAATCTTGCAACTAGGTACTTCAGGTTTTCTAGTTTGGGGGTAATATCGCTGGCATCCTCGGAGTTCTTGCTTGACAAGTCTTCCATTTTCCTTTTTACGATAATATAACTGATATGCGCGGTTTCTTATCGTGTATATTGATCTTTTGTTAGAGAATATTTTTTTCGTGACTTCTCTCGAATTCAGATCATATGTTCAATTCGTGTTTATGTGAAGAAACGTTCGAAATACAGATTTTTATGAAAAACTGACGTTTTCTCTTAGCCGAATCCTAATAATTTCTTGAAATCCAATTGAATTTACGTTTGATTAATGATGATATATATAAGGGCGAGGTTAGCTCAGTGGTAGAGCACTGGACTAATAAGGGGGCGAGGTTAGCTCAGTGGTAGAGCACTGGACTAATATGGGGGCGAGGTTAGCTCAGTGGTAGAGCACTGGACTATTAAGGGGGCGAGGTTAGCTCAGTGGTAGAGCACTGGACTAATATGGGGGCGAGGTTAGCTCAGTGGTAGAGCACTGGACTAATATGGGGGCGAGGTTAGCTCAGTGGTAGAGTACTGGACTAATAAGGGGGCGAGGTTAGCTCAGTGGTAGAGCACTGGACTAATATGGGGGCGAGGTTAGCTCAGTGGTAGAGCACTGGACTAATATGGGGGCGAGGTTAGCTCAGTGGTAGAGCACTGGACTAATAAGGGGGCGAGGTTAGCTCAGTGGTAGAGCACTGGACTAATATGGGGGCGAGGTTAGCTCAGTGGTAGAGCACTGGACTAATAAGGGGGCGAGGTTAGCTCAGTGGTAGAGCACTGGACTAATATGGGGGCGAGGTTAGCTCAGTGGTAGAGCACTGGACTAATATGGGGGCGAGGTTAGCTCAGTGGTAGAGCACTGGACTAATATGGGGGCGAGGTTAGCTCAGTGGTAGAGCACTGGACTAATACGCTAGAGGACCTGAGTTCAAATCCCGAGCATAGTACTAAAGATTTTTTTCTTCTAGTGTCTTCGTTCATGCGTTGGATTCGGCCTGCCTGACCGTCCCTAGGCCAACCCAGCCGTTAAATAATTTATTAATAGCTACCTCAGTGCTCTGAAGCTAGCATTCAAAGCAGCTAAGGGAAAATCAGGCGGCCGGTGCATAGTACTGACCACACTATCTCCATAGTGTGCCGTATAGTCATGAATCAGATGCCTTTATAGTATCTGCCCCTGAGGGCCCTCGTCGCCTGTTACGGGACTGATTTTTTTTTGTATATATTTATATGAAAACACACACACAGACATGTATTTTTCATCTGGAGAGAGAGTGTAGATTAAGCCCCTATCCGACAGAATCTTAAACAGTTTTCGCCTGGTGATTGATGTGTTAGCTACAGCTAGTGTTCTAACCCGATCAGGAAATAGTATATGGAAGTAAAATTTGGAAACTCCAGCTGACATTAAACATTTTACTGGGTAATCGAAATATTGAAAAATGTCCGACACGCAACACATTCCTTAGTTAAGTGGTTAGTTTCCGCCGAAGAATGTGTTTGGAATAACCTATGTAAATACAAAATAGAAATATTTTTGCACTTAGCGCGTTTTCTCCCTCCCTCCATAGGAAGGAAACCCGCTAGGGAGGAAACGTTTCAGACCCCATAGATCACGAATATAACGGTATTTCAGATTTGTGTGTGTGTATTTATATATATATATATATATATATATATATATATATATATATATATATATATAACTAGCTGAATCTGTCCTCCGAAACATGGTTTTCCGCGCGAATTTCGCGCAAGCGAAATTTCTGCAAGCGCAGTTTCTCGTTTTATAGGTTAATTCGATGACACCTAGGCGATATCTGTAACCATTTTTGAGAAAAGTGGAAAAAAAGTTTAGTAACATTTAAAACGAAAAACGAATTTATTTAAAATAAAAAGCATTTCCAAAGAAAAAAATGTCAATTGGCTCAAAAAAGTGCAATTATTTCAAACTGTTTTAGTTGTGCTCCTTGAGCCACATATTACCAGAAAGGAAAACCAACATTTCCGCTTTTCTTAGGCTCAGTCTAATCCGTTGTTCAGAAATGGCTTTTCCAACGGCTGAAAATACACGTTCCGAGGCTGCAGACGTGCCTGGAACACGAAGGCTTATTCCTGGCTATATTATGTAGTTGGTTGCATTCTCCAGAAGGTTCCTTTTCAGTATTTAATTCACCAGACGTGTCAGTATTTAATACCACAGCCCTCCAGATGCTGAGAACTTCAATTCTAGAAAAAGAGTAAACAATCTATCGATATTTCGTGACTATCGATGGCTACTATTGATAGTCGATAGTTACTATCGATATATCGATAGTAACTATCGACTATCGCCCAACCCTACTGTACTGTTCTGCATGGTACCTAGGTACAAATAGGGAAATGGCTCATAGAACAATAGATATCAGGAAATGGGGATTTCCAGGGTAGACCATCTAGCAGAATGATGGTGGTGTTGAGTCCCAGCGGAAGGTACTGCCTTCATAAAACCTCGGCTGGTTAGGTTAGGTTGGTGGTTTAAGGATAGAAAATTGGTTGGTCGTCTCCGCCCTTAGGGTATAATTTAATTTGAGTTTAATGTTAGGATGTGTTTTTAGTATTGTCTGTTTGAGACAGGGTTGTGTATCTAAAATTGTATTTGTTAGAATCTTGCTTGGAAAATATTATTATTGCATAGATATAAGAACCAGATTCAGATTTCCTTAAAGAGAAAGGAAAACACACCTAAAGATGTATATATACATTATATTATCTATTTATTTTTTATTATTATTTTTTTTTTATTATTTTTTTATTTGTTATTATTTATTTAATAATTTTTTCATTTTTACATGTTAGTAATTTATACTTTTTTTCCTTCTTTTTCTTTTCTTTTTTTTTCTTCTTCTTTTGTTTATTTATTTTTTTGTATATATTTGGTTTTGGAAATATAAAAAAAAATATATATAAAGAATCCAGTGCCAAACTCTGAGCCTGTATATAATCGATACAAATTTACCAGAATTACTGAATGTTGTCAATTTTACAAAACGACATTTTATCGAGGTTCAATAATTAGGTAAATCTATCTATATATATAAAAATCACATGTTTGTTTGTTTGTTTGTTCTTTATACAAATCGACACCGTTAGATCGATTTTGACCAAACTTGGCACACAGGTAGGTCATGATACGGGAAATATCTTAGGCTTGGTCAAAATAGTCACATTACAAAAGGTCAAAAGTTTTGTTGAAGAAAAATTGGCTAAATTGATCCATTCAGATTCTCGAAGACATCCATTCAGAATCGACAGCCATTTTAAATAATGTTTCAAATTTATTTGTTGATGTTCTTGATAATTAGAATAACTCGAACTCATTGATGACTTTACATCATTATATAATCATGTAATGCAGTTTATTTCAATTTTATATCAACATTCACTGTCTGACTAAGGAGTGCTGGCCTTTCTTTGATAAGAGCTATCTACTCGCAGGCTCTGGCGCTGGCCTCTGTCGGCTGTTTTATGAATTACTTATATATATACAAATTCACACCGAATTTCACGTAACTTGGTATACAGGTAGATCTTGATACGGGGAGTGTCATAAGCAGAAAGTAGATGTAGCATGGCACACTGGGTAACAGCTAGTATATATATAAATCACGTGCCTGTCTGTTTGTTCCTTATACAAATACACACCGTTAGACCGATTTTGATCTAACTTGGCACACAGATCCGAGAGGATCAGGAGGGGTTTCTTGATACAGGAAGTGCCATAGGCCAGGTCAAAAACGTCTACCAGCTGTTTGTCTGCATGTTTTTTCCTTATAAAAATTCACACAGTTTGACTGATTTTGACGTAACTTGGCACACAGGTAGGTCTTGATACGTGAAGTGTCATAGGCCAGGTCAAAAACGTCTACCAGCTGCCTGTCTGTATGTTTGTTCCTTATACAAATCCACACCGTTAGGCCGATTTTGATCAAACTTAACACGCGTGTAGGTCTTGATACGGGGAGTGTGATAGCCTAGGTCAAAATTTCTACTAGCTGTCTATCTGGCTGTTTATTCCTTCAACAAATTCACACAGTTTGGCCGATTTTGACGTAACTTGGCTCACAGGTAGGTCTTGATACGGGGAGTGTCATAGGCTAAGTCAAAATTGTCTATCAGCTGTCTGTCTGCATGTTTGTTTCTTCTCCACACTGGTGTAGCACGGCACGGCGAAAATATAAATGTTTTCTGATAAGCATCTCTGAATGTCAGCCTTGTAATCATAAAAATACTCCAGCATGGATTCGGTGTAATTATCCAGTGAAAATGAAGCCTGGAAGATAAAACAAACTCTTGGATTAAGTTCAATAGCTGATTTGATGAATTGATACGAGGCCTTGCTAATTAGCTCTGATTCCATTCATAAAGAATAACCATTTGCAATTATATTCATGACATTTCCATTCATCAGGGATTGTAAGGGTGGGGGGGTCGTTACTATATCGGTCTATATGAAACTTCTAATGGGGAAAGTACTCTTTTCCATTCCTCCACTCAGCAAATATATATATATATATATATATATATATATATATATATATATATATATATATATATACATATATATATGTTTGATGTTATTTTTCGTCGCTGGGATAGTATTTTTGGATGGAACGGCATTTTTCTCCAGCGGTGGTACTCCTTCTCACTTCTTCCTGGAATATTTCGAGGCGCCCAGATCGAGAAAAATTTCATTCCCTTGGCTACCACCGAGAAAGAAACATCAAGTACTTGGCTGAAGAAGATGGAGATGAACCCATCGAAATATTCCAGGAAAAAGTGAGAAGGAGTACCACCGCTGGAGAAAAATGCCGTTCCATCCAAATATATATATATATATATATATATATATATATATATATATATTCTCGTGTCACTGTGTTTGTGACCAAATTTCTCCTAAATGGTTTTGACCTATTTTAGCGCGGTTCCTCCCTATCTCCATAGGGAGAACCCGCTTATGAGGTTGACCTCACGGCGGGGTCCGGACGTGCCGACTAGAAACTTTCTCGTTTCAGACTCCATAGATCACGAAAATATAGGTGGTTCAAATTTGTATATATATATATATATATATATATATATATATATATATATATATATATATATGTATATATATGTGTGTATATATATTTATATATATGCTTCTCTGTTAACGCTCTAGCAAGCTCAAAAATGTTCCGATTTTGATGAAATTTGGTACAAACATCTGTCTTCTAATTTGAAAGGTCAAGTTTGTTAGCCAGCAGAATCCGCCTTCGGGAAGATAGTGTTTGGGGCGAAATTCGCGCAAAGAAATCGCAATGCTTACGTTTTTGAGTTCATATGCTTCCAGGTACTTCTTTTATAGGTTTCTTAACATAGGAAAACGAATGAAACCATTTTTAAGGCGATATCTGTAACCGTTTTTGAGAAAAGTGGAATCAATCAGCCTTCTTCAAGAATGAGGATTAAGAATTATCCGCTTCTGTGTAAGTTGACTACTGTCAGTTTCCTGTTATTTGTGATGACTAATCTGCTCCACTTCTTCGAGATATACGGAACCGCGCTAATATGACGCAGTTCCTGCGAGTTGGACTTTTTATTTTTATGAAATTTTGTGTCTATATTCAGTAGGACAAAGAATAGGATGTTATTTATTTTTCATACCTCTAAGTAATAAGGGTGGTTCACCCCGAAAAATGTTTTGTTTTTTTTATGTTTTGGACAAAATGTTTTATTTTTATTTTTTAATGATTTGGTATTTAAAAATACACACAACCCTAAATTATTACCAACCTACCACCAATCCCCATTTTTTTAATAGCGATATTAGTACTTTAATAATCTTCAACCCTCGGTTGTCGATAACTGATCAACTATCACTAGATCAGTAATCCCCGCCAGACAGTCTACCGGTGTCACTTCTCATCCAGTAAACAGCACGGAGTAAGGATGAGAACGAAGCCGGTCTCCTGTCTTTCTCACACGATTACCTTTCTCTCACTCTCTGCACTGTGTGTCGGCCATTATTATTCTTACAGATTTGACGATTGAATTTAAACGCGTTCAATATCCAATTAGATTTGCATTCGCAATGAGAATCAATACGTCTCAAGAACAAACTATGTCTGTTTGTGGCTTAGATTTGGACACGCGGTGTTTTTCACACGGGCAATTATACGAGGCATGTTCTCGCGTGGCAAAACCAAACAGTTTATTTGTGTTGGCTAAAGATGGATTAACCAAAAATATCCTACACTCCATTGCATTAGGTTTTTCTATATAGTCATAATTAGCGATGGAGATATAATTTTAAATATATTAGTTAATATAATAAAGCACAAAAGTCCGTCACGCAGGAGCTGCATAACCAATAATAATGCTCTTTCCTCACAATTGGGTAGTGTCGAGTGCATTCCTGAATAATTTGCATAAAATAACCTATATAGATAAATAAAATAAAAACATAAATAACAACTGTTTCAATTAAATTCGAACATAGTAAAAAGTAAATCCCCCCCTCCGATAGACCGATTTAGTTAATTTTTACAACACTTCTTCCTTATTAGATACCTAGGACGTATACCGCGTTTCGTTACAATACAGCAGAAATTACGACCGGTATGAGCAAATTAGTAATTTGGGTCCGGAGTAAACTCCCCCTTCTAGTCAACCGATTTAGTTTATTTTTACAACACGTTTTTCTCTTCAGTTGAACACAACATATACCGAGTTTCGTTGAAATGTAACAAAAATTACGACTGGTATTGGCAAATAACTACTTTGGCTCCGGAGTAACCCCTCCCTCCGGGTGGACCGATTTTGTTGGTTAACGAACTCGATCAATCGTTTGATGGGGGAATACTATATACCAAGTTTCGTGGCGAAAAAACATATATAACTATATATATATAACTGGGGTAATTTTTGGTGTCTACTAGGTAGGATCGATAAAGATTCGAAGAAATTTTTCAAAAATTCCGTGATGAGTGCAACGTCAATAGCTACTTTCCTTCGGAGGAAAGTGCTAAAATGGACGTTCGGTGTTTTGCCAATAGACCATATTCCACACACTTACAATAAGATGGTTATTTTTTATTTCATTACCAAAATAAGGACTAGATATAATTTCTATGGCAAAACAACGTTTGCCGGTCCGGCTAGTATATATATATATATATATATATATATATATATATATATATATATATATATATATAAGGGCGTGTAATAATTATTTATTATGATTTTAATTTGATGAAAAACCATTATTTTTTTTAATTAATGAAAAAGAAAAAAATATTATCAACTAGCTGTTACCCATTGTGCCATGCTACACCTAATTTCTGTCTGTGACTCTCCCCGTATTAAGATCTGTTTGATACCTAATTGTCTATACCCAGTTACGAAAATCGGTCAAACGATGTGAATTTGTTTTAATTCATAATGATACCCGGGAGGGGCCAGCACAACAGCACTTAATCTAACAGCCGACAGAGGCCAGTAGTTGTCGATTCAAAATGGCCGTCAGTTATTCGTCAGTTCAGTGTAGCCAATTTTTCTTGAACAAAACATTTAACCTTTTGACCAAATTTTGAATTATGACTATTTTGACCTAGCCTAGGAAATTTCTCATTTTTGACCTACCTGCGTGCCAAGGTCAAACGGTGTAGATTTGTATAAGGACGAAACAAATAAATAAATATACAGACACGTGATTTTTATTTATATATAGATGTACCACATAGAATATCAGAGAACCTAATATACAAGTAATTAGGTAATGTTAATATGAAATTATTTACATATGTATTATTTTTCTTTTACATAAAATGTAAAAAACAAATTAAGGTTAGCTAAAGTACTCCTACAATGCTGATTATCTAAACATAAAACCTATGGAAATATTACTCCTGTAGGGGCCAAAATAGAAAAATAAAATTATGTTCTTCACTTTGAAATTATTAACTTTTATATAAAAATACATTATTTATTAATATTCAAAGATATTAAACATAGATATGCATTCATATCGTCGTTACAAATGCAAAGTATCGAATGTGAAAATCACCACTTTTCAGAGTGGAAAAGCGTTTATTCATAACTTTTTTTTTGGACAGTTAAATATTCGGCAGATTTGACCTTTTGACAGTGGAATACTTTCCCTTAGAGCAGGGGTCTCCAAAGTACGGCCCGAGGGCCACATCCGGCCCGCGGACAGATTTTGTCCGGCCCGCGGAGAGCTAGCATACTTGAAAACTCCTTTTAGAGAACATATTTTTTATAGCTTTTTAAGGAGGTACGCACTATTTTATTTCACAACAGTGTCATAGGAACTGACTTGTGGTTGCGCCACTAGCCTTCTTATATATTCCAATTACTGCCATCTAGAAGTGAGTGGAAGACACCAGAACTTTCTCGAACCAACGAGATTATTCTGTACGTGCTATTAGCGGCATCTGTTAGCGATAGAAGGTACTACCTATTTCCGCTTGTGTCCACCAGATGTCGTGTCACACTACTCCTCATGGCTCGTACTCTACGACTAATCTAGAAATTACAGATAATGACAGGAAAATTAATAATATGCAGTGTTGCCGTTTTGCGGACTTTAGTCCGATTTGCAGCCTTTTTAAACGTTGCGTACGTTTTCGGACTTTTTTTTTCATCAGTGGACTATTTCACTTTTTACCACCGGCAACAATGATAATATGGTTTTGGCCCTCGGAACCTACTGGAGTAATCAGTATGGTCCTAAGGCTGGAAAGTTTGGAGACCCCTGCCTTAGAGTGATCGAAGATTCAAGAATTCGCCGTACATAAGTCCAGCAGGAATTAGTAAAGATTGCAAATAAAAGATGCATTTTCACATTCGTTACTTTGCATTTGTATCGACGATATGTGCCTTATAATCTTATATTTGAGTATTGTGGTACTGTAAATTTGGGAATGTTTGCTCGAAACACAATTATAATTAATAAATCGAGACAATATTAATTTTATTTAAATTGTAACGTCTATTATAATTAACTGAGAATTTTAGGTTACCTCCCTTTTCTAGTCTGGATGTGGTTGATGCCTTTTCTTTTTTCTAAAGAAAAGCCACTACCATATAGTGGAAATCGAACCCACGAGCCTTGGCACGGAGTGTAAAGATTTAAACTTTTTTCATTGGTTGTTGTGGATGTCTTTGTGATGAATGTGTGAGGTTTACGCGACTCCTGTGTTAATCACTCATATTCCCAACAATCCACAGTACATCCATCCTAGGATATAGTAGATTATGAATGAACGTCTGATATATCTGCTAAAGGAAGTCAGGAGGCCAAGGCAGCGGAGTCCTTGTTCTAGACCGGCTTTTAGGGTTAATCGTAGCTGTAATCATAGCTGGTCGTATGCACTTTATACAACCTCCAAGTAGGCTGTGGTAGGGATTAGAACATGTTGGCAAAATACGTGGACCATTCGTATACAAATATTCTAACGAACACATCCAATCGATCATAAATTTAAAATTTCAATTTTAAATTTATGACGGATCGATAACTATCGATCAGCTGACTATTTGACACCATATTGGATTCGTTGAGTCAATGACCAGTCTAGACGAGGCCCTGTTAGTGGAAGGTTCCATTCCTCAGGTTGAGGCTGAATTTAATGTTTAAGAATGTTCCCCTGAAGAGGCACCAAAAGGGCGCGAAACATGTAGGGAAGATAAATAAAAAGTGTAAAAGTGTGTGGCGATATTTTATTGACCTTCCGCCTTATTCGCCAGTTATATATATTTGAGCTAAGGGTCATTTAATGAATAATTAGAAATAAACTGTGATTTGTCCACTCCAAGACACACACTCCAATTCTAAGAAAAACGGGAAAAAGGAAATAAAATTATATACATAGTAGCGTTAATTTTAATGAAACATTATCTAACGAAATAAAATAACTACTTATCTACCGTGAAGAAGCACGGGCATTCAGCTACTGATTAATAAAAGTACAATCACCCAACACAATAAAAGTGGAAGTGCTTCGACATACGGAAAACTCTTACGCCTGATTTATGGACCTCTTAGGGAAGGGGAAGTCTGGAGGCGGCGTAGGAATCGGGAGTTGTACGACCTATACGGAGATTTGGATGTAGTCCGGTACATTAAAATTGGGATACTTGGCTGGGCTGGACTTGTTGTTCGTATGACAGAAGAAGGGATTCCCAGGAAAGCTCTGGAAGGCCATTTGGACCGCACCAGAAGAAGAGGAAGACCAAGACTTAGATGGGATGATGCAGTAGCTGCTGATTCGAGGAGTCTTCTTAATACCCCAAACTGGAAGGCGGCGACATGTGATCGAGCTAGATGGAGGAAGCTCTTGGAGGAGGCCAACACCCAACTCGGGTTGTAGCGCCATTAAAGTAAGAAGTGCTTCGACCCCGCATCTCCGTAGGTGAAAATTGGTCACACTATCCATCATAGCATTGGAAGACCTGTTTTTGAGGATAGCAAGCTTGTTCAGGAATGTGCTTAAATATGCTGCTCCTGCGTGAGTGACCTTATAAATTAGCCAAATCTGTATAATTTAGTCTTCAAATGTGTATAATTTTGCATATATGTCCTTTGCATATAATTATTAATACGAAAATGTGTATTTTCAAGAATACAGCTAACTAAGATAATCGCTAATCTATTATCAATTGCTATGAGTCGTGTTATGAGCGAGGCGATACTAGATTATTTATTAATGTTTTTGCAATATATGCGACAAAACATATAGATTGGTATCTTTGTGGGAGTTATTATACAGGCTGTCCCACGTTGAGATGTCATAACTTCAAGGGTTTATTCTGCACCTCATTTGTAGTTCAGGGACGCCGAAATGAGCGTCCTATCTCAACATGTAGCAGAGCCATTCAAACTTTTGTCTATTTTCAAAACTATTGGGTTTTCTTATGAAAAACTGTGTGTTCCGGATTTCTGGTCTATGCCTCAAAAGTTGCCTTATTTAATAGGCTTTAAAATGGTACCCTGTTGTTTTAAAAACAAAAATTACTTAAGTCTATTTTTTCTGATTTATAAGTCAAAACCATACATTTGCTTTAGAGCGAAGAAGCCATTACCAACACATTATTTAATTTCACGCAAATATGGCGATGTCCCATCCCCCCAACATTAGGTACACACACTTTTTGCTCTGATTAAGGATTAGGGGATACTTTGGAAAGAGTGAAAGATGACAGAAGAACATATTTGAAATAATCACAATTATTGTTATTATTTTAACACAATAAATACAGATCTTATAATTTTATACTTTGAGGGTCTTGTTTTATAAAATTTCTATTTATTCTATTCTATTTAATAAAATTAGACACTACAATTTCTGCTTATAAGTTATTGCTTATAAGTAACTGGGTTATTCATTTTATAAAACAAGACCCTCAAAGCATGAAAATATAACATCTGTATTTATTACGTTAACAATAATTCTGATTATTTCCAAAATGTTCCTCTGTCATCTTTCACTCTTTCCAAGGGTCCCCTAATCCTTAATCAGAGCAAAAAGTGTGTGTACCTAATGTTGGGGAGATGAGACATCACCATATTCGCGTGAAATTAAATAATGTGTTGGTAATGGCTTCTTCACACTAAAGCAAATGTTTTGGTTTTGACTTAGAAATCAGAAAAAATGGACTTAAATAATTTTTGTTTTTAAAACAACAGGGTACCATTTTAAAGCTTATTAAATAAGGCAACTTTTGAGGCGGAGGCAAACCGCTAAGTCTACAAATAGCTGATTAAGAAAATATTGAATGAGTTAATAAAACCCTAATAACAATAGCTCACATCTATATGGCTCTTAGTGTAGCTTCTAATTTACATGACAACATTTCAATAACTAGTGTTTCTTATTGGAAATTTAATGTAGATTCTAAAGATGTGGTCGTCATTTACGATACGTAGACCAGAAATCCGGAATACACAGTTTTTCATAAGAAAACCTAATAAAGTGTAGTAAAATGAAATATTAATGATGATGAAATATTAATGAATAGTGGCCTATTCTTAAACGTCAAAGGACTACTTCGTCCTTTGTGTACTAGATACTAGATAATAGATTACGTGGGCTATTAATCCACTAGAGACAGGTTCCAATGAAGGCTTGTTCCGATGATCTGTTCCTAGTTAATGGAATAGTTAGAATCTTGAATGGACTTTGGTATCATTCATAATGTTCTCTCATTTATCATTCATCAATGACTGAGCTACAACCAAGAAAGTTTGTAGTAAATCCTTTCCTTTTTCCTGAAATACTAAAATATTTATATGATTTCTCCTGAATATCGTCCTTGTCTCCCAGCCACCGCATCCTGTATTTCAGTCGTCTGTTAATATTAGTCCAATAAGCGCCAACGGAAATATCCACGTTGGATGCACCGGTGCACATTGATCACCGAAGTTAAGCAACGTCGGGCATGGCCAGTACCTGAATGGGTGACCGACCACGTGCTGTTTGCATTATAAAAGGGTAGCAACCTGTAGATAGCCCGGCATAAGTAGCCCATTTGTTGATACACCGATAAAAATACAGAAAACAAAATACAACTAGCCAATAAGCGGCTCCAATATAGTTATACTCGTCCTAAAAGAACGGGATAACATGCGAACCATTCCTACATGAGCGTCTGAATAAAACTTCTTCATTTTTGAGGTTTCTTCCCTCCCTCCATAGGAAGGAAACCCGCTTATGAGGTTCACCTCATGATGCAATCCGGAAGTGATGATACGAAAATTTCATGTTTCAGATCCCATCGATCCATAATATAACGGCGATGAAATTAGTATATATATGTATATACATAAAATCACGTGTCTCTCTGATTGTCCATCTGTTTGTTTTTTCCTTGTACAAATCCTTGTTCGACCGATTTTGACCAAACTTGGGACACAGGTAGGCCTTGATACGAGGAATCTCCTAGGGTCGGTCAAAATAGTCAAATTTGGTCAAAAGGTCAAAAGTTTTGGTGAAGAAAAATTGGCTACACTGATCCATTCAG
Source organism: Gonocerus acuteangulatus (assembly GCA_946811695.1). NCBI lineage: Eukaryota > Metazoa > Arthropoda > Insecta > Hemiptera > Coreidae > Gonocerus > Gonocerus acuteangulatus. The sequence goes on from OX328131.1 coordinate 8,536,600, forward strand.
ATTCTGACGGCCATTCTGAATAATGTCTAAAAATTGAGTTTTTGATCTTGTTGATAATTAGAAGAACTCAAACTCTTCGATAGCTTTTACATCATTATCTAATCGACCACTGGTCGCCGTGAGCAGTTTATACTTTAGCATCAAAGTATAAACTAACCCGTCTCTAGGACAAGGCAGCTATTTAAGTACAGGGTAGAGATGGTCGATCTGAATCGATCTTATAAAAGATCGATTTTAAGACACGGTATATCGATTTCTTTAAATCTATCTCTAAAGGCCGAACTTTTTAAAGAACCGATCTCCAATGGCCGATCTTTTTAATGAATCGATATCTAAGGGCCGATCTTTTTAAAGAATCGATCTTCAAGGGCCTATCGTTTTAAAGAAGCGATCTCTATGGGTCAATCATTTGATAGAATCGATCTCCAAGGGCCGATCTTTTAATAGTATCGATCTCCAAGGGCCGATCTTCTTAAAGAATCGATCTCCAAGGACCGATCTTTTTAAAGAATCGATCTCTAAGGGTTTATCTTCTTAAAGAATCGATCTCCAAGGGCCGATCTTTTTAAAGAATCGATCTCCAAGGGCCGATCATTTAATAGAATCGATCTCCAAGGGCCAATCTTCTTAAAGAATCGATCTCTAAGGGCCGATCTTTTTTAACGAATCGATCTCCACGGGCCAATCTTTTTAAAGAATCGATCTCTAAGGGCCCATCTTTTTAAAGAATCGATCTCCAAGGGCGATTCTAGAATGTGAATCGATTCGAATCGAAATGAAATACAAATTTCGTAAGTAATTGTAAGTAAACGTTAAATCTATCCATATCGAAGATCGATCTATTTTATAGAACGATCTTCTGGATGGTATTGCCATAATTCTATTTCTATACAAGAAGAATTGATTCGCCTTTCCTCCTTCTATAAACAGGAAAATATAAACAATGGTGAAGTATAGACACTTCCTCCCTAGTCTTGACGGAAATAGATCACATGTGGGTGGAAATTCACAATTCAGGGGATTAGCAGCAATAGCATAAATATAAACCAGCTGATGACGTCCATGTCATGACGAAATCCAAATTTCATGTTTCAGTACATGAAAAAAACAGCAGTTCAAATAATATATATTTTATATATATACATATATATATATATATATATATATATATATATATATATATATGTATATATATGTATATATATATATATACATAAATAAATCACGTGTCTGTCTGTTTGTCCGTTTATCTGCTTGCAGTCCAGGCAACGAACAGTTATAGATGCGAATTTTTGGAACACAATTTTTGACTTCGTAACTTTGTTTGGGCTGGACAGGAGGAGAACATATCAAAAGTCCTTGCCCGTAGCCATTGTGCCGGGTGACAGGGGGGGTTTAGAAGGTCCCATTTTTCGGGTTTTCACTTATATCTCGGAGACCCTGCGTCCTAGCGACATGATTATTCTATAACAAATGAAAGCTGATTAAATTTCCTACAAGTTCTAGTCAATACAGTTTTTTGAGATATCTTTAGTTTTCGAAATATCCGGTCTTGAATGTCTGTCATTTTGGGGAAAACACAAAAACTAAAACTGTTTTCAAGTTTGAAGGAAAATAGCAAAGTTCTATATATTCTTGAAGGGAATGGAATGCTCTACAACCCTATAACCGACATTTATTTTTTGGGTATATCGTTAAAGTGTTATCCGGTCGAAAAGAGCAAAAAGTGTATTTTTTGCCAAAATGACAGACATTCAAGGCCGGATATTTCGAAAACTAAAGATATCTCGAAAAACATTATCGAGTTGAACATGTAGCATATTTAATCAGATTTCATTTGATATAGAATAATCATGTCGCTAGGACGCAGGGTTTCCGGGATATAAGTGAAACCCTGGAAAATGGGACTTTCTAAACCCCCCCTCTCCCCCGACACAATGGCTACGGGCAAGGACTTTTGATATGTTTACCTCCTATCCAGCCCAAACAAAGTTACGAAATCAAAAATTGTGTTCCAAAAATGTTCACGTATAGCTGTTTTAAAGCATTTGTTGCCTGGAGTGTTGTCTGTTTGTTCATTATACAAATCTACACCGTTTGACCGATTTTGACCAAACTTGGCTTATAGGTAGATCATGGTAGGGAAATCTCCTAGGCTAGGTCAAAATAATCAAATTTCAAAATTTGGTCAAAAGGTCAAACGTTTTGTTGAAAACAAATATGCTACACTGAACAATTCATATTCATTTTGAATAATGTTTCAAATTTATTTGTTGATGTTGTTGATAATTAGAATAACTCGAACTCATTGATGACTTTACATCATTATATAATCATGTAATGCAGTTTATTTCAATTTAATATCAACAGTCACTGTCTAACTAAGGACTGCTAGCCTTTCTTTGATAAGAGCTATCTACTCGCGGGCTGTGTTGCTGGCCTCTGTCGGCTGTTTTATGAATTGCTGTGGTGCTGGTTTCTGCCGTCTGCTTTATGAATTAATTGACAGATATAAACAAATTCACACCATTTGACCGATTTTGACGTAACTAGGTATCAGGTAGATCTTGATGCCGGGAGAGTCATATGCAGAAAGTAGGTGTAGCATGGCACACTGGGTAACAGCTAGTATATATATAAAATTGGTCCCGTAACAGGCTATAAGGGTCCTTATGGGCCCTCTAATTAGAGGTATCTAATTCATGACCATATGGTACACTAGGGAGATAGTGTGGTCAGTACTATGCTCCAGCCGACTGATTTTCCCTTTGCTGCTTTGACTGCTAGGGTCATTAGCACCAAGGTACACATTAATTCTTTTTTTGGTGTGTGTTTAACGGCTTATCAACTATTGGGCTATTAACATCGAGTACCCATTAATAAATTAATTAAAGGCTATGTTGGCCTAGGGACGGTCAGGGAGGCCGAATCCAATCCATGAACTAAGACACTAGAAGATAAAAATCTTTTGTGCTTTGAATACATGTTCTAGGACACTAATTTCTGCACATTTTGGTATTAAGGAATCTATAAGCAATCAGGTATTAGTTGGGATTCGGCTACGAAAACATCAATACGATTTTTGTAAAAAAAAACTAATGTTTTTACAAAAAATCTATAAGATTTTTTACAAAAATCGTATTGATGTTTCTTTAGCCGAATCCCAACTAATCCCTGACTACTCATCACTAGAGCCCGGAAGATAGGCATTTATTTTTGATTAAAATAGGCAGGCAAAAAGGCACTTGAAATACTGAAAATAGGCAGTATTGTAATTAAAATAGGCATTTATTAGGAGTGAAGGCAAAGAGGAATCTCACTCATTATTAATGAAAATATGTATTTTAAATACTCATTCATTTCTTTATTATCAATTTATCACAGAATTTATTTACTTTCCCTTCTTACAAGTAACAACAAGATGCTTTTTCAAAGTATCAACTCTCATAGACCTTCTAAGAAAAAAAAATGTTTTTCATTATGGAAAAACTTCCTCTGCATTATCTTATCATTTCTAAATCCGGAATACCAGGTAACTAACTACACCACTGTCACAGCAAAAGGGGTGTGAGGAAGGAGACGTACTTCTCTCATCCTCTCTCTTTCCTCCTATTCATTATGCCTGTGCATTCCTTCTACCAAGGAAGGCTCTGTTATTTACAGAGGGTCAATCCACGGGTTGGGAAAATAAGCTTTCGAATTGACATTTGTGACGGCAAAATGTAATTTAATTTGTGAAACTTTTTTTGTTTTCGACGAACTGAAATACGAAATTCGTTATGTGCTTTTTAAAATGTTTAAATCGCAGAAAAAAATTGCATAACGAGCAAAAGAGGCAAAAAAAGGCTTTAAATCTTAAAATAGCCAAAATAGGCAAAATAAAAATTGTCTCTACACTTCCTAAATGCACGGAAACATATTTATTTCTATCTGATACTTCAATATATCCATTCAGATAAAAAAGGCATTTTCCCTAACTTCCGGGCTCTACTCATCACCTTCTTTGTCGGGGTCGGTTTAGAGCTTATTACACAATCTCCAAACATATTGTTGCTAAAAAAAAAAAAAAAAAAAAAAAAACGGCACTAGACGGATTACTTGTGCGTGTTTTGAAATATTATCGGCCCAAATGGAAAAAATACTCATACTCCGAAAAATGATATAAAACTACCTTAATTTTAATTTGCAATTCATTGAATTAAACCTTTTAAGTCCATTTCGTCTAAATCAAGCATCGTTTCATTAATTTTAATGCTCTAATTATTCAATTTTCATTTCATTTATAATTATTTATAAATTAAGTGTGCTATTTGAAAATGAGATTGTTATTCTTAATTAAACTTTATACGAGGGGTTTGTTAATAATTGTATCAAATAAAGACATCATAAATCACTAGTTATTAAAGGCCGAGAGGAAGAGAGAGAGAGAGATATTGAGTGAGTATTAAATTCTACTCACTCAATATTTCCCTCTGTCACTAGGTTCTTGTAGAGAGTTGGTGTTTTTAGCTAAGTCCCCCGAAGCATCTGCTCCCATCAAGCTCAGCACTTCATCCGTCTCTGTCTCAAAGGGGCTTATATTGATTCTATACACATTCACTAGCTTCCTTCGGCTTAGGAAGTATGGCCTTCATTTTTTATGTCAGCAAGGCCTTCTTGAAGAACGGCCACTACTCCCAGGGGATTTTTTCAGAGTTCACACACACACACACACACACACACACACACACACACACACACACACACACACACACACACACATATATATATATATATATATATATATATATATACACATATATATGTATATATATATGTGTATATATATATATGTATATATATATGTATATATATCATATATATATAACATATATATATATATATATGATAAGTAATCAAAGTATAATGTTTCTTGACATTGGGGCGCTACGGACCAGTGTCAAGAAACAGATAACGTAGAGTTAACCCGTTATCTATAGGTTAGCAGTGACAGCAATTTAACCAGTGCAGGTTAAAATTCATTATCAATAATAAATGTACGATAGAAATTGTCAGGGTTCGATCGTTGTATATTTACAGACGGAGAAAAAAGTAGCCACTAGAACAGGCCAACATTGCGCTGACTACCGTCTGACACGCACAAAAACCTCTGCTGCAGCAAGACACGGTGAGGAATGTCCCGGACAAATACTTTTTGACGAAGCAAGAATTCTAGCCAAAGAGGACAATCGTCAAAGGAGGCCAGTCAGAGAGGCCGTCGAAATATTCAAACAGCCGAAGACTCTGAACCGAGATGACGGTGTCATCCTTCGCCCTACGTGGAAGCCCGTTCTCCGAACTATTAAAGAAAAACCGGCCGGGAAGAAACAAGCAAGCACAAAGCAGCAAAACAAAGAAGAGCTTCGACACTGATCAATCGGGTCCACGCAGTGTCGACAGGCCCCGATACAAGAATGAGCATTGAAAGGCCCCATAAGATAACTTAATCTTATATGTTATTATAAAATAACAAAGTTAAAAAAAGTTAAAAGTATGGACCGTCTGAAGAAGCAGAATGGGATTTCTGCTAATATTACCCAAATAAACCGACCGCTGGAAAATGCTGTACCATCACCAATAAATCACCCCAGCGAAGAAACCTCAAAAATAATATACATATATATAATATATATATATATATATATATATATATATATATATATATATATATATTATATATATAAAAAAATACAAAAAAACAGAAATCATTAAACAGTAAGTGGTGCTAAAGCTAGAACTCAATAGTCGGGGAGCTGTCAACGCACTTTTCATGAAGTGTTTTATGCACCTTGAAATTTTGCTATAATATACCTCTTAGGTAGATAAATCAAATCAAATCAATCAAATATTTTATTTGTTTTTGGGAATGTATCCCATACAAATAGAGTGTGTACTACTCATAAATATACAATATATATACAGAGCATTTTATAATTCATTACTACTGACATGTTTCATTATTTAATATTGAGGAAGAAAAAAAAAAAAAAAACAAGCTTTACAAACATATAAATTAATTTTAAAAAAAATATATATATATATATATATATATATCTATAAATAAATTCATGATATATATTAATATTTGTTTGTTCAAACACAAGTAGGATTTACTCTTCTAGCATAAATTTTCTTAGGTTAAGACTCCTGATGGTGTACTGGAGAAGAGCCCTGATGGTCGGCATATCGGTGGTATTGAGAATCTGATAAAACTCTTCAGCTGATTTATTGATAAGGTTGGGAAGATAATATCTCCTGTAGGGTGAATAGATTGGGCAACAGCAATAGAAATGTTGAAGGGTTTCACTGGTCTGGAGGTTACAAATATTGCATGGATCTTGTGGTGTTAATTCCTCTTAGGTAGATAAGAAGGTAAATATGTGTTTCCTGGACATACCTTGGTGCACCGGGTACTGCGCATAGGGGAAAGGTGCAAAACAATATTTCCGAAAGATAGAGTTCCAATCAGAAGCCAACTATCTTTAATGTAAAATTAAGACAATTTTACAATGATTAATAAATATGGCAGACACTTTTAAGGGGTATAACACGTAAAAAAAAAAAAAAAAAAAAACTTAATTGTTTTAATTCTCATATTAAATGAGAGTTTTATTCGCGCTGCCATTTAAACCGGAACAGCTGTACAAGATCATATGAGCAAGAACCAATGAGAGCGCAGAGAATAACCACAACTGCGCGGTGCTGTCATTCATTCTTACGGTTACGCGCAGTGTATTTCAGTCTATCATATTCAACATTTATTTTCATGTTTCCTGATAATTATACCCCACAAAAGTGTCTGCCCTTTTGTAATTATTTTCAAATATATTTACTGATGACGCTGTTTAAATCGCAGCGTGAATAAAGCACTTCATTTAATATTAAAAATAAAAACTAGGTACTTAGTTTTTTTTATTATTAGCGTTTTAACCCCCTTAAAAGTGCCTGCCTTATTTATTATTAATTTGAAAATTGCCTTAATTGGCCATTTTTTTCATTAATAATAGTTGGCTTCTGAATAAAACTCTACTTTTGGGCAATACTGTTTTGCACCTTTCCCCTATGCGCAGTACCTGGTGCACCAAGGTATGTCCAGGAAACACATATATACCTTCTTATCTACCTAAGAGGTATATTATAGCAAAATTTCAGGATGCATAAAACACTTGATGAAAAGTGCGTTGCTGGCTCTCCGACTATAAATTAGAGGTAGATCAATAATAGTTTGAGACATAGACGGGTAACATGGCGCAGATATAATTTTTTTTTTAAATTTATTTGGGGGCATCCGCGCCGATGAAAACAGGTTTACCGATGAGTCGACGGAGAACCATTCCTCACGGATGTTTAATGATTTCTGATCCTTGTTGAACAAGGTAAGTGTTAGGGAAAGGAGTGGCTGGGAGAGGAGGAGTTTTTGACCACCCATTAAGTTGAGGATGGTAGTAGAGGATCAAGGTATGGTTGGCGGTGTCATAAAAGTTTGCTTGACAATGGAAGGGAGGCAGGTATGAAGGATTTTATTACAGGGGGTATAGAGTTTTAGCAAGATGCTTATAATAACTGGAAAATTCGGCGCTAATAGCCAAATAGTTGATGCGCCGTTAAAAACGAAAAAACAAAAAAGTGGAAAATGTTGGATTAGGTAGATGAGATGACTTCTTTACAGATTTTGTCATTGACAGGGTTTTTTTTTTTGTAGGTGGATACATATGGATTCGGAAAGTTATGTCCGCCTGTACTGTCGAATATTATATACGATGTAACCGTCACATTAAATTTCCACTAAATCCAAAAATAACCCCAATTAAAGATGATTAAGTGAAAAAAATTCCCAAGCCACACCCTACGTGGAACCAGACTTTTCACACAAGTGTTTCAGTATTTTCATATCGCACTAGTATTTCTAAAGTGTCACAACTCAAAATAAAACTCAACTGAAAACGTATCACTCTTGCCTCTGTAGGGGCCTTAGCATTAAGACAGGAAGAGTGACACAAGTGCCTTCTGTTGTACAAGCTCTGAAGCTAGGTACATACAGTTTTGATGGTTGATAAAGATATATTTACCATGTCTTTCATAGTCATAACTATGACGGAGGGAATAAAACCGATTTTTGAGTTGTGTCACTCTAGTATGAATAGGGTTTAAGGACGAAGAAGGTCTAAGGTTACCATCGTCCTGTGAAGTGTTCTACAATGAAAATTATTTTTGTTCTATAAAGATATTACAGGAGAGAATTGTACTACGTATATTGTCGGGAATGCTCTTAAATTGTAACTTTATATAATGTTCAAAAGTTTTTATATTCGTTCTGAAACTGCTATGGCTAATATAATTGTTTTGCATAGATACTACTATAATAATAATTATGGTGATATGAGCTTGGTCCGTTACGGCATATTATTTAAATCTATATGTAATCAATGCATCTGAGTTCAAGCTATAGAATATATACAGAAATTATTTATTTATTTTTCTTCTTTTATTTTATTTTGTTATTATTTTTTTATTATTATTTATTTTTTATTTTTTATTATTATTATTTTTTATATATTCTTTTCCGGCTATATTTCTGTAAATAATTTTGATTTTTTGAGAAACTTTAGAACTTTGTCCACCATGGAGGGGTTGTCTGCAAGCGACTATAGAAATACTAGTGCGATATATCGACGCATAAAAGAAATATTAGCAAACTTGCGTCTTCCACCGTATTACCTCCTTTGTGTCCTCGCGTCAAAATGAACCCGTTACAAAGAATGAAGGAGTATTGAGTTACGCAAAAACAGTTTTTGTGGTAAAATCTTTTTTATTTTGTATAGAAGAAGAAGAGACTAATGGAGGGAGAGATTTTCTTCGGAACCTCTCTCAGAATTAATGTTCCACCATTTTAAATCCCCTTTTAAAAACTCAGAGCCTCTTTAGCCTTTTTAGACACTCAAAATAATAAATATAACTTTTTTTTCTTACTCCTTGGCAGAGTTGGGCATAATTTTATTTATAAATAAAAATACGAATTTATTCGTACTTCATATATTTGTGAATACGAATATAAATAAATTCGTACTTCATATATTTGTGAATACGAATATAAATAAATTCTTATTCATAAGTGTGAATACGAATTTATTTTTATTCACATATATTAAATATAAAAATACAAATAAAATTTTATTCGCAATTTTTTCTGTGAATAAAAATAAATTCACAGAAAAAATTGTAAATAATCACAAAAAATGTGAATATTTACAAAAAATCAAGTGATTACCAAAAAAATCACATTAAAATATACGAATAAAAATTTATTCACATTATAATTTGTGAATAAAAATTTATTCACAATAAAATTCGCAAATAAATTACGGATTTATTCCTATTAAAATGATATTACGAAAGTTATTGAAGGTGCCGATTTTTTTTTTTTTTTTTTTTTTTTTTTTTTTTTTTTTTACGGAGATACAGATGACAAATTGTGTCCCTGCAGCATGGCTGGTGGTCTCGCGGTGGAGTAAACAAAAAATCTAGCCGCTAATAACCTAGACGTTAAACGCCTTTAAAAAAAAAAAAAAAAAATCACCTTCAATAACTTTCGTAATATCATCTTAATACGAATAAATTCATAATTTATTTGCGAATTTTATTGTGAATAAATTTTTATTCACAAATTATAATGTGAATAAATTTTTATTCGTATATTTTAATGTAATTTTTTTTAATCATTCGATTTTTTGTAAATATTCACATTTTTTGTGATTATTTACAATTTTTTCTGTGAATTTATTTTTATTCGCAGAAAAATTTGCGAATAAAATTTTATTTGTATTTTTATATTTAATATATGTGAATAAAAATAAATTCGTATTCACACTTATGAATACGAATTTATTTATATTCGTATTCACAAATATATGAAGTACGAATTTATTTATATTCATATTCACAAATATATGAAGTACGAATAAATCCGTATTTTTATTTATAAATAAAATTATGCCCAACTCTGCTCCTTGGGGAATAAAACCTCTGAAATATCATTAAATGTCACTGTTTTTTTTTTTTTTATATAATTACCATTTAATTATATTATTTATTTTTTGAGCAGCAGCAACTAAGAATTCTTAACTAATCAAAAATTATCTTATTTGCGTGGTTGGCGGAAGGTCAAATTATAAAAACTTCACCACAAAGTTTCACCAACTTTATTCCGTCCCTACATGTTTCACACCTTTTTTGGTGCCTCTTCAGGGGAATAAGTTACATATATAAAACTTACAGGCTCAATCTGAAGAGGCACCAAGAAAGGTGTGAAACATGTAGGGAGGTAATAAAGTTGGTGATACTGTATGGTGAATTTTTTATTATTTGACCTTCCGCCTACCACGAAAATAAGAAGATTAATAATAAGGTCAGTTGATGAATAATAATCAAAAATTATATCCAAGCGTGTTTATGCGAAGAAATTTGTTTTAAATGTGCAGTCCAAAAGTTAAACGTGCAAATTTTCTGAGTGAAGTCCCGATGCCGGGTGAACGCGATCCTGGTTTGAAGATAATTTTTGAGCGGGCTTCGATTGGTCTCGCTTTAATTGTTTTTTGGTCCACCTTCAATAAATTTCAAAATTAAAACCCGTTTGTTTTATTTTTATTAGAAAAAAGTATGATAACAAAATTAAATAGGAAAAAAAAAATGAAACATTATACTTTAAAGTCGTCTTCTCAAAACTATGTACATTTTTGTCCGATCAACTTCAAATTTTAACTACAGTCTCCTAGGGATATTTGATTGTAAAGTACGTAGGGGTTTTCAATAATTGTTCACCATTTTCGAAAAAAATAATATTCCTTTAAAATCCTAATAATAACTAAATAATTTTAGTTTTTCGTTCTGGATTAAAAAAAAAAAAATTGACGGGGGGCGAGGTTAGCTCAGTGGTAGAGCACTCGACTAATGAACCGGAGGACAAGGTTCAAAACCCGAGCGCGCACTAAAGATTTTTTCTTCTAGTGCTGTTGCTCGAGGGTTGGATTTGGGGTCCCAGATCGTCCCTAGGCTCACCCAGCTTTTAGTTAATTTAATTAATAATGGGTACCTTGGGTGCTAATGACTCTAGCAGTCGAAGCAGCCAAGGGGAAAATCAGGCTGCCGGAGCATAGTGTTGACCACACTATCTCCCTAGTTTGCCGTATGGTTAAGAATCAGATACCTCTACAGTATCTGCCCCTCTGGGCCCTTGTGGCCTGTTATGGGACTGATTTTTTTTATTTTTATTTTTATTAAAAATTGACTCCTGCAGACTATCGTCCCGTGAAAAAAGAGGGTTTCCGTTCGTCAGACACAGCGCCACCATGTTTTTTTTCGAAGAATTGACACTAATTTTTTTGGATACTTTAACACCCCATATAAAACGTATTACATAAAGTATTGGAAAATACCAACTAATTTGGTATTGATAAATTCAAGAAAATGACTTTGATTTTGATTGCACAAGGTAATACGCCTTAATACACGTAAAGAGATCAATTTATTGTTAAAAATGTAGCGTTCAAAGAGAGAGCTCCCAAGGCTTTCCAAATGCCTCTGTGCGGAGGCCTTTCTGCCCGACTTATGGGTTAGCCGACCCATACAGGTGAGATCGTAAATCAAGACCTTTCAAGACTGGTGGAACAAAAATAATAACTTTTTCTATTTTAATCTTTCCAAATTAGACTAGGGATAAGAACGGAACCGCGCTAAGATGATGCAGTTCCTGCGAGTCGGACTTTTAAGGTATTTTATAGTGCTGAGTCGAACGAGACCACTGCCAATTTGATAGAATAATTATTTTGGAAAATAAACGGGTTTTATATTAGGAAACCCGTAAAAACAGGAAGTTTTCAATTTAAAAAAGTCATATTTTACTCAATTTGTAGAGATATGTATCCTTCCAAATGTATTTTTCAGTGCTGAGTGGAATAAATTAGCAAACAATGTAATACAGTTAAATGGTCTCGACGTATTTCTCTTTATTAAAATTTTCTCTTAAAAGGAATATATTTTGACATTTTTACACGAGAAATTAAGTAGCTCTAACTATAAGTTTTCAGTTACCTCCTATCACAAACTGTTCAACAACTCTCTGTAGAAAATAATGGTAAACTTGTTTTTCGTAAAATAATCGCATCGCTAATTGACACCTTAATTTTATCTGGCTGTGCACAGACACGGCCGAGTACGGCGATGAAATTTATATGAAAGCAACTTCAATTATGTACTTTTAGGTAAAACTACGCAGAGAGGATAGCTAAGTACCGCTTTTTTTCTTCTAGACCAAATAAACTACGGATAATTGAGTTTCATTACAGATATCTTCACAACCTAAATGCACCAAGTTCATGGTACATTTTCGCAAAAAAGAAAGCTACACTCATCAGAAAGCTACAATGAATCAAATATGTAAAAACCTATAAGAATAAGAGAATAAGTAAAAAAGGCGCTTTAAAAGAGAAGATCTCAAAACGACAAATCGCAAAAAAGAAATGTACTCAATACTTTTTAGTGACCTAAGATCCCAAATAAATCACTGATTCTTCTTGTTTTTTACTACCGAAAGAGCGGGATCTGAAATTCCTTATGGTCCGGATCGGATAAAGATTTGCCTTAAGACTTCTACCTTAGTCAGCAGACAAGAAGACAGCCCTGGAAGAATATCGTCGAATTAGTGATGGGACTCGGTAATGGATTTGACAGGTAGGAAATTAAATAGGCCTTTCTCTTGATTCCAGATCCAACACCAAGTCATTGGTCATTAGAGAAATGCCATTTTCAGGCTAGAACGAATTTTCACTTTTCCTATATAGACGAGTACCCACTTATGACTATTAACAAATCCGGTAGTTCTGTTGTTGACGATACATACCCCCCCCCCATATATATATATATATATATATATATGTGTGTGTGTGTATGTGTGTGTGTGTGTGTAGGGCTAAGTGGCGGGCTAGGAAATCTAGAATAGAGGACCGATGCACAGTGGTCAAAAAGCGCTCAGAACTCAATAGATTTTGGTGTTGTTGAGTTAGAAACCTGAAATTGTGCAGGTGATGGCGGAGGTCATTCAAAACTCAATAGATTTTGGTGTTGTTGAGTTAGAAACCTGAAATTGTGCAGGTGATGGCGGAGGTCATTAAAAACTCAATAGATTTTGGTGTTGTTGAGTTAGAAACCTGAAATTGTGCAGGTGATGGCGGAGGTCATTAAAAACTCAATAGATTTTGGTGTTGTTGAGTTAGAAACCTGAAATTGTGCAGGTGATGGTGGAGGTCATTCAAAACTCAATAGATTTTGGTGTTGTTGAGTTAGAAACCTGAAATTGTGCAGGTGATGGCGGAGGTCATTCAAAACTCAATAGATTTTGGTGTTGTTGAGTTAGAAACCTGAAATTGTGCAGGTGATGGTGGAGGTCATTCAAAAACACTCATCGAGCCAGAGTCGATTTTTCTTTTCTTAAAAAAAAATATATATATCTGTTCCTACTGGTCTCAGGCCACTTTTTTTTAAATTTCAGCACAACAGTTTGAGATAATTCCCGTTGGAGTAAGGTCTATAAAGGACTTCGTATGGGTGATTTTCTGCCCTTCCCAAAAATATCTAGGTTAGAAAATATCGACTTTAGTATCTTTATATCTCAAATTTCCTGAAATTTTCGTATTGGATATTTTCCTTTTTTTATGATGAAACACTTTTTACCAAAATAGAATCATTTTCATTACTAGTTGTTAATTTCCAGCCCCGAGGGTGAAGTAATACTGAGAATTGTAAATGTAAGTTATAAAATGATAAAATGGATAATGAGAGAGCAATTTCCGATTTCCCCTCACCCATGAAATGAATTCAAGTCTCCTAGAAGCAATAGATGACAAGTAAAACGATGATTTACTGCAATATTTACTTCAAGGTGCGATGATTTACTATTAATGGAGATAAATCGTTGGCTAAATGAGTATTTTGCAAGAAGTTTATTGCATATTTAATGTTCTTTATTACTCTATCATTAATAAGAAAATGAGTTCTTAGTAAGGATATTTAACTTTTTTTTTATTATAATTTTTTTTAAGGCAATTCAACAAGTAGAGTTTATTAGAATGGGCTCTGAGAGCTCCGGAAGAAAGGATCTCCAAGTCTGTTATCTCGGTATTGAGGGTATGTGATTTTGGCTAATTACGGCCAATGGGTGTTTTGCATAACAGAAATGCAAAAAGTTGCCCCATTTCATAATTTTAACGACAACCAAACCAAAAATAAACAAATATTTCAGGAACAAACTGTTATCTATATATATATATATATATATATATACATAAAAAAATCAAGTGTCTGCCTGTTTGTACACATACAAATCTACACCGTTTGACCCATTTTGACTAAACTTGGCACATAGGTAGGTCTTGATATGGGAAATCTCCTAGGCTAGGTCAAAATAGTCAAATTTCAAAATTTGGTCAAACGGTCGAAAGTTTTGTTGAAGAAAAATTGGCTACACTGACCATTCAGATTCTGACGGCCATTTTGAATCGACCGCCATTTTGAGTAATGTCTCAAATTTATTTGTTGATGTTCCTGATAATTAGAATAATTTGAACTCATTGATGACTTTACATCATTATATAATCATGTAATGCAGTTTATTTATTGGGGGATGACGATGCTCCGCGTCATTAGCTAATAGCCTCTTTTCCTATTTTTGTGTTGACACAGCTGCTGCATTAAGCGATGCCTCTCCAAAAACATATCTTAAGTGAGTAAGTAAGCTCCTTTTTTCTTTTCTTTTTTTTATTAGTTGATGTCGCAACTACTAAAAAAAAAAGTTTATTTGAATTTTATTTCAACAGTCACTGTCTAACTAAGGAGTGCTGGCCTTTCTTTAATAAGAGCTATCTACTCGCAGGCTCTGGTGCTGGCCTCTGTCGGGGTTTTTTCAGAACTGCTGTGGTGCTGGCCTCTGTTGGCTGTCTCACGAACTACATCTAGACAGATATAAACAAATTCACACCGTTTGACCGATTTTCACGTTACTGCGTATACAGGTAGATCTTGATACGGGGAGAGGCATAGGCAGAAAGTAGGTGTAGCATGGCACGCCGGGTAATGGCTAGTCCTGTATAAAATTGGTAGGCATTGGTCAGAATTACCCCACTTTATTATTTCCACACCAGAGTACCGCTATGGCGAGGGAATTTATTTTTCGGCATATCCCATGCCATTTTTGGCATATCTTGATCGTATAAAGTAATTTACGTACAATTTGATATTGATTCAAGTTATTCCAATTTGTTCCAACAGAATTACCCTTAAGATAAATGTTTAGAAGGGGAGATTGGGGTCAATTGAGCTGAAAAATGGGTTGACATTTTTTTAAATAGGACCTACATGATTATAGATTATAATTTGCGATCATGATTTAGCCAATAAATAATAATAATTTCGGAAAATTATAAATACTTGTTACCACGCCGAATGGTTCAATTGACCAAGTATTCGGGGACAATTGAACCGATAGTAGTAGAAACTCAAACAAAAGCATTTAATAAATAATTTATTATATATACAGCAACATTATTGCACCCTTTTAATGCAAAAAAAAAATATAATATATTTTTATATTAATTATTTTCAAAAACATAGTTACAACAAAAAAAAATGTTTAGACCTACAATTGAAGTAAGGAATCATCAAGTATGAGTAAAATATATTTGTTTATTTACATTTTAACGTCCACTGATAATCAACTGAGAATTTTAGGACGGGTTATTTATAGGTTACCACCCTTTTCTAGCTAGGATAGAGATGATGCCTTTTGTATTTTTCGAAAGAAAAGCCACCACCCCTACTGGGAATCGAACCCGGAGTGCATATGCCTTAGCACACACGGCCATCGGGCCTCCAGAACGATATATGAAACTATTCTAATCACATTTATTCATTAAATGACTCTTAACTCAAATATATAGAACTGGCAATAAGGCGGAAGGTCAATAAAATTACGCCACACACTTTCACACTTTTAGCACTTTCCTCCGAAGGAAAGTAGCTATTGAGGTTGGACTCATGACGGAATTTTTGAAAAATTTCTTCAAATCTTTATCGATCCTACCTAGTAGACACCGAAAATGACCCCCGTTAAAATTTATATATATATATATATATATATATATATATATATATATGTGTCTGTTAACACGATAGCGGCCAGAGTTTTTGGTTTTTCGTCACGAAACTTGGTATATAGCATTCAATTAGCAAACGATTGAACGAGTTCGTTAACCACCAAAGTCGGTCCACCGGAAGGGGGGGTTTACCCCGAACCCAAAACACTTATTTGACTATGTCAGCCGTAATATTTGTTATATTTCAACGAAACTGGGTATTCGTAGTGTTAATATAGAGAGAAAAGTGAGATATAAAAATGAACTAAATCGGTTCATTAGAAGGGGGGGTTTACTCCGGACCCAAATTCCTAATATACTCATACCGGTCGTAATTTCTGCTGTATTGTAACGAAACGCGGTATACGTCGTGGGTAACTCATGAGAAAGAAGTGCTGTAAAAATGAGCTGAATCGGTCAATCGGAAAGCGGGGGTTTAATTTGTAATATATTTGAATAGAAAAGCCGGCAGACGTAGGTTCACAAAGCCGCCGCAAGGAGCGCTTTCTACCACTAGAGTGACTGTATCCTGTTCCTGCGTTAGATCAAAATACGATAATATGAGGATTTTTGTATTTATTACGTAGTGTAGTAGGTACCATGTGTAAACATAACTCTGGATGCAAATTAATAATTGATCAGTTACTCATTACAAAATGAGAACTATTCACGTTTTTATTTTATTTATGTAGGATATTTTAAGCAAATTGTTCTGGAAAGCAGTCTACACTACCCAAATTCTGAGGAAAGTGCTTAGTTATGCAGCTCCTGCGTGACGGACTTTTTTATTTCTCTTCCCTAATAAACCAGTCTAGACGTGGCCCTGCTAGTGGAAGGTTCTATTCCTCAGGTTGAGGCTGAATTTAAGTTTTAAGATGTTCCCCTGAAGAGACACCAAAAAGGTGCGAAACATGTAAGGAAGAGAAAAAAAAGTGTGAAAGTGTGTGGCAAATTGACCTTCCGCCTTATTGCCAGTTCTATATATTATAATCACGATACTATTAAATATTTCAAATATTTATTAAAAAAATATAATAAATGTAATATATTTATTATAAATATTTGTAAAAAATTGTCCACAGTCAAAAAAAAAAAAAAAAAAAAAAAAAAACTGATATTGCTTACCTAAAAATTCAAAACTCTGAGTTTTTCAACATTTATTTTCTACAATTCCATATTTTGAACATGCCAAAGTTTAATATTTTACAATCTAATTGTATGAGGATGATTCGTTTTTTTGATTTTTTTAAGTCGATTGGCTTAATTGACCACCTCTTTCCATACCTAGTAGGATAAAGAAATTTATAAAAATTCTTTTAAACCTCAAAGTTACATTTCTTGAAATGTGCGATAAAATAATCCATTGCAGACTGCATGCCGACATTGATAAGAGATAATAATTGGTACTTGGCAGAGAATTTGGCTGGGTTTGAGAGCTCGTTATCAGTGTACAATATATCAAGCTGTCATATTACAGTACATCTTCCCTTCGGAAGACATATATCACTGACATATCCTTGTAGTGTCAATCCTAGTACAGCTGATCATCTCTGGGCATTCTACATTGTCCTGGAGGCG
This sequence comes from Gonocerus acuteangulatus, assembly GCA_946811695.1. Lineage (NCBI taxonomy): Eukaryota > Metazoa > Arthropoda > Insecta > Hemiptera > Coreidae > Gonocerus > Gonocerus acuteangulatus. The sequence continues at coordinate 8,554,398 of OX328131.1, forward strand.
GTAAGCTTCATGTATCAATCGCGTAGTCGTGGTTTGTAATAGTAATATCCTTCAATTCCTCTTTGTTATGTTTGGAAACCAAAAGTAAACAGTTGATTTTAATTTAATTCATAATTTTAGATTAAATAAATGAAACCTTTTATAATAAAGTAATAAGTTAATTCTCCCCCCCCCCCCCAAAAGTTTTTTATTTTATTTTATTTGATTCTTGAGGTTCGCAACATTGGCGACCAACTCATTTCATGTTACGTCAAAAAAAAAAAAAAAAGAGAAAGAAAAGTCCGTCACGCAGGAGCTGCATAACAAAGCACTTTCCTCAGAATTTGGGTAGTGTAGATTGCTTTCCAGAACAATTTGCTTAAAATATCCTACATAAATAAAATAAAAACATGAATAGTTCTTTTTAATTTTGTAATGAGTAACAGATCAATTATTAATTTGCTTCCAGAGTTATGTTACACATGGTACCTACTACACTACGTAATAAATACAAAAAAACTCATATTATCGTATTTTGATCTAACGCAGGAACAGGATACCGTCCCTCTAGTGGTAGAAAGCGCTCCTTGCGGCGGCTTTGTGAACCTACGTCTGGCGGGCTTTCCTATTGAAATATATTACAAAGTAAACCCCCGCTTTACGATTGACCGATTCAGCTCATTTTTACAACACTTCTTTCTCATGAGTTACCCACGATGTATACCGCGTTTCGTTACAATACAGCAGAAATTACGACCGGTATGAGTATATTAGGAATTTGGGTCCGGCGTAAACCCCCCCCCCTCCTAATGAACCGATTTAGTTTATTTTTACAACACATATTTACCTGTAGATTACCACTATGAATACCGAGTTTCGTCAAAATATACCAAAAATCACGGCTGGTAGTGGCGAATTGGTATTGTGGGTCCGGAGTAACCCCCCCCCCACCTTATGAACCGATTTAGTTAATTTTTATATCTCACTTTTCTCTCTATATTACCACTACGAATAACAAGTTTCGTTGAAATATAACAAATATTACGGCTGACATGGTCAAATTAGTGTTTTGGGTTCGGGGTAAACCCCCCCTTCCGGTGGACCGATTTTGGTGGTTAACGAACTCGTTCAATCGTTTGCTAATTGAATGCTATATACCAAGTTTCGTGACGAAAAAACAAAACCTCTGGCCGCTATCGTGTTAACAGACATACATATATATATTTATATATATACATATATATATATATATATATACATACATATATATATGTATGTATATATATATATATATATATATATATATATATATATATATATATATAGATATATATAAATTTTAACGGGGGTCATTTTCGGTGTCTACTAGGTCGGATCGATAAAGATTCGAAGAAATTTTCCAAAATTTCCGTCATGAGTGCAACCTCAATAGCTACTTTCCTTCGGAGGAAAGTGCTAAAAAAAAGGAAAAGAAAGAAACATCAAACAAATGGTAAATAAATAACATAGGAACATAAAGCTTAACAAAAATGTGAAAAAGAAGAAAGTAAGAAAAAAAAATGAATAAACAAAATAAAAAGTAGAGCTAAAGTAATAATTAGATTAAAAGATGAAATTTCGAATGGTTAATGAATTATTTACAGCTTGGTGTATAATTGTGAGTTTTTTAAATATTTAAGTAGTGTATGTATGTGTGGGCTGGGCTACCTTCTGTCAGCAAGTCGTGTAAGTCGTGGGGCATATTTAAGTTAGTGAGTTGTCTGCAGTTTGTAAGTATATGTTTAACTGTCAGAGTCTCATTGCAGTATTTACAAGTTGGTCTGTCCTTTCTTATATATATATATATATATATATATATATATATATATATATGTATGTATGTATTTCTTCATTGATTATTAAACATCCTGTATATAAATACATCTGGTAATATGATGAATGATACAATATGAAGGTTCTGTCCTCAAGGCCTCCCAACTTCATCCTCGATTAACGCCAAAAGGACGCTCAGATGACGTTGAGAGGTGCCTACACAAGCTCCCTTCTGCTCCGACCAGTGGCTGGAGTCGAAGAGAGATCGGTGAGCCACAGACATTGAAGCACTTGAAGGAAGAGAAAGACATTCCTAACACTTCACTTGGTCACTGCAGCAGATCTCTACGCAACTGTCCTCTGAGTCGCCTTGGTTGGAGAGAGTGGGTGGGTGACGCTCGATAGGCACAGGCCTTCAGGATTTCGATCAGTGGAAAGTTTAGGGTGAAAATCTGGATGATATAACATCTTTAACGAGTGGGATATTGAGGTCTTTATGGAGGTTGATGTTGGAAACGTAGAAGAGAGCATTGACTATTGTTCTTAGGACCTTGGATTGGAATGTTTGAATGCGTCTGATGTTCGATGTTTTCGCAACTCCCCAGAGTTCTGATCCGTATGTCCAAATGGGTTGCAATACCCAAAAAAATAACGTTGATAAAAATACCAAGTTCCAGGCTCCTCTCAAACATTTAGCTAAGGAAAGTTATGATATCATAGAATTGGGCCAAGGTTTAATTGGGCCTTAATACTTTGTCAAGAACCTAATATTATCCTCTCACTTATTTGTACATTTCTAACTTACTCTACCAAGGTCCTGATATTAGATTTGACAAGAGCTATGTTCCCAGCGTTACTCATCTAAAATGTTTGAGCAGATGGTAACAAACACAGCTAGAATGTAAACACGAATCGGCACGTGCGCTACTATAATTGATTGTCTCATTACAATTATTTTTCTTAACGACTTTCCTCAAAGAATAGTATTCTGCTCCTCTACAAAAAAGATTGGTTCGGTGAGGCGATGTCAATCGAAGAGATATGTGCTTAAAACTTGAAAGTTGTTGGTTTTATTCTTTTCAACGTATGGGTCATTCCATATCAAGTGATTCAAAAACATGGAAAAAATTTCCCTCATATTTTTTTTTTTTTTTTTAAATTCGGCTCATCAATAGTACACCATAAGACAATTAAAAATTCAAATTTTTAGGAATTTATCTTTATTAGTTTTCGAGTTATGAAAGTTTAGGTTTTTTAAAAAGCACATTTTAGGACCGACACTTGATCATAAAATGTACCATAACTCCCAAACGAAATGAGCTAGAGAGGTGTGGTAAAAAGCATTCGTTAGTGTATTAAATGCTGATTAAAGTTATATATATCATGACTTATTTATGAAAATTGAAATTTTAATCTAATTTTTAAAACTTTAAAATTTAAATTTCTCTTAAAACGTATGTTTAAAAATTTTCAAAAAAAATTTGTAATTTTACTTTGATATTTTATCTCAGTTTTGTGTAAATTTCAAGTTGGGATCTCAATGGGATGATATTTATTTTAATTAATAACTTAATTAAAGGTAGCTTGGTATCTCGTTGGTACGTCAAAAATTAAAACTTTTCAGAAAATGAAATGAAATCCATCTAATATAGACACAAGACGAAAAAACAAAGAAAAAAAGTCCTTTGGCATTCATCTCGTTTTGGCTTAGTGTCCGAGAAAAACGCGAAAAACTAAAAGAAATTATGAAAAATACGTCTATTAAAAGGGAGAGCAATTTTTTTTAAAGTACATGTATCAACCCCACCCCCTCCCCTCACCCTTTCACCCCCATCTCCTTTCACCCCCATTTCCTGATTTTGTGTGTAATAATGAAATATTAGGTCCACATTCGTTTACCCCTCGACTTAACGCAGAGTCTTTCGACGCATTCCTCTATAATAAACTGTCGTCGTTCTTGGAGGCAGTCCTTTTGTCACAGAGATTCCAAGTCGACGATTGTCCAGCCCACTACGGGAGGGCCGTCTGAAATTGGTTGGGCATTAACTATCCATGGCGTTGGATTGGACCTGGTGGGCCGGTATCTTGGCCGGCTCCATCTTCAGACCTCACGCACTTGGATTTCTTCGCATGGGGACACACTAAAGATTTGGTCTACAGGGAGCCCATTGGCAATAGGGAGCACCTCATCCATCTCATCAGATGGGCCTGGGAACAGATTACAGCAGTGCAATGCAAGAAATGCCAACGAGTCTGTCAACGTGCGATGTATTGCCTGTATTGCTCCAAGGTGACAAATCTTTGAACACCTTGTAAGAAGAAATTGTTATTTTATAATTATGTATGCGTCCCGAGTTAAATTTAAAATGTTTTAAGAATTGAACATTAATTTTTATTAAGAATTTAAATTTTTTTTGTGTATGTTTTAGCACTTTCCTCAGAAGGAAAATAGATATTTTAAATTATGTTGAACTTACCGCTTTACATGGTGTCAGTTAATTTTTTCGAGCAAGAAATTCTGTTGTTGTTTTTTTGGGGGGTATAGGTGTGTGGGTAGAGGGAATGGAAGATGGAACGTTCTTCTAATGATTTTTATATAGGAATTATGAAATAGTGTCTTTTCACAATTGTGTTTTAGTTTTTGAGGTTTTTCTCGGAAAGGAAGCAAATCGAGATATATGCCAAAGGACTTTTTTTCTTTCTTTTTTCATCCTGCATCGATTCCCAAAGTTAGGCCGTTTTTTTGGGGGGGGGGACCCTGTGTATGTTAGATCGATTTCATTCCTTTTTCTGAAATTTTCATTTTTTTAAGTACCAACATAAAGTTAATAATTAAAATAAATATGATCACATTGAGATCCCAGCTTGAAATTTACACAAAACTAAGATAAGATATCAAAGAAAAATTACAAATTTTTTGAAAATTTTTAAACATACGTTTTAAGAGAAATTTAAATTTTAAAGTTTTAAAAATTACCTTAAAATTTCAATTGTCATAAATAAGTCATGATATATATAATTTTAATCAGCATTTAATACACTAAGGAATTCTTTTTACCACACCTCTCTAGCTCATTTCGTTTGGGAGTTATGGTACATTTTATGATCAAGTGTCGCTCCTAAAATATGCTTTTTTAAAAAAACTTAAACTTTAATAACTCGAAAACTAATAAAGATAAAATTCTACAAATTTGGATTTTTAATTGTCTTATGGGGTACTATTGATGAGCCAAATCTTAAAAAAAATCAAAAAATATGAGGGGAAAAACTGTGGATCACTTGATATGGTGATCCGTATTTGTCTCTGATTACCTAACTTTTTAAGTGTTTTTTTTTTTACTCCCCAACAGTACAAGTACGGTTACCACTACATGGTGTTTCCTGGGTAATTTTAAAGTCCGTGCAATAATAAGATGTAAAAAATTATGTAGTAGCGTTAATTTTGGTCATACCTTATTTAACGCAATATAAAAACTACTTATCGGCCGTGGTGAAGCACGGGTATCCAGCTAGTCACATTATAAATGTCAGTTTACATTTTTTTTTAATTTTATTTATTATTTTCAGCTTTAAAAATGACATGATAAGATTTTTATGAAAACTTATATAATACAGTTCCTGTGAGATGGGTATTTTATTGATTTTAGAAAAGCAATAACCAATTATCAAACCAACCAAGTAAAAAAAAAAAAAAAGAAGAAATTGTGAGTTTGCAAAAACCCTTGTACAGCTTGGTTAAGGCAGTGTAAACAACTCGTCCTTTCCTTCGCAACTACTTAAAAGGCTATTCGAAAAGCAAACGAAAATATTGATTTTCCAAGGCCTGAGCGCAAATTAGGTTTGGACAAGATGGACGCTCGGCAAACTGTTCTTTATTTTTCGCCGGGAATGAAAACTGATTTTAATCCAATTTACTTACATTTATAATGTACCTTATACATTGTTGTAAATTCGAAATAAATAAATAAAAAAAAAATTTCATTTATTGTTCACAAGAAAATATATACCAATCTAAATTATGATAACTTCGTCACGCAGGAGCTGCACAGCTGTGCACATTAATCAAACAGTTTGTTACTTAAGAATACTTTGGGGAATTTGCTCAAACTAACTGATAGCTAAATGATAAGACAATAGTTAGGCGTTAGGGCGACGAGTAAAGGAACAGCTGGATTTCGGCTAGAGATGGGCGACTTGAATCGATATTTTAGAAGATCGATCTTTTTAACAAGAAATATCGATTTTTTGAATCGATCTCTATCGGTCGAACTTTTCAAAGAATCTATCTCTAAGGGCCGACCTTTTAATGTATCGAACTTCAAGGCCGATCTTTTAAAGAATCAATCTATTTAGAGTACCGCAAAATAAAGTGTTTTTTTTTATTTAACTATTCAAATACTTAATCACACCTCATTTATATATATATATATATATATATATATATATATATATATATATATATATAATATGTATAATCAAAAATTCTCATTTATTTGACTGAAGAAGAAATTTACAGAACAGTGTCCTATGTCCAGTAACAGACTTTTAATACAACAATACCATTATACAACAATTGTTTGGGCTTTCTAGCAGTGTTTCCCGTTTTCAAATCGGCTGAATGGAAGATTTTTTATGAATTTTATATGAAAAAAAGTCCGACTCGCAGGAACTGCATCATCTTAGGGTGGGTCCGTTCTTATCCCTAGTCTCATTTGGAAAGATTAAAAAAGAAATAGTTATTAATTTGGTTCCACCTTTCTTGGAAGGTCTTGATTCTTAGGCAGTTGAAAATTGTCACAAGGTCTTCGAATCTCTTCTTTGGAAAGCTAAATTTCTAACAATAGATTGTTTTTCTTATTTTACTTAACCTGTTTTATTGTCAAATACATTATCCAACTATAAGCAATTAAAAAATAACAAGGAATAAAAACAGACCAAAAGAACCGATTGAATAAACGAAATCAATTACATTAAAGTTTAAACACTTATTTCTCCGATTGACATTGCCTAATTAAAACTTTATTTAGAACCTTTTTTGTAGAGCATTTAGTAAGCTTTCTAATGGTAACCTTCCGCTTACCAAGATTCTCAACCGTTTTCGAGATATTAACGAAAGTATACAACGTTACCAAAACTTTTCATGTCTGTTAATAAAATATTTTACTCTAACCTTTCCTTAACTCCAAACGTAACCAAAATTTCAACATATTAGTTTTGATGAAATTTGAACATGCAGAAAATGTTTCAACTGCATCCCATGATTCTATGTACCCAAACCAAAAACGCTATTCAACAACTATTTTTCCAATTTTCTAGTAGACTTTGATGTTCCCAGTTTGCGGTTGCAGTGTTAAATATAAATTATTTTACCAATATGTCCTCGTATTTCTGACAAATTGTTATTAGATTTTGGGAGGGAGGGGGAGTCAAGAGGTTAATATCGCCTAGAAGCAGGTGGACTAAAACTCTCGGCAGAAACTTTACCAATAACTATTGTATGATGCTATTTCAGGTCGGCTAACTTAGCGGTGGGCTTAACTTTTCAACTTCCAGGATACCCACGCGTTAAATTCTCAAGTATGAACATAGGAACTTTAACCGTCAAACACACACAGCTTCATACACATACAAGATCTGGGACTACCTTTAAAGGAAAGTCAATCCACCTGTGCTTTCCTTAAGGGTTAAGACTAACTTGGGCGATCAAAATCAAAGCCAGTTTCTTGGGGTTTGTCGGTGTATTGGCCAGAAATTCCCAACAAACAAATAATAGTCGTGTTAATAAAATAATAAATAAAATAAAAACTTTATTCCTCTTGAATAAATAAAATAATAAAATTTAACTTTAATTAATAAATACAATTATAAGGCGACTGTCAATAAATAAAGTAAGTATAAAGTAGTAGGGTATGACGTCACTTAGGCTGATGTGCAGATCTCCATGGGGAGAGTTGGTAGCCGGGAGCTTGGATCTCTTGGCTCTCGTTGGTACTGCTTGTACCGAGTAAGGTAACTTAGGGTTATCACAAGCTGCTCAGAATCTAGTAAAATGTTCAGTACTTGCGGGAAATCCCAGTGCACCGAGATGTTGAGCCGGTATCAGTAGTAGGGTATGACGTCACTTAGGCTGATGTGCAGATCTCCATGGGGAGAGTTGGTAGCCGGGAGCTTGGATCTCGTTGGTACTCCTTGTACCGAGGAAGGTAACTTAGGGTTATCACAAGCTGCTCAGAATCTAGTAAAATGTTCAGTACTTGCGGGAAATCCCAGTGCACCGAGATGTTGAGCCGGTATCAGTAGTAGGGTATGACGTCACTTAGGCTGATGTGCAGATCTCCATGGGGAGAGTTGGTAGCCGGGATCTTGGATCTCGCTGGTACTGCTTGTACCAAGAAGGTAACTTAGGGTTATCGCAAGCTGCTTAGAATCTAGTAAAATGTTCAGTACTTGCGGGAAATCCCAGTGACCCGAGATGTTGAGCCGGTTTCAGTAGTAGGGTATGACGTCACTTAGGCTGATGTGCAGATCTCCATGGGGAGAGTTGGTAGCCGGGAGCTTGGATCTCGTTGGTACTCCTTGTACCGAGGAAGGTAACTTAGGGTTATCACAAGCTGCTTAGAATCTAGAAAAATGTTCAGTACTTGCGGGAAATCCCTGTGCACCGAGATGTTGAGCCGGTTACAGTAGTAGGGTATGACGTCACTTAGGCTGATGTGCAGATCTCCATGGGGAGAGTTGGTAGCCGGGAGCTTGGATCTCGTTGGTACTCCTTGTACCGAGGAAGGTAACTTAGGGTTATCGCAAGCTGCTTAGAATCTAGTAAAATGTTCAGGACTTGCGGGAAATCCCAGTGCACCGAGATGTTGAGCCGGTTTCAGTAGTAGGGTATGACGTCACCTAGACTGATGTGCAGATCTCCATGGGGAGAGTTGGTAGCCGGGATCTTGGATCTCGCTGGTACTGCTTGTACCAAGAAGGTAATTTAGGGTTATCGCAAGCTGCTTAGAATCTAGTTAAATGTTCAGTACTTGCGGGAAATCCCAGTGCACCGAAATGTTGAGCCGGTTTCAGTGGTTCTCTAGGAACAGGCAGCAAAACACAAAATGCTAGGGGAACGACACTTGGCTTGATCTGCTGAGATGCCGAATCCTCCGGTTATCTGCTCACTATCTGGATACTAACTAACTAGCTGTAAAAACTATTCCTATAGTACAGCGGGCTTTTCTCTCGAGGAAAAATATAATTTAAAATAAGCTCCGCTACAGCACTCCCCCCCCCCCTAGTGACACAGTCGCTGAAGCTAAGTCTGCACAGGGGTTTTACCACCGGTATGAGGGCTTTTCATCTGGCGGTGCACTTACTTCTGATCGTTGAGTCGGCTGGATGGACGTCTCCAACTTTGATGCAGGCGAATGAGGGGGTTTCGGAGGCTTTGATTGGTCCATACTATCCGGGATGTCTTCCTCGAGGGATATGCAGGCTTGATGCGGTCGACGGAAACATTTACTTCCCTGTCGCCGATCAGCAGGGTGAAGATCTTTACTCCTCTTTTCTGAATCTTGTGCGGTCCTGTATACGGTGGTACGAGGGGTTTGCAAAGGGCATCCTCTCGTAGGAAGACATGCGTGCAGGTGTCGAGCTCCTTTTTTCCTGAATGTCTTCTTGTTTGAAGCTCATGGCTCTGCTGGCTTCAGACGGCATAAATCTTCCTTCAGTGTTTAAAGTGCTGCATGAGGTTCCTGAGTTTCTGGGGCTCCGAGGAAATCGCCTGGAAGTCCGAGAGGGCTGCCGTACATTGCCTCAGCTACGCTTCCGCCCATGTCCTCACGGAACACTGATCTTAGTCCAAGCAGGACTGTGGGTAGGACACGTTTCCACCTGGTCGATGAGAGGTGTGCCATCAAGGCAGCTTTAAGGCTGCGGTGCCACCGTTCAACGCATCCATTACTCTGCGGGTGGTAAGACGTAGTCCGCAGCTTGGTGATGCCCAGGAGTGCACTCAATCCAGGAGAGCCTAGATGTCGGCGCTAATGGCCTAGATGTCGGCGCTAATGGCCTAGATGTCGCCGCTAATGGCCTAGATGTCGCCGCTAATGGCCTAGTTGTCGGCGCTGATGGCCTAGATGTCGGTGCTAATGGCCTAGATGTCGGCGCTAATGGCCTAGATGTCGGCGCTAATGGCCTAGATGTCGGCGCTAATAGCCTAGATGTCGGCGCTAATGACCTAGATGTCGGCGCAAATAGCCTAGATGTCGGCGCTAATAGCCTAGATATCGGTGCCCCATAAAAAATAAATATTTTCTAATTATTTATGTCAAAACTTTTATATGGGATGTTATAGTATCCAAAAAAAAAGTTTGAATTCTTCGAAAATAGCGACGCGTTTAATGTCTGTCGACAGGTAACGTTTATTTCCTTGTGCGTTAGTCTGCAGGCGGCAACTTCTAATCCAGAACAAAAAAAAGAAGTCCGGCTCGCAGAAACTGCGTCGACTTAGCGTGGTCCCGTTCTTATCCCTAGTGTCATTTGGAAAGGTTGAAATATCATTATTTTTATTATCTTTTGTAAAAAAAATGTTAACTTCTTGAATAAAAGGAATATTTTAGGTGTCACATGACACAGGAAACTGACAGTATCCAACTTATGCAGGACCAAACCTTACTCTATCCTTCTCCCTTATTCCTAAAGGAGGCGCTATAAGTCATCACGAAACTAGAAAACTCATTTCACTGTTCAATTTATCTATTAAAAAAAAAAAAAAAAATCAGTCCCGTAACAGGCCACGAGGGCCTTGGGACAGGTACTATAGAGGTATCGAATTCATGACCATCCGGCACACCAGGGAGATAGTGTGGTCAGTACTATGCTCCGGCCGCCTGATTTTCCGCTTGGCTGCTTCGACTGCTAGAGCCATTAGTACCCAAGATACCCATTATTTTTTTTTTAATTTATTTATTTTTTTTTTACGGCGCATCGACATAATTCTTGGCCATTACCGCCGACATCCAGGGTGCAGCCAGGAATTTTCTCATCGAGCCCTGAGATGAGAAAAATCCTGCCGCCGGTGGGGATCGAACCCACCATCTCCCGCTTATGAATCCAGCGCGCTAGCAACTAGACCACGGGAGACCCCCATACCCATTATTTAATTAATTAAAGGCTGGGTCGGCCTAGGGACGGTCAGGGAGGCCGAATTCAACCCATGAACGAAGACACTAGAAGAAAACATCTTTAGTGCATGCTCGGGATTTGAACTCAGGACCTCCAACTTATTAGTCCAGTGCTCTACCACTGAGCTAATTTTGCCCCCAGTATATTGAGTATATTAAATTTCTAAAAATGTTGCGTTTTTTCTTATATTTTAGTATTAATTTTTTTTTCCTGATGCAAATAATCTTTAAATTCTCATACAAAAATTGACCTAAGGCCTTCGAAAGTGATTCTTGAACTGATGCAATCCTTAAAATCACAAAATACAACCCTTAAAAAGTATACCCATGTATGATTCGAGCAATATATCAAGTCAAGTAAATTAAATAAACATCCTAAAATAATAATAATAATGGCTGCTTCGACTGCTAGAGTCATTAGCAGCCAAGGTACCCATCGATAAATTTAGTAAAGGCTGGGTCGGCCTAGGGACGGTCAGGGAGGGGGGATATTTGTTAGTTATTTAAAAATAAATACTAATTAAAAAGTGAGGCAAATTGAGAAAAGATGGGCCTTTTTTATACACGTTATGTAGTGTGGAAAGGATGGGACATCACCATCATCGTGTGAAATTAAAGAATTTGTTCAGAATGGCTCTTTAGCATTAAAGCACATTTATTAGTTTTGAAATAGAAATGAGAAAAAAATTAGATTGAAATAGAATTTCTTTTAAAACTACGAGGTACCATTTTGAAGCTTATTAAATAATGCAACTTTTGAGGCGGAGGCAAACCTGTATGTCTAAAAATGGCTGATCAAGAAAATATTTAATAATTTAATAAAACTAATATTAATATATACTAGCTGAATACCCGTGCTCCGTCACGGCAGATAAGTAGTTATTTTATTGCCTTAAATAATCTACTATATATTTGTCAAATACCACTAACCCACTCACTCACTCACCTATCATCGCCCAGCCCAAACCGCTCGACAGAAAAATTTGAAATTTTGCATGGACACTCCCTATATAACGTAGGCACTCACTAAGAAAGGATTTTTTGATATTCGAATTTTTAAGTATTTTTAGAGGGATTTAAAGTTTTAGGTGGTTAGAGCTGGCAAGCCTAGGCAGCATACTGCATGTTCACTTTAACACTACATGTTCACTTTAACACCTAACTGCAGTATCTACACGGCCGAATTATTAGCTATCAACAAGGCTCTTAATATAGTAACTCCAAAAGATGGCAATATTAATATTTTTACAGACTCCCTATCAGCACTACTAGCCTTGAATAATCCATTTACCAAACATCCACTGACAATAGACATCTTAGAATCACTTGATCAGCTAAACCACCAAAACCAAAATGTTACATTTGTCTGGATCCCCAGTCATTGCGGCATAAAGGGCAATGAAGCAGTTGACGAGTTGGCTAAAAAGGCCATAGGAGAAGGAATTGAATACCCCAGGATACCTCAGGGTGATGTTCTGAACTATGTGAAGCATACAATTCTAGAAAAGTGGCAACAAACCTGGGACTCTGTAACTGATAATAAATTACGAATTATAAAAACACGAGTAACACCTTGGCAAACATCAATTCGGCCAACTAAAAAAGAAGAACGCATCCTGACTCGCCTTAGGATCGGCCATACAAGATTATCCCACTCATATCTAATGTCCCGAGGCGCCCCTCCAATTTGTGAAAAATGTAACCAAATCATCACCGTTCATCACCTGTTGATTAATTGTAAAATCTATGAGAAACACAGAAGAGAAGCCCAGGTATCAGATAGAATTGATGAAATATTAGCGGATCATCACAAACAGATCAATAAGCTATTCGAATTTTTAACATCAAGTGAACTAATAAATAATATCTAAAAATATAAATTAAATATAAATACATAATCAAATATGTGACACCATAACAAATATCATAATCTAAATATTTAAATCACCTCAAAAATATCGTAAACAAGGAAACATTAAAATTAAAATCATCCGAAATAATAACCTTCAAATAAAATTATAATTCCATTCCCCCATTCTTTCTGGTTAATTTCGCGCAACGCCAATAGAATCAATTAAACAAATAAACATCTATAATCTTGTGTTTAATGACCCCATAGTGGTCCACGACACATTAAACAAATAAATAAAAAAAAAAAAAAAAAAAAAAGCCTAGGCAGCCTGCGTTGCTAGGACGATAACAGAACAGCTGTTACCGTACATTATCTATTTCATAGTATTATTTTTAATTGAGGTTAATTTCAACTATGATGGCAGTCCTAGAAATAAACTGTCCCTCATAGAGTTTAGCTGGGTAATTTTCGGGGGGGGGCTGGGTAATGTTCGGGAGGGGGAGGGCTGGTACCATTTCCGGGGTATCGAATACTAACAGTTTAGAACTTGGAATAGTTTTAGGCAAATAAAACGCTAATGCAACTGAAATGAAATTTATTTTTAAGGTTTTTAAGACACATTTTTACCATCAAATCAAAATTTCGGGGGGGGGGGCTGCAGACCCCTCAGTTCCCCCTTATATACGCCCATTCTTGTAACCTATAGGTAAAGGGTTATCTGTAGATTATCTGTTTCTTGACACTGATTACTTATCAATTGATCTATAACATGTAGTATGACGTGGACCGTGCTACAATAAACTGCAAAAAACTATGCAGTAGTGTTAATTTTGATGATACATTATTTGACGCAATAAAATAACTACTGTCTTCCGTGACGAAGCACAGGTATTCAGCTAGTGTAACATAAAAGTTAACGCTACTCTTTACTTTTGTACACTTTATTATAGCACGGTTCCCGTCAAACTATTTGTTATTCATCAATTGATAAGTAATCAAAGTATAATGTTTCTTGACACTGGGGCGCTCCGGACCAGTGTCAACAAAGAGGTGCCCAGTTATCTGTATGTTACCAGCAATAAAAGTTTAACCAGTACAGGTAGAACTTCTTTGTCAATAATAAATGGACGCTAAAATTTAAAAATTGATGTTTCCAAGATGTCGTTTGGAAACACACATTGTATTTGCGAGCATTATCAAGAAGTGTTCTGACTGGGGATGCTGATGGGTGAGGAGGCTGTGCAGGGGTTCGGGATATTATAACCTCGGATGGACCATCACCAGGTATAGCGTAAACTCTATGACGGACAAAATCACAGTTTATTGCTAGTAATCCAAGGTCTGCCATCATAGTTGAAATTAACCTCAATTAAAAATAATACTATGAAATAGATACAGTATGGTAACATCTGACCTGTTGTTGTCATCTGACCTAGCAACCCATGCTGCCTAGGCTTGCCTGGTCTAACTAACTAAAAATCTAAACCCCTCTAAAAATACTACGTTCCATAGGGAGTGTCCATGAAAAATTTCAAATTTTTCTTTCCAGTGGTTTCGGCTAGGTGATGATAGATCACTGAGTGAGTGGTATTTGACAAATATAAAGTAGATTTTTTATTCTTCTATGTAGTATTTTTAGCACTTTCCTCCGAAGGAAAGTAGCTATTGAGTACGGTAACAGCTGTCCTGTTATCGTCCTAGCAACGCATGCTGCCTAGGCTTGCCTGCTCAAACCAACTAAAACTTCAAACCCCTCTAAAAATACTTAAAAATAGAATATCAAAAAATCCTTTCTTAGCGAGTGTCTACGTTCTATAAATAGTGTCCATGCAAAATTTCAAATTTTTCTGTCAAGTGGTTTAGGCTGGGTGATGATAGGTCAGTGAGTGGTATTTGACAAATATATGGTAGATTCTCATCTATATGGCTCTTAGTATAGCTCTTATTTTTCATGTTCATATCACTATAACTGGTGTTTCTTAATGGAAAATTAATATTCATTCTAAATTAGTCTTTATTTTCGATACATTGATCAGAAGTCCCGAAAACACAGGTTTCTTTTAAAAAAGAACTGTAGTTTTTAGCACTTTCCTCCGAAGGAAAGTAGCTATTGAGGTTGGACTCATGACGGAATTTTTGAAAAATTTCTTCAAATCTTTATCGATCCTACCTAGTAGACACCAAAAATGACCCCCGTTAAAATTTATATATATATATATATATATATATATATAATATATATGTGTGTCTGTTAACACGATAGCGGCCAGAGTTTTTGTTTTTTTCGTCACGAAACTTGGTATATAGCATTCAATTAGCAAACGATTGAACGAGTTCGTTAACCACCAAAGTCGGTCCACCGGAAGGGGGGGTTTACCCCAAACCCAAAACACTAATTTGACTATGTCAGCCGTAATATTTGTTATATTTCAACGAAACTTGGTATTCGTAGTGGTAATATAGAGAGAAAAGTGAGATATAAAAATGAACTAAATCGGTTCATTAGAAGGGGGGGGGGGGTTTACTCCGGACCCACAATACCAATTCGCCACTACCAGCCGTGATTTTTGGTATATTTGGACGAAACTCGGTATTCGTAGTGGTAATCTACAGGTAAATATGTGTTGTAAAAATAAACTAAATCGGTTCATTAGAAGGGTGGGTTTACTCCGGACCCAAATTCCAAATATACTCATACCGGTCGTAATTTCTTCTGTATTGTAGCGAAACGCGGTATACGTCGTGGGCAACTCATGAGAAAGAAGTGTTGTAAAAATGAGCTGAATCGGTCAATCGGGAAGCGGGGGTTTAATTTGTAATATATTTGAATAGAAAAGCCCGTCAGACGTAGGTTCACAAAGCCGCCGCAAGGAGCGCTTTCTACCACTAGAGTGACTGAATCCTGTTCCTGCGTTAGATCAAAATACGATAATATGAGGTTTTTTGTATTTATTACGTAGTGTAATAGGTACCATGTGTAAACATAACTCTGGAAGCAAATTAATAATTGATCAGTTACTCATTACAAATTTAAAAGAGAACTATTCACGTTTTTATTTTATTTATGTAGGATATTTTAAGCAAATTGTTCTGGAAAGCAGTCTAAACTACCCAAATTCTGACGAAAGTGCTTAGTTATGCAGCTCCTGCGTGACGGACTTTTACAATAGACAAACGTTTGAGTTGTTCTGCTACATGTTGCGATAGAACGCTGAATTTTCGTCACTAAACTACAAATAAAATGCAGAATAAACCTTTAAATTTATGCCATCTCAATGCGGGACACCCTGTATATTAAGATATTTATTTAAGATTACAATTACTGTTATATATATTACACAATAATAATAAAAAAAATTATTATATGATATATAAAATGGCCAATAAGTAATTCCATGTTTTTATAAAACAATTTTTTTTTAATAGCCATTATTAGTTAGGAGTAACTATATATCATTTAATTAGGATAATATTTATTATGTAGTTTGGAGCAGAGATGGGCATAATTTTATTTATAAATAAAAATACGAATTTATTCGTACATCATATATTTGTGAATACGAATATAAATAAATTCGTATTCATAAGTGTGAATACGAATTTATTTGTATTCACATATATTAAATATAAAAATACAAATAAAATTGTAAATAATCAAAAAAAATGTGAATATTTACAAAAAATCAAGTGATTACAAAAAAAATCACATCAAAATATACGAATACAAATTTATTCACATTATAATTTGTGAATAAAAATGTATTCACAATAAAATTCGCAAATAAATCATGAATTTATTCGTATTAAGATGATCTTACGAAAGTTATTGAAGGTGATTTTTTTGTTTTTTTAAGGCGTTTAACGTCTAGGTTATTAGCGCCTAGATTTTACCCCGAGTCCGCCGCGGGACCACCAGCCATGCTGCAGGGACACAGTTTGTCATCTGTACCTCCAGAAAAAAAAAAAAAAAAAAAAAAAAAAGAAATATCACCTTCAATAACATTCGTAATATCATCTTAATACGAATAAATTCATAATTTACTCGCGAATTTTATTGTGAATAAATTTTTATTCAGAAATAATAATGTTATATATATATATATATATATATATATATATATATATATATAATAATATATATATTATATTAATAATATATATATATATTATAATAATATATATATATTATAATAAATAATAAATTTTTATTCGTATATTTTAATGTGATTTTTTTTAATCACTTGATTTTTTGTAAATATTCATATTTTTTGTGATTATTTACAATTTTTTCTGTGAATTTATTTTTATTCGCAGAAAAACTTGCGAATAAAATTTTATTTGTATTTTTATATTTAATATATGTGAATAAAAATAAATTCGTATTCGCACTTATGAATACGAATTTATTTATATTCGTATTCACAAATATATGAAGTACAAATTTATTTATATTCGTATTCACAAATATATGAAGTACGAATAAATTCGTATTTTTATTTATAAATAAAAGTATGCCCATCTCTGGTTTGGAGGCCCGATGGCCGTGAGAATTAAGGCGTGAGCATTTAAAACCCTTGCTACAGGGGCATGGGTTCGATTCCCACTAGGGTTGGTGGCTTTTCTTTAGAAATAAGAATAGGCATCTGCCCTATCCTGGCTAGAATAGGGTGGTAACCTATAGATAACCCGTCCTAAAATTTGTATTTAATAATAAATGGACGCTAAAATTTAATAATATTATGTAGTTTATTATGATTCTATTTTTTATGTTTTATATCTTACATAGTATGTTCAGAATAGTTATTATATTATATATAATATGTATATGTAAGCATACGTATACCCCCCCAACGAAAAAAAAGATCTTGTATTAAAGCCAAGTAGTTGATTGTTCTAATGCCTAATTCAACCGAGGAACCCCCCTCCCCTGAATTCAATTTTCATCCTGCCCTTGTGAATTCCTCGTTGTATAATAGATAAAAAGACACAGCCGTGCCTTACTCCTCCTTCTTCTCGCCCCTAGCTTCATCTCTTTAAGTGCTCCTAGAGCTGCATAGAAAGTATGAACCCATCTCGTGAATAGCGGGATGCATCTCGCTAAATCCGCGAGAGAAAAGCATCGTGTATTCGCTGATGTGGAAAATGTTCCCTCAGCTTTCCGACTTGGATATGCCTGTCTCTAAGATTCGGTAGAAAGCCCGACTCGCAGGAACTGCGCCATCTTAGTATCTTTCCAGAAAATAATTATCCTCTGTAAGGTTTGAAAGGGGGACGAGGTTAGCTCAGTGTTAGAACACTCGACTAATATGCTGGAGGACCTGAGTTCAAATCCCTAACAAGCACTAAAGATTTTTATCTTCAAGTGTCTTCGTTCATGGACTGGATTTTGCCTTCCTGACCGTCCCTAGGCCCACCCAGTCAGCAATTAGTTTATTAATGGGTACCCGCAAACGAGAAAATCAGGTGGCCCGAGCATGGTCAAGAATCAGATACCTCTACAGTATCTACCCCTCGTGGCGTGTTACGGAACTGTTTTTTTTTTTAATGATTTGAAATGTTTAGAATAGAGTGAAACATTCTATTATAATATGATGAAATTTATTTTATTTACTGTTTAAATTATTAATTTGAATTCAGTGACTACAACTAAAAATTTAGAATTATATAATATTGTTATTTCATTATTTTATTTAGTCATAAGTTATTAATTTTTATTCGACTAAAATAAATTATAATTACACTAATTGGGGTCTCCCGTGGTCTAGTGGCTAGCGCGCTAGATTCATAAGCAGGAGAGGGTGGGTTCGATTCCCACCGGCGGCAGGAATTTTCTCATCTCAGGGCTCGCTGAGAAAATTCCTGGCTGCACCCTGGATGTCGGCGCTAATGGCCACTATCTCCCTACTTTGTAGAGTAGGAAAGAATCAGATACCTCTAGAGTATCTACCCCTCGTGGCGTGTTACGGAACTGTATTTTTTTTTTTTTTTAAGATTTGAAATGTTTAGAATAGAGTGAAACATTCTATTATAATATGATGAAATTTTTTTTTTTTTTACTGTTTAAATTATTATTTTGAATTCAGTGACTACAAAATTTAGTATTATATAATATTGTTACTTCATTATTTTTTTTAGTCATAAGTTATTATATTTTTATTTGACAAATCAATTATAATTACACTAATTATGCTGCAATTGTATTATATCGATATGGATCAGCGACATCAAAATTGTGTTATCGTGTATAGATCATAATAAAAAAACAGAAAACGTTCTAAATGTATACTCTTATATATACATTATTTATGCTTGTAGATTACCCAAAATATCTAAATTCTTTTTGATCTGAGGAGGCATGAGGCCGTTAAAGCAGTCTTCCTGTCTTCATACTACTCTTTTTAATAGGCCCGACATGTTTCGTGCATATTTTTGCAACGTCTTTAGGGACACTTTATTTATTTATGGAGCCAGACTCCAGAGCGAGTACATGGTAACGAGAGGACTTCCTAGCAAGAAGTGGCCCAGAAGAGGCGCGAAAATATGCATGAATCATGTCGGGCCTGTTAAAAAAAGTATGAAGACAGGAAGACAGCTTTAACGACCCCATGCCACCTAAGATCAAAAAGAATATATATATATATATATATATATATATATATATATATATATATATATATAACTTCAAATAAAAAAGTAAAAAAGATGTTTGAACATGAATAACAATGAATTTTAAGAGCAGCAAAACTTTATAGATTTTATCATCGTAGCCTTTTTGTGAGAGGAATTTGTTTGTGTTATTATAATTATTCTCATTAAATTAAATTGACAATTTTGTGTTGAAGTAATATTATTTTTCACATCACATGTTTCTAAAACTGGTTGGCGTGTATTTATTTGTACCCATTCAATTGGCTCTGGGGAAAATATGTGTGACTAATTTGTCTGTGAGTTACATGGGATGAGTGGAATATACTACAGCAAGTTTTAAATGAGTTTATTCTAGCTGAATGTTACAAACTATGAAAGGATATTCTGGATTTCGGTTGATGTAGAATAACAAAGGGCTTTGTTTGTCTCCATACGGAACACCATATTTTATCTAATAGCCTCGCTGTGATGGAGTCCAGGAAATCAATAGCATTCGAGTAGTTATAAGCTCGGATCGGAGAGCTTTGTAGATTTGTAAATAACCTGACATATAGCTTCATGTTGAACAGGAGGCCTATTGGTATGACAACATATATTTTTTTTTTTTCTTTTTTTTTTTAATTTTTATCTATAAACTTTTTATATCGGTGTATCACCTGTTCGAGATATCCGAGAATATAGCAGAGGCTGTCAGTTATAATCAAGCCGAGATTGACAAAATGCTTAAATTATTAAAAATAACTGGGCCTAAACAAATAATATAATAATACTAGCTGAATATTCGTGCTTCGTCACGCCAAATAAGTAGTTATTTTATTGCGTTAAATAATGTATCATCAAAATTAACGCTCATTCATCATTTTGTGCAGTTTATTATAGCACGATACCCATCATAATTTAAGTTATTAATTAATTGATAAGTAATCAAAGTATAATGTTTCTTAACATTGGGGCGCTCCGGACTATTGTCAAGAAACCTATAAATAACCCGTTATCCGTAGGTTTCCTGTAACAGGAGTTTAACCAGTACAGGTTAAATTTCGTTGTCAATAATTAATGTACGCTAAAATTTAAAAATTTATGTTTCCAAGAGGCTGTACAAGGGTTCGGGATATTATTACCTCGGATGGACCATCACCAGGTATAGCGTAAACTCTATGAGGGACAAAATCACAGTTTATTTCTAGTAATTCCAGGTCCGCTATCATAGTTGAAATGAACGGCAAATAAAAATAATATTATGAAATAGATACAGTACAGTATCAGCTGTTCTGTTATCGTCCTAGCAACACATGCTGCCTAGGCTTGCCTGCTCTAAACAACTAAACATTCAAACCCCTCTAAAAATCCTAGGTTCTATAGGGAGTGTGCATATTTCAAATTTTTGGTGGTTTGGGCTGGGCGATGATAGGTCTGTGAGTGACAAATAGCAATGATAGGCATTTGACAAATTTATAGTAGATTTTTTATTCTTCTATGTAGAATAAACTATTTTTATTGTTTTAAATCTTGTTATATGTATTGAGGAGAAAATTGTATATAATTTTTGGGGGTGCTTAAGAAGGGATTTAGTCCAAAAAAGAAAAAATTGTAAAAAAAAAAAAAGTTACAAGGTAGAAGTAACTTAATTTTGGTGATCCATTGGGAACCGGTGCATTTAACGCGGTGCATCCGTTTGCTTTCATCATGGCAATTTCCTACTTTTGGCATTTATGGGGTACAATTTCATGAGTAGTTTAATTGCCTTAACCCTTTCCGTACCGTGGACTGCTCCAGCAGTCGAGAGCGGTCGGGACCCACATACCGTGGACTTGTGTAGACGTCGAAGGAAGACGGGACCCACGTACCGTGGACTTGTACAGCAGTCGAGAGCGGTCGGGACCCACATACCGTGGACTTGTGTAGAAGTCGAAGGAAGACGGGACCCACGTACCGTGGACTTGTACAGCAGTCGAGAGCGGTCGGGACCCACATACCGTGAACTTGTGTAGAAGTCGAAGGAAGACGGGACCCACGTACCGTGGACTTGTACAGCAGTCGAGAGCGGTCGGGACCCACATACCGTGGACTTGTGTAGACGTCGAAGGAAGACGGGACTCACGTACCGTGGACTTGTACAGCAGTCGAGAGCTGCCGGGACCCACATACCGTGGACTTGTGTAGACGTCGAAGGAAGATGGGACCCACGTACCGTGGACTTGTACAGCAGTCGAGAGCTCGGCGTATCTCTCGCATTCTTTATCTTCTCATTTCTCGACTTTAGAGCTATCTAGCGTTACCGTATTGTACTTCTAGTATTCCTACCTATTACTAGATGGCATTTTTTCAATGAAGTTTTTGGTCGTTTTTAGTCTAATTAGAACCCGTTGCCTTCTCCGCCCATTTACCGGGTCAATTCAAGTCAAATTACCGTTTGTTTTTATACTTCTGTACATTCCTAATAGCATTTATTTGCAAAATCAGTTAACTTTTAGTCCTGAAGTTGAGATCTTATATTCCTGTTTTGTTAAATTTAGAAAAAATGATTTTTTTTTTAATGCGTGTTTTTTTTTTTAATATTTAATTAAAATGTTTAATATATTGCATATTTAATTAAATAATTCATTAAATTAACTGTAAATATTTATAATTATGCTTTTGTTTTTGTAACTAAAGTTTATACATAAAAAAAAATTTAACTCCGCCGGTGTACAAAGTCACGCATCAAAAATGAAGATGGAAAATTTATTTTCCGTAGTTATTGAGTATTTAATTCCCTTGCTTATTATTCATAAAAGAAAGGGCAAATGGTAACTGAAAAAAAACCTTCTTTTTTTACTTGTATCTATAATATAGCTTTTTTATTACTTATTTTTAAAGAAAGTTATTCAAATTAAAATAATTATTTAAATGCCAAACTAATTCAACATAAATAAACGTTAATAATCATTGTAAGCAAAATAAAAATCAAAATAATAAAAGACGAGTTTAAGTACGGCGAGGAGATCGCTGAAAGATGAGGTGCTCGAGAGTGGGAAATGTATCCCGTACAGAGGGACCGAAGCCGGTTTCTAGTATCCCGTACAAGAGAACACACTCCTTGTGGCTCTTTGCGTAAGGAAAGGGTTAAAAACAATTTATAGAAGTAAGCTCTAGAATATTGCAAACATTAAACAGCTTCCGTTCAAGAAGAATGTTTCTACAAACATTGTTATTCTTTCAATTTAATAATCTAGCCAATTATTAGAGGATATAGTTATTTCCTGTTGACCAATTTTTGTAATGAATCAAACTGCAATTTAGTCCAGGATGCGACTTGAAGAAGGCAGATTGTTAAAGATAGAAGGTGCTCATTTTATCTGAAACCACTTTATAATTAATAACATCAAAATGAAAGCATACCTCGAGGTCACTGGATAGATTAAGCACTTGTTACATTTAGGAATTTCCACAGGAAACTAGAAGTCGAGGTTTCACTAATGAATGAATTTTTGAAAAATGTCTTCAAATCTTTATCAGATACAACTATTACGATAGTGGCCACAATTTCTCTTTTCTTATGCAACGAAACTGGGCATATATCATTAAAATGAAAAATTGTTGGACGAGTTTGTTATTGAGCAAAATCGGTCTATTTGGGGGGGGGGGTGAGGTTTACTCAAAACGCAAATGATTAATATACCACTGACGATCAACATTTTTTTTATATCGAAGCAAACGTGGATTACAGAATAGTTACTTAAATGGAAATATGTGTTGTAAAAATAAACTAATACTGTTCATTTCATTAGGGTCTCCCAGTGGTCTAAAGGCTAACGTCTTAGATTCATAAGCGGGAGATGGTGGGTTCGAGTCCCACCTGCAGCAGGAATATTCTCATCTCTGGGCTCGTTGGGGAAATTCCTCGCTGTCCCTTGGATGTCGGCACTAATGGCCCCTTGCGAACCTACGTCTGGCGGGCTATTCTATTGAAATATATTACAAAATAAACCTCCCTTTCCGATTGACCGATTTAGCTCATTTTTACAAAAAGTTTTTCCCATAAGTTACCCACGACGTATACCGCGTTTCGTTACAATACAGCAGAAATTACGGCCGGTATGAGTATATTAATAATTTGGGTCCGGAGTAAACCCCCCTCCTAATGTACCGATTTAGTTTATTATTACAACACATTTGTACCTATATATTACCACTACAAATACCGAGTTTCGTCGAAATATAACAAAAATCACGGCTGGTAGTGGCGAATTGGTATTGTGGGTCCGAAATAAACCCCCCCTCCTAATGTACCGATTTAGTTTATTATTACAACACATTTGTACCTATATATTACCACTACAAATACCGAGTTTCGTCGAAATATAACAAAAATCACGGCTGGTAGTGGCAAATTGGTAATGTGGGGCCGAAGTAAACCCCCCTCCTAATGTACCGATTTAGTTTATTTTTACATCTAACTTTTCTCTCTAGATCAACATAACGAATACCAAGTTTCGTTGAAATATAACAAAAACTACGGTGGGCATGGTCAAATTAGTATTTTGGCTCCGGGGTAAACCCCCTCACCCGGTGGACCGATTTTGGTGGTTCACGAACTCGTTCAATCGTTTGCTAATTAAACGCTATATACCACGTTTCGTGAAGAAAAAACAAAAACTCTGGCCGCTAGCGTGTTAACAGACATATATATATATATATATATATATATATATATATATATATATATATATATATATATATATATATATATATATATGTATATAAATTTTATTGGGGGTCATTTTCGGTGTCTACTAGGTAGGATCGATAAAGATTTGAAGAAATTTTTCAAAACTTCCGTCATGAGTCCAACCTCAAAAGCTACTTTCCTTCGGAGGAAAGTGCTAAAAAGAGGGTTTCCGGCCGTCAGACACAGAGCCGCCATTTTTTTCGAATAATTGAAACTTTTTTTTTTTTTTTGTATACTTTAACATCCCATATAAAACTTTTCATATAAAGAATTGAATAATATTGGTTTATTTGTTGTTTATAAATGGAAGAAAATGACTTTGATTTTGATCGCATCAGTTGCAAAAACACGAATTTTGATCGCATCAGTTGCAAAAACACGAATTTTGATCGCATCAGTTGCAAAAACACGAATTTTCGAAAGGTGTAATCGAATCGTCATTTTTTTTTTTTTTTTTTTTTTTTTTTTTTTTTTTTTTTTTTCTTTCTTTATTTAAAAGAATATTACAATCTGTTCCTGATACTAGATACACTTTAAGTGATTATTCTATGTTGTAACAATATTTAGGACACAACTTTGCAATATAGGAAAAAGTCCGACTCGCAGGAACTGCATCATCTTAGCGCGGTTCCGTTCTTATCTCTAGACTCATTTAAAATGATTAAAATAGAAGCTGTTATTATTTTGGGTCCACATTTCTAGAAAGCATGAAGATTAGATAGTTACCCGTCGAGGTGATAAGTAAAGTGGAATGGTTGGGATTCGGCTAAAGAAACCTCAATACGATTTTTGTTAAAAAATCTATATTTAGGACGTTTTGGCTACTCATTGGTAGCCTTCGTCAGCAATGGAAGTGCCAGAGGAGGACCAACATTACATTCTTGAAAGTTGACAGTTCCATCTTTACTTTCAAGAAAGGTCTTATTTACGATCTTTCCTGGATGGGTCCCCGCCCAAGGAAGGACCCCGCTAGGCATTTGAAAAGCTATATCATGGAAATCCATATCTCTAAGATTAAATTGTTATTCTTATTTTTCTTAACCTGATTTATTATCAAATACATTATCCAACTATAAGCAATTAAAAAATAACAAGGAATAAAAACAGACAAAAAGAACAGTTCGAATAAGCGAAATCAATTACTTTAAAGTTTTAAGCACTTATTTCTCCGATTGACATCGCCTAATCAAAACTTTCATTAAAACCTTTTAGCGCGGTTCCTCCCTCCCCCCATAGGGAGGAACCCCGCTTATAAGGTTGATACAATGAAACAATCCGGAAGTGCCGACTAGAAAATTTCGCGTTTCAGAACCCCTAGAGACCGAAAATAACGGTGGTTCAAATTTGTATATATATATATATATATATATATATATATATATATATATATATATATATATATGTTTGATGTTATTTTTCGTCGCTGGGATAGTATTTTTAGATGGAACGGCATTTTTCTCCAGCGGTGGTACTCCTCCTCACTTCTTCCCGGAATATTTCGATGGATTCATCTCCATCTTCTTCAGCCAGGTACTTGTTTCTTCCTCGGTGGTAGCCAAGGGAATTCCCTTGGCTACCACCGAGGAAGAAACAAGTACCTGGCTGAAGAAGATGGAGATGAATCCATCGAAATATTCCGGGAAGAAGTGAGGAGGAGTACCACCGCTGGAGAAAAATGCCGTTCCATCTAAAAATATATATATATATATATATATATATATATAGTTGTCTGTTCGCTCTCTAAGTAGAAGACGAATGGTCCGATTTTGATGAAATATCGTACAAAAATCCGTCGTCCAATTTGAAAGGTCAAGTTCGTTAACCAGCAAAATCCGCCCACTGGAAGATGGCATTTGGGGCGAAATTCGCGCAAAAAAAAATCGTAACGCTTACGTTTTTGAGTTCATAAGCTTGTAAGTACTCTTTTTATAGGCTTCTTGAGCTGAAAAAACGAATGGAACCATTTTCAAGGCGATAGCTTTAACCGTTTTCGAGAAAATTGGAAAAATAGTTTTTGAATACCGTTTTTGGTTTGGGTACTTAGAATTACGGGATTCAGTTGAAACATTATCTGCATGTTCTACTTTCATTAAAACTAATATGTTGAAGGTTTTGTTACGTTTGGAGTTAAGGAAGGGTTAGAATAAAATATTTTATGAACAGACATGAAAAGATTTGGGAACTTCGTATACTTTCATTAATATCTCGAACACGGCTGGGATATCGTGGTAAGTGGATAGAAACTATTTGAAAGCTTACTAAATTCTCTACAAAAAAGATTCTAAAACTATTTTTGATTAGGTTATGTCAATCGGAGAAATAAGTGCTTAAAACTTCAAATACGTCTGTTTTGTTCTTATGAACGGGTTTTTGTCGTTCTTTTTGTCTCCTTCCCTTCGTTTTTTATTGCTTCTATTTTTGTAATTTCTTATGTTGGGAAAATTTTGTGTGTAAAACAGGATATGAAAAATGAGACCAATTTTCTGTTGCTAGAAATAATGTAAATTTTTGGAACTTCCATTAATATCTCGAAAACGGTTGAAAATCTTGGTAAACGGAAGAATACCATTAGAAAGCTTATTAAATGTTCTACATAAAAGGTTCTAATGAAAGTTTTGATTAGGCGATGACAATCGGAGAAATAAGAGCTTAAAGCTTTAAAGTAATTGATTTCGCTTATTCGAACTGTTCTTTTTGTCTGTTTTTAATTCCTTGTTATTTTTTAATTGCTTATAGTTGGATAATGTATTAGAAAATAAAACAGGTTCCAAGATTCCAAGACCTTGTAACTAGCGGGACGGTTTCTAGTGTTGCCTACCCTTCCAGGTAAGATTGTAAATCCTACCTTTCAAGACTGGTGGAACCCAAATAATAGCTGTCGGGGTTCGGTCACTGCTACTTCGGTCACCCTTCATCAGGGCTGTAAATACAAGTAGGACATATTTAACACTAATATATGCACATATCTATGTAAATATACCAAACATATATATATATATATATATATATATATATATATATATATATATAATATATATATATTTATATATAAGTAGGTGCTAATGACCTTGGCAGTAGAAGCACCTATAATCAATAAATAAAAAAAAAAAAAATTATATATAAGCATATACACATACACATATACACGCACACATATGTACATATATATGCCCACATACATACACATATGGGGTAGCGGTCAACGATCTCCTGTCAACAAAATAATAACTGCTTCTATTTTAATCATTCGAAATTAGACTAGGGATAAGAACGGAACCGCGCTAAGATGAGGCAGTTCCTGCGAGTCGGACTTTTTTTTGTAGAGCATTTAGTAAGCTTTCTAATGGTATCCTTCCGTTTACCAAGATTCTTAACCTTTTTCGAGATATTAAGGAAAGTAGGGGTCTCCCGTGGTCTAGTGGCTAGCGCGCTGGATTCATAAGCGGGAGATGGTGGGTTCGATCCCCACCGGCGCCAGAAATTTTCTCATCTCAGGGCTCGCTGAGAAAATTCCTGGATGCACCCTGGATCTCGGCGCTAATGGCCAAGAATTATGTCGATGCGCCGTAAAAAAAAAAAAAAAAAAAAAAAAAAAAAAAAAAAAAAAAAAAAAAAAAAAAAAAAATTAAGGAAAGTATACAAAGTTACCAAAACTTTTTTGTCTGTTAATAAAATATTTTATTCTATCCCTTCCTTAACTCCAAACGTAACACGAATTTCAACATATTAGTTTTAATGAAAGTAGAACATGCAGAAAATGTTTCAACTGAATCCCATGATTCTAAGTACCCAAACCAAAAACGGTATTCAAAAACTATTTTTCCAATTTTCTCGAAAACGGTTAAAGCTATAACCTTGAAAATGGGTTCATTCGTTTTCCTAGCCCAAGAAGCCTATTAAACGAGTACTTACAAGCTTATGAACTCAAAAACGTAAGCGTTACGATTTGTTTTTGCGCGAATTTCGCCCCAAACGCGCTAAAACAAAATGAAATAAAACCTATTCATAATTAATATAAAGAATAACACCATAACATATGTTAACAGTAGCACAATACATTAAAAAAAAATATATGCTGCTATATGGAAAATATGTTACATACAGAAGAAAATATGATACACAGATAAACTTACAGATTACAAGTTATAAATATTTCAAGAATATGTGTTTCGGTCTTTTATGGACATTTCTTTTTAATGAATTTTTATTATAATTACCTAAATTTCTAATTTAATTATTTTTATTTAATTTACATCTATCGAATCTTCATATTCGAGTATATAATATTAATGAGTAAAAGCTGCCTATCTCTTTATTTGTCAGTAAATCAGTATAAGTAATATGAGAAACAATTTTTTGATATCAGAAATTTTTGTTATTTTTGAAATCAGAAAGAATTTCTGTAGTTTTTTTCCCAAACAAATGTAATTAAATTATTAGTTTGTAAAAATTAAACAACTTTTCCATTAAACCTTCGCTATTTTTATAAACTATTGATATATAAAACTAAAGCTATAAACCAGAAACGGCCTAGAGATCAAATCCTCGCATATATTTTGAGGATGATGCTAGGGATTTCTAAGGCTTTGCTAGAATGGGCTTATATCGAAGTATGAAGTACGTGCTTCACCTTCAATCCCCGTATACTAAACCTAAACCCTTGAAGTATATATTCATGCAACATACACGGGATAATACAGAACCAACCTGCAAAATAGCAATCCCTCACGCGGGAGCTTCAGAACTAATCGCATTTATCACAAAAGTGGTTATATTATTAAGATAAATTGCTTTAATATTTCATATTTATTAGTTTTTAGCGCGGCTACTCCCTCAATTCATAGGAAACCACTTCTACTAGTTTCTGGCAAATAGTGTTGGGCAAAAATTATTCAGAATGATGAATAAAGATTAATAATGAAGTTTATGTTTTATTCACAAATTATTCGAATGATCAATCAGAATAAACATATTTTAGTGAATAATGATAGATTTATTATGATGTTGGCAGCCTGAAATATGTATATATATTTGTGTGTTTGAGTAGGATTAGTCAGTAGACCATCTAGAAATAAATAATAACGAATGATGAATAACGAATAATGAATAACGAATAATTCATGATGTACCGTGCGAATAAGATAATTCAGTGAATTATTCATCATTCACTAAAAATTTATTTGAATTATCATTCGAATAATGCCCAACACTGCTGGCAAACTTGGCCTCTCTTCACAGAACAACCTTTTCGATACATAGTAGTCGTCATCTAATAACTTAGTCCAAAACAAACAAAAAATAAATTAAAATTTTTTTTTTTAAATCTTAAGGGAACAATCACCAGCCATGGCTGGAAGAGAGGCTAAGTTTTCCAGAAACTAGTCGACATAAATAAAACGGTTTCATTGTAGTCTTGAAGCAATTTTGTGACCTATGAGGCCTTTATTAAAATAAGAGGAAAATATATGTGGAAGAGGTCATGTTACGAGAGAATATATATATATATATATATATATATATATATATATATATATATATATATATATATATATATATATATATATATATAATGATATTTTGTTGTAGAAGTGCCCCTGAAGAGGTGCGAAGAAAAGACGCACGAAACATGTCGGGCCGAATAAATAAAGTAGTATAATAAAGGAAGACTGCTTTAATGACCCCATGCCTCCTAGGATAAAAAAAAAATTATATATATATATATTTGTCAGTTCTCACTTACGCTCAAAAATAGTCCGATTTTGGTGAAATTTACTACATACTAAATTCCCTACAAAAAAGGTTCAAATGTAATTTTGGATGGGACGATGTCAATCCGAGAAATTAATGCTTAAAACTTCAAAATTGTAAGTTTTGTTATTTTCAGCTGGTTTATCTAACGTTTTATTTGGTTATTATTTTTGTTTTAATTGCATTTAATAGTAAAATTAGTATTTCAATAAAATAAGGTACATATTGGTAATAGTGTTTTCCAATGGCGAACGTTGAAGCGGCGGGGGGAGTAATTTCCGCTTAGAATACTATCATTTTCCTCTTTTGGCGCCTCAAATCTTCCTTCTTTTCGTGATGTCATTTTATATTCTTCGCCAAAGATCAAAACCTACTAATAAACGCTTCACCTCCTTTGCTAATGACACTAGGGATACGAATAGAACCGCGCTAAGATGACGCAGTTCCTGCGAGTCGGACTTTTGTAATTGGAATGATAATTTAGACGAATCGCCATTATTGCGAGTGCTCACTAATAAATAAACAAAAAAAAGAAAATAAAAATATACCGAGCGGGTTAAAGACTGCTGAAAATGGCCCTAGAAATGACTCGTATATTTGCTAAAATGTATAAAAGTCTCGATAATTTTCTAAAATTTTTCCGATCCATGTAGTTCAACTAATAAAGTAATATAATCGGCAGCGATAAAGCGGATTTAGCAGCAAAAAAAGCAATTAAAGATGGCATTCCTTACTCGCACATCCTACAGTCGGATGCTGCTGCTCATTTGAAATATTATATTCACTCAATGTGGCAATATGAATGGAATAGAAAAAGAGACAACGAATTAAGAGAGATAAAGTCCACTACCTCAGCATGGAAAACCTCATCCCAAGGCAGCAGGCGGGATGAGGTGGTTCTGTCGAGAGTGAGAATTGGCCATATTAATCTCACCCATTCTTATTTATTCAGGCGGGAAGAAAGGCCTGAATGTACAGTATGTGGTGAAGATCTAACAATTAAACATATTTTCACGGACTGTAGAGCCTACGAGGAGATTCGAAATCAACTGGACATTCATGGAACTCTCTTTGATATACTTGGAGACGACCATGAATTGTGTCGGAGAACATTGAGATTCCTCAGGGCTACAGATCTGATCACTAAAATATAAATAACAATTAAACCTATAAGGAGAAGTAGAACTAGAATATATACTTGCACGTGTGTGTGTGTGTGTGTGTGGGTGGGTGTGTCCTTGCGTGTATCTGTGTGTGTCACTCTATGTGTGTACATTTACATCACATTTTTAAGTATTTTTGTCCCTTTATTATCTTATTTTATTCTGACTATTAGAAACTACTAAATAAAAATATATTCATTGACTAAATATATGATTGATTAATTTTCAATTGGTCACATATACATAGGCATCCATGACCCAAGTGGTTCAATTGCACACATATACATAGGCATCCATGACCCAAGTGGTTCAATTGCACACATATACATAGGCATCCATGACCCAAGTGGTTCAATTGCACACATATACATAGGCATCCATGACCCAAGTGGTTCAATTGCACACATATACATAGGCATCCATGACCCAAGTGGTTCAATTGCACACATATACATAGGCATCCATGACCCAAGTGGTTCAATTGCAGACATATACATAGACATCCATGACCCAAGTGGTTCAATTGCACACATATACATAGGCATCCATGACCCAAGTGGTTCAATTGCACACATATACATAGGCATCCATGACCCAAGTGGTTCAATTGCAGACATATACATAGACATCCATGACCCAAGTGGTTCAATTGCAGACATATACATAGGCATCCATGACCCAAGTGGTTCAATTGCACACATATACATAGGCATCCATGACCCAAGTGGTTCAACTGCCTTAAAACAAATAAAAAATAATAAAGTTAATTTTTAATTAGGTTTATACAAGATACCGGTTATATAAACCTTCTTCATGGAAGAAATATGGCTTCTTACAAGCGAACATGAAGGCTAAGAGCGAATAGCAAAATCCTCCTGAAATATATACATATTGTAATACTGTAATATAAAGGAATATCAGGAGGAATAATAAGGTTTCTTGTTATGGGTGACCTCAATCATGTGAAACCATACATATATCGGTACATATACACATACTCGTGTGTGTGTGTGTGTGTTAACACGATAGTGTCGACAGTTCTGGTTGATTTTTCAAACATTTTTTTCTTTTTGGCTTTCAACCACTAGGAGAAATATGGGTCACAAAACTTCTTGTTATTTTCGGATGTATTGCTATGTATCTTGAAACCGGTTGGGAAATGTTAGTAATGTGAATCTTCTATTCAAAAGCTCTTATTTTTCCTACTAATACTTTTTTTTTGTCATTTTTTATATGAAAATCTCATTTGGAAAAATCGGTGATACTCGTGGTAATACTTGTGTGGTCAAAATCAAAATAATTTTCTCCAATTTATGAATTTTTCAATTTTTTATGTCATAAGTTTTATTTGGGATGTTAAAGTATCCAGCAAATATGAGTTTTAATCCTATAGAGACGGCAGGAGTGGTATGAGCGAGGGTACCCGGTGACGGGACCCTCCCGATACCTGTCTGTCTCTCCTGACGGCTACTTCCATGCCCGCTCGACAATTGTCTTGTTGTTTTTTAGCGCGGTTCCTCCCCCATTGGGAGGAACCCCGCTTATAAGGTTGATACAATGAAACAATCCGGAAGTGCCGACTAGAAAATTTCGCGTTTCAGAAACCCTAGAGACCGAAAATAACGGTGGTTCAAATTTGTATATACATATATATGTATATACATATATATATATATATATATATATATATATATATATATATATATATATATAGGGTCTTTTTGCGAAGACCACATCCAGTTACTTTTGAAGTAGCAGTAGTGATTGTATCAGTGATTCAGCGCATGCGCATATCTCCTTTGCCTTCCTATTGGAGGATTCCGATGACCAATTGCTTTGGTTCTTGCTGGGAGTAAAGTAACCTTCAACAGTGAATTAGCTTTTGTGTATGAAAAAGCTCTGTTTATGTTAGTGAGAAAAATGAGTCTTTTACAATTAGTTCGCGATGTTCCTGACAAAGAAAAAGGGTTTGGTTTCTTACTCGGAAAAATTAATGGAATCCTATTAATTTTAGCGAGTTGGATAGACTTGAGTCGGTAAAATTAATGAAATTCTATTAATTGCGAGTTGGATTGACTAGGGTTTTGATATCTTCTTGAGCGAGCGGAAAAGCATAGCATGTAATACCTAATAAATGTAAAATATCCAAAAAAGAGAGAAAACGATTAAAATATGTTTGTTCACAAATAACTTGTTTGTT
Organism: Gonocerus acuteangulatus; assembly: GCA_946811695.1. Taxonomy (NCBI): domain Eukaryota; kingdom Metazoa; phylum Arthropoda; class Insecta; order Hemiptera; family Coreidae; genus Gonocerus; species Gonocerus acuteangulatus. The sequence continues at coordinate 8,587,681 of OX328131.1, forward strand.
ATCCTTCATAACCTGCAAAACAGTCAACTTTAATGCTTAATAACTTATTTCATAGTTGAGAGAATTGATTTTGATCATATTAACCTTTTTATTAATAAATATTGCTTGACATTATCTAATATGAATTATAACCGTAGATAACGAGTCAAGAAGTAGTAGATAACCAGCAAAGAACCTATAAGCTAATCAGTAAGCTTATCAGCGAGTACGAGTAACTGTTATAAATCACTACTGCTACTTCAAAAGTAACTGGATGTGGTCTTCGCAAAAAGACCCTATATATATATATATATATATATATATATATATTTGTCTGTTCGCTCATTTCTGGCTTCCCTAATGGTCCGATTGTGATGAAATTTGGTACAAAAATCCGTCTTCCAATTTGAAAGGTCAAGTTCGTTAACCAGCAGAATCTCCCCACTGGAAGATAGCGTTTGGGGCGAAATTCGCACAAAAAAATCGTAACGCTTACGTTTTTGAGTTCATAAGCTTGTAAGTACTCGTTTTATATGCTTCCTGGGCTAGGAAAACGAATGAAACCATTTTCAAGGCGATAGCTTTAACCGTTTTTGAGAGAATTGGAAAAATAGTTTTTGAATACCGTTTTTGGTTTGGGTACTTAGAATCAATGGATTCAGTTGAAACATTTTCTGCATGTTCTACTTTCATTAAAACGTATATGTTGAAATTTTTGTTACGTTTGGAGTTAAGGAAGGGTTAGAATAAAATATTTTATTAACAGACATAAAACATTTTGGTAACTTTGTATACTTTCCTTAATATTTCGAAAAAGGTTGAGAATCATGCGAAACGTAAGATCACCATTAGAAAGATTACTAAATGCTCTACAAAAATGGTTCTAATGAAAGTTTTGATTAGGCAATGTCAATCGGAGAAATAAGTGCTTAAACCTTTAAAGTAATTGATTTCGCTTATTCGAACTGTTCTTTTTGTCTTTGATTTTAATACTTAGAATTATGGGATTCAGTTGAAACATTTTCTGCATGTTTGAATTTCATCAACACTAATATGTTCAAATTTTGGTTACGTTTGGAGAAAAGAAAGGGTTAGAATAAAATATTTTATTAACAGACAAGAAAAGTTTTGGTAACTTTGTATACTTTCGTTAGTATCTCGAAAACCGTTGACAATCTTGGGAAGCGGAAGGTTACCATTCCAAAGCTTACTAAATGCTCTACAAAAAAGGATCTAAAGAAAGTTTTAATTAGGCGATGTCAATCGGAGAAATAAGTGCTTAAAACTTTAAAGTAATTGATTTCGTTTATTCGAACTGTTCTTTTTGTCTGTTTTATTCCTTGTTATTTTTAAATTGCTTATAGTCGGATAATGTATTTGACAATAAAACAGATTAAGTAAAATAAGAAGATCAATTTATTGTTAAAAATGTAGCGTTCAAAGAGAGAGATCCCAAGGCTTTCCAAATGCCTCTGAGCGGAGGCCTTTCTGCCCGACTTATGGGATAGCAGACCCATACAGGTAAGATTGTAAATCAAGACCTTTCAAGACTGGTTAGTTTGAGATTTCATTTGGATAGGTGTTTCGCTATTGATCTAAACAAAGTAATAACTGTTTCTATTTTATGCCTTCATAAACACTAAAGATAAGAACGGAACCGCGCTAAGATGACACAGTTCCTGCGAATCGGACTTTTTTAGATTTGTATTTTCGTATTAGTAATATATATATATATATATATATATATATATATATATATATATATATATATATATATATATATATATATATATATATATATATATATACACACATATATTCTTTAATTACTGCAGAAACCTTTCCACGTAACACCTTTGTACTACTGATAGAAAACATATATCCCTGGAAACTGCGATGCTTCCTCAGCAAATTACATTGTTTCCGCTTCGGAAAAAGCCTACCGTCTTCGTCGAAATCCTAGAATGCTCTTCAATATTACTTCCTGGAGCTGAGGAAGGACTGGGCTGCGATTTATCATCTTCTGAGAAGTCTCAAACACGTCTACTAAGAAATCTGACTAATACTCTAAAAGAATTAGAAAAGCCCACCGTCCTTATTTTTTTTTAATTTAATTTTCGAGCATCGCAACTGCGGCGATTTGCTCTTTTTAAAATACAACCAATACCGATTTATACAAAAATACAAACTTATAGAAACAAATACAACAAAAGAAAAGAAGCGACCGTCCTTATACGATATAGAGTGAGGTGTCTGCTAGAGAAGCCCACCGTCAGCCAGTCATGGCTTTGTGCTGGCTGCTGGAGATGCCGACCGTCCAGAAATGGTTAATTGGGCGGCGCTGTGTCTGACGGCCTCTTTTCCTCACGGGCGATAGTCTGTAGGTGGCAATTGTTAATTTTAGAAGAAAAAACTCATATTATTTTGATATTCTTCATTTTCTATTACAAAAAACGTCAAAAATCTGTTATTAAATCGTTAAAATTCAATGAATGGAAAAATCCCTCCTTACTTCACTAGTAAATTTCATTAGGAATCTGTGGTTGAAATTTGAAGTTGATTAGGTGAAACTTGAAGGTGCTAGCGTATCTCCCGATTTTTAAAAAAAAACATAGTCTTGAAAAAAAAGACTTAAAAGTTGAATTTACTGAAAAGTTCATATTTTTAAATTTTTGTTTTCATAATTTGTTTTAATAAAAATATGAAAATAGTTTGAATTTTGAAAAGCATCAGGGCATTAGTTGAAAAATCGAATGCTTGACATGTTAAAAAAGTGTTCCAGCACGTAAACACTCTTGGATATAGTTTTTAGCACTTTTCTCCGAAGGAAAGTAGCTATTGAGGTTGCACTCATGACAGAATTTTTGAAAAATTTCTTGGAATCTTTATCAATCCTACCTAGTAGACACCGAAAATGACCCCAGTTAAAATGTATATATATATATATATATATATATATATATATATATATATATATAGTTATATATGTGTCCGTTAACACAATACAGGCCAGAGTTTTTGTTTTTTCGCTACGAAACTTGGTATGTGGTACTCCCCCATCAAACGATTGAACGAGTTCGTTAACCAATAAAATCTGTCCATCCGGAGGGGAGGGGAGCGGGGTTTACTCCGGAGCCAAAGTAGTTATTTGTCAATACCAGCCATAATTTTTGTTATATTTCAACGTTACTCGGTATTTGTTGTGGTTAACTGAAGAGAAAAATTTGTTGGAAAAATAGACTAAATCGGATGTCTAGAAGCGGGGGTTTACTCCGGACAGAAATTACTAATTTCCTTATACCAGTCGTAATTTCTGTTGTATTGTTACGAAACCATGTATACGTCCTGGTTATATAATAAGAAAGAATTGTTGTGAAAATGAACTAAATCGGTCTATTGGAGGGGGGGGGGGTTACTTTGTACTATGTTTGAATTGAATTCTCCCGCCAAACCAGGAGAATTCTGGTAACAAAGGTTCGCGAAACTCACACAAAACTCTGGAAGGAAATAAATGACAAAATTAATAATAGAAACAGCTGCTCATAAAAGCAAAAGAGCAGAATTTTATTTATATAGGTTATTTTAAGCAAATTATTCAGGAATGCACTCGACCCTACCCAATTCTGAGGAAAGTGCTTAGTTATGCAGCTGCTGCGTGACGGACTTTTGATTAGTTAAGATAGCATTTAAGCACATAAAAAATTAAATGGTAAAAACAAATTTGCAAGGCAGTGTAACCCTAAAGTAATTTTGGCTAAAGATCTTAACGGTTTCTTGTTGTGGCCGTAAGGTCTTCCCTCACTTTGAGGTTTCATTTTACATTTTTTACGAAAGATTAAGACAAAACAATGTTTCTAATCCAAGCCTTCCTAATGACTCTAGGGATAAGAACAGTAATGAGCTAAGATGGTGCAGTTCCTACGAATCGGACTGTTTCTTAATTTTCTTTTTCCCTCCCTCTATATTTATTTTAGTGTGAAATATAATTAATTTTTGCCGCATGTCAGGAAGTCTATGTCGAGTAATTGTAATCCTCCTTATTATAAAAAGTTCTTTTTAATCTGGCGAAATCCTTGGAGCCGTTCCATTATCTGGAAGTTCAATGGAAGTATTGTCCTCTTCCAGAATGTTTGAATGTTTTCCACAACCCTTTTGACCATGTGCCCACGCATATTTCACGTTTTAGCGCGGCATTTCTTCTAAAAATGTTCCATTCATAACTAGATCTGTAGTAATGAATAGCCCATTCATAAGATTTCATTCATACTTATTCTAATATTTGTTGTTCACGCTTGCTATGGCTTGAGAATTGACTTTCTATGGAAGTGCGAGGCCTGAATTTCACACCATACCTTCTATTACCTCTTTGGGGGTAATTGTGACGTCACTCTTGGTTTTGGTTATATAAAACACGTGTTTATTTTAATACTTAATATATTAAAAAATTAATCAAATAATTAAATAAAACAACAAATAACATAATAACTAATAACATTAAAATAACTAATAAAATATTAAAATTATATGCTAACCTAGGAACTACTTTGTACATACTATAATTCATCTTATCCTACTTATATATACAATTAATACAAATGCTACTTGCGGATATCCATTGCAACTCTTCATTATACCTAAGTATGGCCATACTGATACGTTATTATAACATAACACAATCAAGCGTAAGTATTCACAAAAACACAGGTGAGCGTCCTATATTCGGAAACTGACTAACTGGTTAACCTCCTAGGCAGGAACCTTCCAGCTATAGTCTACCATAGAGGTAGGATCTCTAGGCGCAGTTATTAGCCTATGACTAACCTCCTAGGCAGGAACCTTCCAGCTATATAGTCTACCATAGAGGTAGGTTCTCTAGGCGCAGTTATTAGCCTATGAAGACTTTCCATTTCGTTTTCAATAATCTAAATAATTTAAAAAAACTTATTATATATTCTAACAAAATACATGACAGATAAGTTAATTAAATTATGCGAAATAAAATAATTTATGTATATTACTTTTTTTTTAAATTTATTTATGAGCACCCTGCATTGACAGCGTTTCGCCCAGATACACATATACAATGTAAATACATATTCATCCAATTACATAATAATTATAAATCCAATTAAATGATAATTATAAATCCAATTACATAATAATTATAAATCCAATTACATTATAGTACGTATTTATCTAATTACATAATTGAGTTTGTGAATAAAAAAGAGCTAAAACTAAAAATAACTTGTAAAAACAATACATTTTTAAGAACAAACATATAGAAATAAAGACAGCGAAGGGACTTGAAGAATTACAAAATCAGCTCCGCGAGAGGCGTGCACCACTGGCCAAATGAATTTCACATGAGCCGTACAATGCTTGTTATGTGAATGTAGTGGTAAAAATATTAGTTATTTTCCTTATTAAATACAAATAGTCCGTCACGCAGAAGCTGCATAACTAAGCACTTTCCTCAGAATTGGGTAGTGTCGAGTGCATTCCTGAATAATTTGCTACCTATAAAAATAACCTATATAAATAAAATTCTGCTCTTTTGCTTTTATGAGCAGCTGTTTCTATTATTAATTTTGTAATTAATTTCCTTCCAGAGTTCTGTGTATGCAGAGTATTACACTACATAATAAATACACAAAGCTTCACATTTTGATCTATTGATCTTGATGAGTTTCATGAACCTACGTTTGGCGGAAGAATTCAATTCAAACATAGTACAAAGTAAGACCCCCCTCCCCTTCCAATAGAGCGATTTAGTTCATTTTCACAACACTTCATTCTTATTAGATAGCCAGGACGTATAAAGAGTTTCGTTACAATAGAATAGAAATTACGACCGGTATAAGGAAATTAGTAATTTTTGTCCGGAGTAAGCCCTCCCTTCTAGTCAACCGATCTTGTTTATTTTTATAACAAATTTTTCTCTCCAGTTGACCACAACGAATACCGAGTTTCGTTGAAATACAACAAAAATTATGGCTGGTATTGACAAATAACTACTTGGCTAGGGAGTAAACCCCCTATAAAGATGTACCGATTTTGTTGGTTAACGAACTCGTTCAATCGTTTGATTGGGGAATACTACATACTAAGTTTCGTAGCGGAAAAACAAAAACTCTGGCCTGCATCGTGTTAACGGACACATATATAACTATATATGCATATATATATATATATATATATATATATATATATATATATATATATATATATATATATATAAATTTGAACGGGGGTCATTTTCGGTGTCTACTAGGTAGGATCGATAAAGATTTGAAGAAATTTTTCAAAAATTCCGTCATGAGTGCAACCTCAATAGCTACTTTGTATAACATATTAAATGGCCAAGTTGTGAGTTCTCCAAATAACAAGAGTAAATATGAAATATCAAATAAAATATATCTTTTCTGTGTTTTTACACGGAGGGAAATATTTTAATATATTTGACAGGATTTTTATTTGACTGACTAAAGAAAGAGCACGTTCACTATTGATTTAATGTTTTTTTTTTTATTTGTTCCACAACTATAAATATTTACATGTTATTTCAGCATGTTTCCTTCCTCTGGTTCTGAAGTAGGAGCCAATTCTCGCTCGTTCTAAATAAAAAATAGTATAAACACGTTTCTCATTAATTCACCCATTTTTAATGAAATATTAATTTTATTGTTAAATGCTAAAAATAAAAAACAACAACCAATCAAAAACTGAGGACAAAAAGCCGTTCAAATGAACAACACAAACTTTTTCGCTTTTTATACACCGATTTTCCCGTTTAGGGTCGCTAAATATCCTCCCTAGTCCATGCGGCCAAATACCAAAATTATCTTTGACGTAGCCACATCATTGGTCTCAGACTCCGGAAGGGTTAGCCTTTCCCAGTAAGTTCCCTAAGAAACATGTAACATGTGCAGCCTGACGAAGCCGGCTGTAATGCCGGGAACAATTTTTTGTTTATAAATCCACACTGCTGGTGATAAAATACCGGGGAGTAGGCAATTTTATTTGTATTTGTGTTTTAGCTTAAATATAATATGCTTTAGCGGTGACTTAACTGAAAAAAAAAACGAAACAAAAAATGTCCGCATGCGCAGTGGTGTTCGCCCATGAGCAGTGGCCATGTAGAAAAATGAAGACTTTATGTGTCACAAAAACGTGTCCGCAGGCGTTTGCGCATGCCCAGTGGCCAGGTACGAAAAAGATGGCTGTATATTATAGAGTACATGACATAGGTTTAGTGGGCATAATAATATGGCTGTTTATTGCCCATAAGCAAACATCCTTGATCTACATAGGTTATGTAGGATAATCCTACATAGGTTTATCGGGTGGACCTAGCGTTACAAAAAAGTGTCAGAAGAAGGCGTCCGCTGGCGTTCGCGCATGCGCGGTGGCCATGTACGAAAAGGAAGAATATATGTTATGCAGCTCTTTACATAGGTTTATCGGGTGGACCTAGCGTTACAAAAAAGTGTCACAAGAAGGTGTCCGCTGGCGTTCGCGCATGCGCGGTGGCCATGTACGAAAAGGAAGAATATATGTTATGCAGCTCTTTACATAGGTTTGTCGGGTGGACCTAGCGTTACAAAAATGTGTCACAAGAAGGTGTCCGCTGGCGTTCGCGCATGGGCGGTGGCCATGTACGAAAAGGAAGAATATATGTTATGTAGCTCTTTACATAGGTTTATCGGGTGGACCTAGCGTTACAAAAAAGTGTCACAAGAAGGTGTCCGCTGGCGTTCGCGCATGCGCGGTGGCCATGTACGAAAAGGAAGAATATATGTTATGCAGCTCTTTACATAGGTTTATCGGGTGGACCTAGCGTTACAAAATAGTTCTCTTTTAAATTTGTAATGAGTAACTGATCAATTATTAATTTGCTTCCAGACTTATGTTTACACATGGTACCTACTACACTACGTAATAAATACAAAAAAACTCATATTATCGTATTTTGATCTAACGCAGGAACAGGATACAGTCACTCTAGTGGTAGAAAGCGCTCCTTGCGGCGGCTTTGTGAACCTACGTTTGGCGGGCTTTTCTATTGAAATATATTACAAATTAAACCCCCGCTTTACGATTGACCGATTCAGCTCATTTTTACAACACTTCTTGCTCATGAGTTACCCACGACGTATACCGCGTTTCGTTACAATACAGCAGAAATTACGACCGGTATGAGTATATTAGGAATTTGGGTCCGGAGTAAACCCCCCCTTCTAATGAACCGATTTAGTTTATTTTTACAACACATATTTACCTGTAGATTTCCACTACGAATACCGAGTTTCGTCGAAATATACCAAAAATCACGGCTGGAAGTGGCGAATTGGTATTGTGGGTCCGGAGTAAACCCCCCCCCCTCCTAATGAACCAATTTAGTTTATTTTTACAACACATATTCACCTGTGGATTACCACTACGAATACCGAGTTTCGTCGAAATATACCAAAAATCACGGCTGGTAGTGGCGAATTGGTATTGTGGGTCCGGAGTAAACCCCCCCTTCTAATGAACCGATTTAGTTCATTTTTATATCTCACTTTTCTGTCTATATTACCACTACGAATACCAAGTTTCGTTGAAATATAACAAATATTACGGCTGACATAGTCAAATTAGTGTTTTGGGTTCGGGGTAAACCCCCCCTTCCGGTGGACTTTGGTGGTTAACGAACTCGTTCAATCGTTTGCTAATTGAATGCTATATACCAAGTTTCGTGACGAAAAAACAAAAACTCTGGCCGCTATCGTGTTAACAGACATATATATATATATATATATATATATATATATATATATATATATATATATATATATACATAGATCTATATAAATTTTAACGGTGGTCATTTTCGGTGTCTACTAGGTAGGATCGATAAAGATTTGAAGAAATTTTTCAAAAATTCCGTCATGAGTCCAACCTCAATAGCTACTTTCCTTCGGAGGAAAGTGCTAAAAAGTGTCACAAGAAGGTGTCCGCTGGCGTTCGCGCATGCGCGGTGGCCATGTACGAAAAGGAAGAATATATGTTATGCAGCTCTTTACATTGGTTAGTAGGGTGGACCTAGCGTTACAAAAATGTGTCACAAGAAGGTGTCCGCTGGCGTTTGCGCATGCGCGGTGGCCATGTACGAAAAGGAAGAATATATGTTATGCAGCTCTTTACATAGGTTTATCGGGTGGAATTAAAACATATTTATGTTCCTGAATTTGAGCAGAAGGCTTTAAACGAATTTTGTTATTATTTGTTTATTAATTTTTCTATAAATTATCTGATGGTTTTTGAGCTTAGTAAATACATAAATAAATATATTAACTAAATTGCAAGAATCCTTAAATTGGACTAATCAAACTGCTGACATTTTCTTCTGCCTGATTATTGTATGCTTTCAAAATAAGTTGTATTCATCCTTGTGAAGCAACCTTGTAGAAGGACACTTCCTCCAGGCTGCGGATGATATGCAATTTACAACAGTTTATGGAGCATAATTACCTGCAAAAGATAAAAAGGTATATAAAAATATCTTTCTGGAATAATTGGTTAGATTACTAAATTGTTGGGGGATTAAACAGTGTTGCAAGTTATAACGAGAAGGACTTATATAACTCATTATTTGGACCATACAACTCTTGGGGTTAAACAATGTCAGTACAGTAACAGGCCATGAGGACCCATAGATATTGAGGTCCCACTAGAGAGAAAGTGTGGTCAGTAATATGCTCCGGTTGCCTGATTTTCCCCTGCCCTTCAAAAGAGTTTTGTCAGTTTAATTCCTAGCAAAAGAAAAAACAAAAAGGAATATAAAATAAAACTGTTCACTTAAAAATAACATTATACTTCCATAGATACTGGGTACAATTTATCGGAGAACACTAAGTCTTTTATAGTTAAAATAACATTATACTTCCATATATACTGGGTACAATTTATCGGAGAACACTAAGTCTTTTATAGTTAAAATAACATTATACTTCCATAGATACTGGGTACAATTTAACGGAGAACACTAAGTCTTTTATAGTTAAAATAACATTATACTTCCATAGATACTGGGTACAATTTATCGGAGAACACTAAGTCTTTTATAGTTAAAATAACATTATACTTCCATAGATACTGGGTACAATTTATCGGAGAACACTAAGTCTTTTATAGTTAAAATAACATTATACTTCCATAGATACTGGGTACAATCTATCGGAGAACACTAAGTCTTTTATAGTTAAAATAACATTATACCTCCATAGATACTGGGTACAATCTATCGGAGAACACTAAGTCTTTTATAGTTAAAATAACATTATACTTCCTTAGATACTGGGTACAATTTATCGGAGAACACTAAGTCTTTTATAGTTAAAATAACATTATACCTCCATAGATACTGGGTACAATTTATCGGAGAACACTAAGTCTTTTATAGTTAAAATAACATTATACTTCCATAGATACTGGGTACAATCTATCGGAGAACACTAAGTCTTTTATAGTTAAAATAACATTATACCTCCATAGATACTGGGTACAATCTATCGGAGAACACTAAGTCTTTTATAGTTAAAATAACATTATACTTCCTTAGATACTGGGTACAATTTATCGGAGAACACTAAGTCTTTTATAGTTAAAATAACATTATACCTCCATAGATACTGGGTACAATTTATCGGAGAACACTAAGTCTTTTATAGTTAAAATAACATTATACTTCCATAGATACTGGGTACAATCTATCGGAGAACACTAAGTCTTTTATAGTTAAAATAACATTATACCTCCATAGATACTGGGTACAATCTATCGGAGAACACTAAGTCTTTTATAGTTAAAATAACATTATACCTCCATAGATACTGGGTACAATCTATCGGAGAACACTAAGTCTTTTATAGTTAAAATAACATTATACCTCCATAGATACTGGGTACAATCTATCGGAGAACACTAAGTCTTTTATAGTTAAAATAACATTATACTTCCATAGATACTGGGTACAATTTATCGGAGAACACTAAGTCTTTTATAGTTAAAATAACATTATACTTCCATAGATACTGGGTACAATCTATCGGAGAACACTAAGTCTTTTATAGTTAAAATAACATTATACTTCCATAGATACTGGGTACAATTTATCGGAGAACACTAAGTCTTTTATAGTTAAAATAACATTATACCTCCATAGATACTGGGTACAATCTATCGGAGAACACTAAGTCTTTTATAGTTAAAATAACATTATACTTCCATAGATACTGGGTACAATTTATCGGAGAACACTAAGTCTTTTATAGTTAAAATAACATTATACTTCCATAGATACTGGGTACAATCTATCGGAGAACACTAAGTCTTTTATAGTTAAAATAACATTATACTTCCATAGATACTGGGTACAATTTAACGGAGAACACTAAGTCTTTTATAGTTAAAATAACATTATACTTCCATAGATACTGGGTACAATCTATCGGAGAACACTAAGTCTTTTATAGTTAAAATAACATTATACTTCCATAGATACTGGGTACAATTTAACGGAGAACACTAAGTCTTTTATAGTTAAAATAACATTATACTTCCATAGATACTGGGTACAATCTATCGGAGAACACTAAGTCTTTTATAGTTAAAATAACATTATACTTCCATAGATACTGGGTACAATTTAACGGAGAACACTAAGTCTTTTATAGTTAAAATAACATTATACTTCCATAGATACTGGGTACAATCTATCGGAGAACACTAAGTCTTTTATAGTTAAAATAACATTATACTTCCATAGATACTGGGTACAATTTAACGGAGAACACTAAGTCTTTTATAGTTAAAATAACATTATACTTCCATAGATACTGGGTACAATCTATCGGAGAACACTAAGTCTTTTATAGTTAAAATAACATTATACTTCCATAGATACTGGGTACAATTTATCGGAGAACACTAAGTCTTTTATAGTTAAAATAACATTATACTTCCATAGATACTGGGTACAATTTATCGGAGAACACTAAGTCTTTTATAGTTAAAATAACATTATACCTCCATAGATACTGGGTACAATTTATCGGAGAACACTAAGTCTTTTATAGTTAAAATAACATTATACTTCCATAGATACTGGGTACAATCTATCGGAGAACACTAAGTCTTTTATAGTTAAAATAACATTATACTTCCATAGATACTGGGTACAATTTAACGGAGAACACTAAGTCTTTTATAGTTAAAATAACATTATACTTCCATAGATACTGGGTACAATCTATCGGAGAACACTAAGTCTTTTATAGTTAAAATAACATTATACTTCCATAGATACTGGGTACAATTTAACGGAGAACACTAAGTCTTTTATAGTTAAAATAACATTATACTTCCATAGATACTGGGTACAATTTAACGGAGAACACTAAGTCTTTTATAGTTAAAATAACATTATACTTCCATAGATACTGGGTACAATTTATCGGAGAACACTAAGTCTTTTATAGTTAAAATAACATTATACTTCCATAGATACTGGGTACAATTTATCGGAGAACACTAAGTCTTTTATAGTTAAAATAACATTATACTTCCATAGATACTGGGTACAATTTAACGGAGAACACTAAGTCTTTTATAGTTAAAATAACATTATACCTCCATAGATACTGGGTACAATCTATCGGAGAACACTAAGTCTTTTATAGTTAAAATAACATTATACTTCCATAGATACTGGGTACAATCTATCGGAGAACACTAAGTCTTTTATAGTTAAAATAACATTATACTTCCATAGATACTGGGTACAATCTATCGGAGAACACTAAGTCTTTTATAGTTAAAATAACATTATACTTCCATAGATACTGGGTACAATTTAACGGAGAACACTAAGTCTTTTATAGTTAAAATAACATTATACTTCCATAGATACTGGGTACAATTTATCGGAGAACACTAAGTCTTTTATAGTTAAAATAACATTATACTTCCATAGATACTGGGTACAATTTATCGGAGAACACTAAGTCTTTTATAGTTAAAATAACATTATACTTCCATAGATACTGGGTACAATCTATCGGAGAACACTAAGTCTTTTATAGTTAAAATAACATTATACTTCCATAGATACTGGGTACAATTTATCGGAGAACACTAAGTCTTTTATAGTTAAAATAACATTATACTTCCATAGATACTGGGTACAATTTATCGGAGAACACTAAGTCTTTTATAGTTAAAATAACATTATACTTCCATAGATACTGGGTACAATTTATCGGAGAACACTAAGTCTTTTATAGTTAAAATAACATTATACTTCCATAGATACTGGGTACAATCTATCGGAGAACACTAAGTCTTTTATAGTTAAAATAACATTATACTTCCATAGATACTGGGTACAATTTATCGGAGAACACTAAGTCTTTTATAGTTAAAATAACATTATACTTCCATAGATACTGGGTACAATCTATCGGAGAACACTAAGTCTTTTATAGTTAAAATAACATTATACTTCCATAGATACTGGGTACAATTTATCGGAGAACACTAAGTCTTTTATAGTTAAAATAACATTATACTTCCATAGATACTGGGTACAATTTATCGGAGAACACTAAGTCTTTTATAGTTAAAATAACATTATACTTCCATAGATACTGGGTACAATTTAACGGAGAACACTAAGTCTTTTATAGTTAAAATAACATTATACCTCCATAGATACTGGGTACAATTTATCGGAGAACACTAAGTCTTTTATAGTTAAAATAACATTATACTTCCATAGATACTGGGTACAATTTAACGGAGAACACTAAGTCTTTTATAGTTAAAATAACATTATACCTCCATAGATACTGGGTACAATTTATCGGAGAACACTAAGTCTTTTATAGTTAAAATAACATTATACTTCCATAGATACTGGGTACAATTTAACGGAGAACACTAAGTCTTTTATAGTTAAAATAACATTATACTTCCATAGATACTGGGTACAATTTAACGGAGAACACTAAGTCTTTTATAGTTAAAATAACATTATACTTCCATAGATACTGGGTACAATTTAACGGAGAACACTAAGTCTTTTATAGTTAAAATAACATTATACTTCCATAGATACTGGGTACAATTTATCGGAGAACACTAAGTCTTTTATAGTTAAAATAACATTATACTTCCATAGATACTGGGTACAATTTAACGGAGAACACTAAGTCTTTTATAGTTAAAATAACATTATACTTCCATAGATACTGGGTACAATTTATCGGAGAACACTAAGTCTTTTATAGTTAAAATAACATTATACTTCCATAGATACTGGGTACAATTTAACGGAGAACACTAAGTCTTTTATAGTTAAAATAACATTATACTTCCATAGATACTGGGTACAATTTATCGGAGAACACTAAGTCTTTTATAGTTAAAATAACATTATACTTCCATAGATACTGGGTACAATTTAACGGAGAACACTAAGTCTTTTATAGTTAAAATAACATTATACTTCCATAGATACTGGGTACAATTTAACGGAGAACACTAAGTCTTTTATAGTTAAAATAACATTATACTTCCATAGATACTGGGTACAATTTAACGGAGAACACTAAGTCTTTTATAGTTAAAATAACATTATACTTCCATAGATACTGGGTACAATTTAACGGAGAACACTAAGTCTTTTATAGTTAAAATAACATTATACTTCCATAGATACTGGGTACAATTTATCGGAGAACACTAAGTCTTTTATAGTTAAAATAACATTATACTTCCATAGATACTGGGTACAATTTATCGGAGAACACTAAGTCTTTTATAGTTAAAATAACATTATACTTCCATAGATACTGGGTACAATTTAACGGAGAACACTAAGTCTTTTATAGTTAAAATAACATTATACTTCCATAGATACTGGGTACAATTTATCGGAGAACACTAAGTCTTTTATAGTTAAAATAACATTATACCTCCATAGATACTGGGTACAATTTATCGGAGAACACTAAGTCTTTTATAGTTAAAATAACATTATACTTCCATAGATACTGGGTACAATTTAACGGAGAACACTAAGTCTTTTATAGTTAAAATAACATTATACTTCCATAGATACTGGGTACAATTTATCGGAGAACACTAAGTCTTTTATAGTTAAAATAACATTATACTTCCATAGATACTGGGTACAATTTATCGGAGAACACTAAGTCTTTTATAGTTAAAATAACATTATACTTCCATAGATACTGGGTACAATTTAACGGAGAACACTAAGTCTTTTATAGTTAAAATAACATTATACTTCCATAGATACTGGGTACAATTTATCGGAGAACAGTAAGTCTTTTATAGTTAAAATTTTATACAATTACATAATCTATGCTGATTTCCTAGAATGAATGGTTCAGAGGATGCTGTTCTTTGTGTTGATAGCCAATGAGGCGAATCTAATAAATAAATAAATAGAACATCTTTATGGAAACGCGCATTAATTACATAGTTCTGCAAGTCAGACTTTTCATTTCCTGAGCATCCTGTATGTCCTTTAATCCATTGTATGTTAGTATAAATACGTATTATTGGTAGCCTGATTACAGTTCTCGTATTTCTTCATTAACACTGACTTTCGTAGCTATAAGTAGAGAATACATTTAATGAACTTAATGTTACTTTATAAGAAGGGATCAGTTCCAAAGGTGACTAACCCACAATTAGAAATAGCTGAGAAAATTGGAGTTAAAGCTAAGAAGAATGCGAAAATCATTTCTGTCACCAACAATAATTTTTTTCACATTCTTCTCAGCTTTAACTCCACTTTTCTCAGCTATTTCTAATTGTGGGTCAGTCACCTTTGGCACTGATCCCTTCATATACAGGGTGTCCCGTAAATGTCTAGTCATATTGTGAGAGGTGATAGAGGACCCTTAGTGGAACAAAAAATGTTCTATGACGATTTCCCGAATTCTCGCCCTTAAGGGAGAAAATGTCGTTTTATTGTTTTGTCAAGACAAACGTGGTTTTTAGAAGAATATTCGTTGTTGCTTCGTTCCAGGTGGTTCTACTAGAGAGGGAGTGAAACCAATCGAAAGCTGAGTAAATTTACTATAAGACTAGTTGGGAGTAAACGTAAAAATGAATGAATGTAAGTATGTATATCTTACCAAAAGAAAGCAATTCTAAATTTTCTGACATTTTATTGATATTTCTTTCCAGCGTTCCTCCTCAATGGGCAGGATCTGAGATTTCCGGGTTTCAGAAAAACTTCCTCATTTAGCCAGCTTTCCATTCATGTATCACAACCCTGTTTTATTGAAGCAAGTGAACGATTTAAGAACAAAAGTTTTTTTTAAAAAAAACAAGGGCCTGTGAAAAGAAAATTATATTTTTTTCTTCAGTTTATTCAAAAAGCTTAAGAGAAATATTTATTTTTATAAATGTTTACATAAATATTAAGTAAATATTTACTTAAAATAAAAAAAAAAAATACTTCCACAAATATAAAAAAATATCCTAAAACAGTAAATAAATAAAATACACATATATTTTGAATTTGTTAATTACAGTAACTAATACTGGGTCCAGGAGGCGGCCATTAATGAACCCCAACCAAACATTTACCTCAAAAATTACTATTTTTACCTAGATCACGCATTTGAACACATTTTTACAGGTATTTATATTTAGAAAACAGATCCTTTACCTTGAATTGATACTGATGGCAACGCTTGTGAAACTCACTGGGATTCTCGTGAGCCCATGCGGTTTTTTTGTGGTAATAAAAAATTCTATCCCTCATAAATAAGATGTAGATAGTCTTGTAAAAATGTGTTCAAATGCGTGATATAGGTAAAAATAATCATTTTTGAGGTTAATGTATGGTTGGTGTTCCTTAATGGCCGCCTCCTGGACCCAGTATTAGTTACCTGAATTAATAAATTCAAAATAAATGTGTATTTTATTTATTTACTGTTTTAGGAATTTTTTTTATGTTCGTGGAAGTAATTGTTTTTATTGTTTTAAGTAAATATTTACTTAATATTTATGTAAACATTTATAAAAATAAATATTTCTCTTCAGCTTTTTGAATAAAATGAAGAAAAAAATGAAATTTTCTTTTCACAGATCCATGTTTTTTTTAAACTTTTGTTCTTAAACCGTTCAAATACTTCAATAACACAGGGTTGTGATACATGAATGGAAAGCTGGTTAAATGAGGAAGTTTTGTTGAAACCCGGAAATCTCAGATTCTGCTCATTGAGGAGTAACGCTGGAAAGAAATATCAATAAAATGTCAGGAAATTTAGAATTGCCTTCTTTTTGTAATATATACATTCTTACATTCATTCATTTTTACGTTTACTCCCAACTAGTCTTATAGTAAATTTACTCAGCTTTCGATTGGTTTCACTCTCTTTCTAGTAGTACCACCTGGGACGGAGCTACAACGATTATTCTTCTAAAAACCACGTTTGTCTCGATAAAACAATAAAACGACATTTTCTCCCTTAAGGGCGAGAATTCGGGAAATCGTCATAGAACATTTTTTGTTCCCCTAGAGGTCCTCTATCACCCCTCTCAATATGACTAGACATTTACGGGACACCCTGTTTATTAGTATCAAATATATTTTTTCTTATTGACATTTATACCAGTACCAGGTAGTGTTGTTAAAAGCGAGCCCTGCCTAGAGGTTCAGGCCTGAACCTTGAACCTAACCTCTACATCCCGAGCTCTGAGGCCTCGATGAAGGCTCGGGAGTGAGGCTCCATCCTAACCTTATCAAGCCCTGAAGGTTCGGCAAGGTTCTCCCTGGAGCCTTGAAGGCTTGGCCTTGGAGCCCTGGGAAGGTGGAGCTTCGGCAAGCACGGTTATAGTCAAACCCTTTCTAGTGCTTTACTAGATTATCTGTATACAATAATTACTTACTCTATAATCATTACATTTTATTCATTTCGATTTTTTTGTGACATTTCTCATCATTTATTTTACAATAATAAACATAAATTTTAGCGACATCTTTATTTACTAAGGGAGGTAATTTAGCTGTTATCTCTGATAATTCTTATTTTGTTTCAGTTGTATTTTATTAAAATTCGACAAAGTTCAGTTTATTAAATTAACGATTAAGCTAAATAAAGTGACTCATTCAGTTGATTTCTTAAATTCTATATTCTTATGGATTCAAATCTTCATGAAAAATTGGATGGACTTGTATTCTTTAGAGCAGATATAAAAAATTTTGGTTTTAATTTTGTTGGTGTGTGTGGATTAGATACTACTGGATTTTTCAGAGACAATTTATGTATTATGATGAATTTTATTTTAATGTAATACTATTTTTTCACACTACGTACAAACGGTAATATTTTGAAAGTTGAGAATGGCAATTGTGAACAAGTACGACAGTGTTGCCATGGCCGTCTCACAGAAGAGTTTATTTTTTAGGAAAAGTTACTATTTTTACCCAATTAGTGGTCCATATAATTAGTTTATCAATGAAATGGTAAATTTAATTGCCAGCGAATAATTTCAATGTGGCGGAAAGAATTAAGGACGAATCTACTTAAGTATTTTTCATGAAACAGCTGTTTGCTCGCCATCCGCCATTTTGGAAATGAAAAGTAAAAGGCTTCAAAGCATGCGCCTTCTCCCGAGGCGAGCCTTCAAGGCTCGCGCCTTCTATCGAGCCCTAGCCAAGCTCTGAGAGCTCGAGCTTTTAGGAGCCGCGCCTTCTAGCCTTAAAGGCGTGCTCTTTTACAACACTAATAGCAGGTCTGGCAAATCTAGTGTTAATTTTGCTATTTATTTTGCTGTTGTTATTTGCTGTTAGAATTGTTGTTTGTTTGTAACAAGTCTGTTATTTCTCTTGCAGGTCTTGGAAGCAGCTATCGTGAACCGATCCCGCGATGAACGGCACCGAACTGAACGATACTGAGTACTCCTTCACACCCGTCCAGGACATCCCTAGCAACCGTTCCTTGACGACCGACTCGGAAGACTATTACTACGACTATGATATTGAGGACTCAGTGAACACATTCTTCTGGTCCGAACTCCTCCCGACGCTGATCGTGTACGGACTTACCTTCCTCATCGGACTCACCGGTAATACACTCATCATCTTCACCATCACCCTGTATCGTCGGATGAAGAGTACTACCAACCTATTCCTCGCGAGTCTAGCGTCGGCTGATCTCCTCTTGATTCTCTGTTGCATACCTGTCAAGGTAAGATCAACATTCTGGCATAGATTTATTTCACATCTACTGTATATTTTTCAAAACCACTCACTGACCTATCATCGCCCAACACAAACCATTTGACATAAAAATTTGCATGGACACTTCCTTTGGCATGTAAAAACTCGCTAAGAAAGTATTTTTTGTCATTCAAATTTCTAAGTATTTTTTAGAGGGGTTTGAATTTTTAGTTGGTTATAGAGCACTCACGCCTAGGCAGCATGCGTTGCTAGGACGATAACAGGTCAGCTATTACTGTATTGTATCTATTTCATAATATTATTTCTAATTGAGCTTTCAAATATGAAGGCAGACCTTGAATTACTAGAAATAAACCGTGATTTTGTTCCTCTTAGAGTTTACTCTAACAACTTCACAAAATAGTGTTAATAACTTTGTTTTTTCCCATACACGTTTCACGCCTCTTGAGGGAACAAGCTACAAATGTAAATCTTACAGCCTCAACTTGAGGAGGAGAACCTTCTACTCAAAGGGCTACGTCTAGACTGGTCATGGTCTGAAAGAATCCAATATGGTGGAAAATAGTCAGCTGATTCATAACACAGGTCCACAAAAAAAAAGAAAGTGGTTTGTGCTGGGTATCGGACACATTTTTTCTGACGTATTTTTTACCGCTGAACACGAATCTGAAGTCATAATTGGGGGTTAATCAGCAAGAAACGGAGTTTAATGAAAACAAAGTCCGATTCGCAGGAACTGCATCATCTTAGCGCGGTTCCGTTCTTATCCGAAGTGCGATTAGTAAAGGAATAGTAGCAGCTATCGGTAGGTTTTGATCTTTCGTTAAAAATCTAAAATAAAATCTCAAAAAGAAGGAAGCTTAAAGCGCCACATATGGAAACTGACAGTTTTCTAAGCGGATGGGACTCTCCCGTCATCGCGACGCTCACTCTAGGAAAACTCTATTACCAATATGATTCTTATTTTCTCAGCTTTAATGTAATACTCATTCCACCGTTAAATAAACTTAAAAAACAAAAGTGAGGTAAACAGTGACAAAAACCCGTTTAAAATAACAAAACTAACACTTTTGTAGTTTTAAGCACTTACTTCCGACTGATATTGCCCCATCGAAATTTGCTTCAGAATCTTTTTTGTAGAGAATTTAGTAAGCTTTTGAATGGTTATATCGTACTTCCCACTGTTTTGAAGATATTAAGGGGGGGGGGAATGGTGCTAATACCTACCGATAGCTGCTATATTCCTTCACTAATCGCACTCGAGATAAGAACGAAACCGCGCTAAGACGATGCAGTTCCTGCGGGTTGGACTTTTTTTTTCAGAAAAATTAATGTATTATGTTTATATTATAATATAAATATTATATTTGTAAGAAGAGCAAGTCACTTTAATTGCGGTGTAAAATATTTTTGCTAGCTAAATCTAAGTATTATATAAGCTCATAAGGAAAAAAATGGTGCTAATGGCTCAGATTTCGCCCCCCCCCCACCCTAAGCCTCCTAGCTCCTCACATTCGAATTCCTATGATTTTGTTCAATGAATTTAAACAAAAAATTAATAAATAGATAAAAACTGCTGAAAATAGGGATTACCAAAAACAATTCTAAAAAACTTCTTCGGCTAAAAAATATATACAACTTATAAGTAAAGAAAATGTACAACTAGTAAGTAAAAGACAGGCAGAAATGAGCGGAGTATATATATCAATACAATAAATTTTAACCAATCTTATTTTTAAAAACAATGAAAATACGGTAGTTGGAAAGTAAACAGCATGTAGAAAGTGTTAGTAAAAACAGTGCAAAAAAAAAATTAAACAGTAAAAACAACGAACATTTTTTATGTAGTGAAAAACAAAATCTATTTTATAAGTGAATACAATTTGTAACAATTAATATATAGATACATACCACTAGAGAATGCCTAGGGGGGAGGGAGGAAGACCTCGAGGACAACTTAGGTAACCATGGTTGGAAGTATGAACGACAGCAACTACACCGGTGGTCTTTATAGTTATGAAAAAGGGTGGGGAGGCGGTAAATCGGTGAAGATGAAAGGTACAATTGCTGGGTTGTAAAAGGTGTTAAGAGCTTTGGGACACACAAGTAGAAAAATTGTCTGGAGCCTGGGAACAAAGATAAAAAAGGAGGTCAGGACAATTTATGGAAGACGGAGGAGTAAGCAGGGGAGATGTTTTGTTTGTCGGTTTTGTAATTAATGTTATTGGGGTTTAAGTTAATGTGGACGCATTCGAAAATCTGTCGTTTTTTGGTGTTTCGTTCAGTGGAAAGTATTTTAGTGTCGTCAAAGTTGAAAGTGTGTTTTTTAGTTATGGCGTGTTTTGCGAGGGCGGATTTGAGTGAATATAATTTTTGGTTTCACCTATGTATACAACATTACAGGAGGGGGTTTGGCAGGGTATTTGGTAAACACAGCGGGTGGCGAAGTCACACCAAACTCAAAGATCCCCTTCCCTATGACTGCGCCACCCACTGTGTTTACCAAATACCCTGCCAAACCCCTTCCTGTAATGCTGTATACATAGGTGAAACCAAAAATTATATTCACTCCCGCATAACACAACACAAACGGACAATAAAAAACAAAGAAATCCACAAATCCGCCAGATTTCTTTTTGAAAGTCTGACGTTTTTCTCCTAGCCGAATCCCAACTATACCTGTCTTCGTTTAAATATCATGTCACACATAGATGATTTTAGGTGGTACGTTAAAGAACTAAAAGTATTTTAAATTATTAAAGTTCTGTGCAGGTTAATGGGTTAATGTTCAAGGCATAGTTTATGTTAAGCAAGTGCATGAGATAAACTGCAATTGACAAATACAAAAAAATTAACTATGGAAAACAAACGGGAAACTCCAAATCAACAGATCAAATACTTAATATTTCAAATTACTTACTAATATATGATATTAATTCAAAATCTGAGAATATAAGGTTATAATTTAGATAAACACAACATTTTTGTACGTTACATGTAGATGATTTTAGGTGGTACGGTAAAGAACTAAAAGTAGTTAAATTATTAAAGTTCTGTACAGATCCATAGGCTAATGTTGAAGACATAGTTTATTTTAAGCAAATTAATCCAAAATCTGAAAATATAAGGCTATAATTTAGATAAACATACAAAGGTTATACCTGAAATGTTTTGCTCGCAAAAGAAAAACTTTTAACAAAAAAAAAAGTTTTGTTGGCTTGCTAATCTCCACCTAAAATCATCATTAGCAACAGATCAAAAACTTTATATTTTAAATTACTCATTAATATATATTAGTCAAAATTCTACGAATATAAGGCTATAATTTAGGTAAACACAAATATTTTACTAAAGCTAAAACGTTTTGGAAATTAGATAAACACACCAAACTTAAAAAAAAGGATAATGTTTAATGGCTTCTAGGAGCTCAGTGTTGCTCTACATTTTCATCAGAAATTAATAAAATTGATCTTATATGATATTACTTTTCCAAATCTTGAGAATATACGGCTATAATTTAAATAAACATACAAAGGTTAAAACTGAAAAGTTTTGTTCGCAAAAGAAAAACTTTTCGCAAAAAAAGAAGAAAGTTTTTTTAGCTTGCTAATCTCCACCTAGGCAACACTGGAAAGAAAATTACTATTTCTGAGCAATTCACTCTTCTTTAATTGACAGTTTGGAACTCGTTACTTTCGAACTGTGAAGCCTAAAAGATTTTATATATATATATATATATATATATATATATATATATATACATATATGAATATATAATGATGTAAAGTCATCAATGAGTTCGAGTTATTCTAATTATCAAGAAGATCAACAAATAAATTTGAGACATTATTCAAAATGGCTGTCAGAATATTAATGGTGCAGTGTAGCCAATACCTAGCCTAGGAGATTTCCCGTATCAAGAAGTACATGTGTGCCAAGTTTGGTCCAAATTGGTCAAACGGTGTGGATTTGTATAAAGAACAAACAGACAGACAAACTTACAGGTGATTTTTATATATATAGATTAGATGTCATTATTTTATCCTACCTATTTAATATCCAAACGTTCCACTTTTCGTAATCCTGAAGGTCTATCCTTCTCTTCCCAATCCCATCCAGACAATCCTCCCAGGCGGCTTATGAGGCAGTGACTCAGAGATAGATTTACTTAGACGATCCTATTTTGATCATTAAAATATTTCTTTGCCCGCCTCTGGAAGTACCAACAATGGTTGGCTTCTTCCAAATATTGTATTATTTTTATTTTGTTTTACTTTTCCTGTTTTAATCAACTTGTATAATATTACCTTTGTGAACAGACAAGATGATTGTATAATTGATATATGTATATATTTCAAATATGTACATATATCACGCTTGATAATCCGGCACGGCAAGGATGTCAGGGCCAAACATGAAAAGTGTGCCTCTTCAGCTCTTATGCATCTATTTTGCAAAATCCCCACCTCAACAACCTCTTGGTCGCAGAAAAACTTTATTAACTATTTATATTGTGCTAGTTTTATTTTCCTCCACTCCTTGACGAAGTTGGAAAAGGCGGCAAAGTTCACCGAGTCCTCCACGAGGGTCTTCATTTCCGGTGTGTAGTCGCAGATCTGGCGGAAAATCCTGAGTCTAGGGGCAGAGTACTTCTCGCATCGTAGTAGAACATGCTCCACCGTTTCAGCCCCGCCTCCGCAGTCGCAAGCCTCCGATTCTCTCAACGCAAATCTCTTCAGGTAGGCATTGGAATTTCCATGGCCGGTCAGAAATTGGGTGATCCAGAATTTCGGCGAGATCCAATCTTGCCCTTGTCTCTCGCTCACGTACAGGAAGAAGCATCATGTTACCGTCCCCTTTGTGGTCTGCCTCCATTCCGCTGACCATGTCTCCTTTACATAGTTGGAAATAATCGCCTTCAGCCTTTTACAACGATCCGGCGCTGCTTCCACATTCGACAGTAACTGGCGCAGGGGCGCTGATAGCTTATTAGGGAGTGGGCCTCCTCTCTTTGCATGATATGATGCCACCCTTGCCATGGTAAGGATGCCAATAGGAAACACGCCTGTAACCACGCACAAAGCTTCGTTGGACACGGTTTTATATGCTTTGCAACTTCTTTTCAAAGCAATCCTCTGCAGACTGGTCAGCAGCGCTGCTGGTGCTTCTTCAATAACAAGTGCCAAGCTTCGACCGCATACAACATCACGCCGACAACACAGGTCAGGTACATTGTTCTTGCCGGCTTATATCCCATCCCCCAGGTGGGAGCCGACAACGTCTGAAATATATCAGTACGGAGTTTACTTTCTGGGAGAGAGCACCAATGTGGGGTCCAGGTCCTAGGGTGACGCCAAGATATGTGATGGTCTCCACAAAGTTTACGCGTTTGCCCTTTACTAATGCTGTCGTCTTCTCCGCCGACACACACAGACCTACCCCATCGCACCAATCCATAACACGGGTTAGCGGCAGTTCAGGCCTCCTCATGGCAGCAATCCTTGAGTTACCAGTTGCCACTACTGCCAAGTCATCAACGTAGGCCACTGCTGAGAACTCCGCATCTTCTAGGTTTGCGAGCACCCCGTAAAAATGGCCGCCCAAAGCAACGGACCAAGAACTGAGCCCTGGGGACATCCTTTAGTAATCATATACGGCTCCTCGTCTGCCCCTGAGGATACCATTACATTGTGTACGTCGAAGGAGGTAGAAAACGATGAGAGATGTACCCAGCATTTTAAGCCTCCAACAATCTCACCTATCCATCCTCCCGCCGACACAAAGGTGCGGATGTCCCCGCAAGCCCACGAACATACGCCTCCTCTCGTATGTCGCAAGCTTGCGGACACATCCCCGGAAAGGGGTACCTATTTCTCTAGCTTCAACTCCGAGACAGTCAGTCTCCAGAAACCTGGACAGACTGACCCAGAGTATCTAACACACGCCACTACGTCTGTAACCGGCGAAGCCTGAAGGGCCCCCGGCCACCAACCCAACCCGTAGTACCATTTTAGGACTTAGTCCATCTTGTCTTGAATGGTCACAGACCCGGAGAACGTTCTCTCCTACGGTTCCCCTATCCATAGGGTACCAGGGGGGGGGGACGGGATACCATTACAGCTGCACGGGACTCCAGGTAACTAGAGATTAGAGCATATATATTACTTGAAATTTCCATGCGACTAAGTGCCTGGCAGATTGCCGGCCACCACGCATTATCGAAGGCGCCAGCAATATCCACACTGATTAGGACTACATGCTTTGTTGGGGCTGACAAGCAGTCTTCAATTATTCTTTTAATGGCATCACCCGTTGGCCGCCCCTGATTTTACACTAAGTATGTGCATACAGTCTACATTTCGTTTTATTTTCCCCCTCTATCCGATAATCCAGAATATGTGATAATCCGGTATGCTTCAAGTCCCGAACGTGCCGGATTAAAGGTAGATTACTGTAATACCAAGAATAACTAGTTGATAGGGATAGATTCACTCATTTCTACCGATGGAAGAACAAAATCTTGCACATTGAAGTAGTTTTTAATTATTTGAAGTATTTGAAGGTCTTCAGATCATTATTGGTCCCACAAGATCCAGAACTTTACCTGGTCTGTCTAGCAGGCGAATTGGTCGATAAGATTAAGGTTCTTCTGTAGGACACTTTGTTAGAAGCAATATATTTTGTTTCAACCTGTAAGGAATCTTCTATTTTTCCTTTAGAGTTTAACGTAAATAATGATGAATCTACTTCTCAGGAAGTTTAGTGCCCTTGTAATAATAGAATAGTTCTAATATTTATGTATTTATATACATTAGTAGAAGATGTACCAAGCATACCTGTCTCCAGAAAAACTGTTCGCTTGGACACAAAGATCCGACCGTGTAGGTTGTTTTATTAGTTAAATCAGATTGATTTGAAGCATCTTTTGTTGCTGTATATATATATATATATTTATAGCTTAGTACTAATAGAATAGACAGTAGGTAGTTATACATCACCTACTATCTTTTGGTGGACTAGGGCAACTACTCAACGGGTCTACTAGAATAACTTGGTAGTGCGAGAGTTCATTTTTAAAAGAAAGCATAGAATCTTCGTCATCCCGCACCAGTGAGTGAGTTCCGCGAGGGAGTAGCATCTCTGTCAGCTTCCACCATTGCTACAGTAGTAGTAGTGATAGGGTTAAGAGAATGTTTTCAAAGCTAGTCCTGTCGGTAGGAATACTCAATACAGAACAACAACTTTAGTGCAATTAAACTTCAAGGCCTCCAATTACTAGAATTGGATAATGTCTGCTTCTAACCATCTATTACAATATCAACCAACAATTAATGTTATTTTGTAGTGAACAATATAAATCATTACTCTCTTAATCCTTCTCTCTCTCTCGCTCTCTCTCTCTCTCTCTCTCTCTCTCTCTCTCTCTCTCTCTCTCTCTCTCTCTCTCTATCTCTCTCTCTCTCTATCTCTCTCTCTCTCTCTCTCTCTCTCTCTCTCTCTCTCTCTCTCTCTCTCTCTCTCTCTCTCTCTCTTAAGAATGGGTAGGATGGGAACGGATACAGCTGCAAAGAGCACTACGAGAACGGGTACTAAGTGAACGGGTACTACTGGAAAGAGCACTACGGGAACGGGTGCTAAGTGAACAGGTACTGCAGGAAACGGTACTAGATGAAAGGGTACTAAGTGAACTGGTACTAAAGGAAACGGTACTAGATGAAAGGGTACTAAGGGTACGGGTACAATGGGACCGGGTACTACAGGAAACGGTACTAGATGAAAGGGTACTTAGGGAACTGGTACTATAGGAAACGGTACTAGATGAAAGGGTACTAAGTGAACTGGTACTATAGGAAACGGTACTAGATGAAAGGGTACTATGGGAACGGGTACCAATGGAATGTGCCTAGATTTAGGCTACAGGCCTAGGAAATATCCTAACAAACGTATACTTCCAGATTATAAATATTCCTACAGACTATTCCTTCATCTTTAATAGTGCAGAAGATTGTTTATGGAACTTGGTTTTCTAATGTCTTGAATCCGTTTTCCTCGAACGTGGTTATTGCCCATGCTTCTGATCCATCAAGTAGTACCATACCTGGGTCTTCTAAAGGATAATTTAAGTGCTGGAGGTAATAAATTTCCTTTTAATGTGAAAACATCTAATAGAAGCATTCATCCGTATAATTTCTTGTAATTTATATATATAACGTTCCTAAGCATTTTCCTGCTCCAGACAGGGGCTATACCCGCATCAGGTTAAGGAGAAATCCGATACACTCATTGAGTTAGTAGATAGTGGAGGGAGTGTTATCTATCTTCCAATGCTAAAAAAGTGTAGTTCTGAAATCGGCCATGCCAGTGTGACAAAAGTACCAGTAGTGACGCGCGAAAATTTGAATCTGAATATGATCGTAATCAAACAATGAATTTTAACGAATATATATATCATTTTCTTATTGATTTATATTTATACATATATTTATATATATAAATGTCAATTTATACGAATACGACACATAAATTCGTTTAATGTTATTGTTTGTTTACAATAATATTCAAAAATTCACCTTTTCGCGCGCTTTTTGTCACACTGCCATGGCCGATTTTAGGCTTCAAATTTTATCGTTTAGACTCCCTCCCCTCCCTTCTAACTCAATAGATACACTATCCACTCTAGCATAGTGGGGCTCAGATTTCTTGTGAAATCCTATTCTTGGAGTTTACCTTCCATCCCGAAACTCACAAAACGGAGTCAATACTTTAGAACATGTAGGGAAATTCAGCATGGTTTCTTTTTTCACCGACTATAATGTATTTATTTTTGTGCATTTCCACTGAGAACAATTTCTCCGACTGTTTGTTAAAGGTGCTGAAAGCCCCTTCCAATTTCTCCGACTGTTTGTTAAAGGTGTTGAAAGCCCCTTCCAATGCCCGCTTAGACCTTGTCACGATATCAAGATCATCAGCGTAGCCCAGCAACTGCACAAATCATTACAATAAGCTATTTCACTGATTGATGTATGGTTATCTGATTTATGAACAGTCTTTTATAATGCTAAATTGAACAAAAGATATGATTGGGACATCTTCTAGTGATTTATATAAATACATAAATATTAGAACTACTATTATTAGAAGGGCACAAAACTTCCTGAGAAGTAGTTTCATCATGACTTACGTTATACTCTAAAGGAAAAAAAGATTTTTTACAGATAGAAGCAAATATAGTGCTTCTAATACAGTGCCCTACAGAAGAACCTTAATCTTACAGACCAATTCGCCTGCTGGACGGCGCAGGTAAAATTCTGGATCTTGTGAGGCCAATAATGTTGATCTGAAGATCTTCAAATACTTCAAATAATTGAAAAATACTTCAATGTGCAAGATTTTGTTCTTCCATCGGTAGAAATGGATGAATCAATCCCTATCAACTAGTTATTCTTGGTATTACAGTAATCTACCTTTAATCCGGCACGTTCGGGACTTGAAGCATACCGGATTATCACATATTCTGGATTATCGGATGCATGTCGAAAAAATGGATAGAGGTGAAAATCAAACGAAATTTAGACTGTATGCACATACTTAGTGTAAAATTACTAAGATAAAATGGCACACTTTTAGAATTATACTGTCTCAGTCGAGCAGTAGCTAAAAACTGAATTGGCTCTGTATTTGATCAGAGAGAGGGTTTCAGGTGAATTATACTGTCTCAGTCGAGCAGTAGCTAAAAACTGAATTGGCTCTGTATTTGATCAGAGAGAGGGTTTCAGGTGAATTATACTGTCTCAGTCGAGCAGTAGCTAAAAACTGAATTGGCTCTGTATTTGATCAGAGAGAGGGTTTCAGGTGAATTATACTGTCTCAGTCGAGCAGTAGCTAAAAACTGAATTGGCTCTGTATTTGATCAGAGAGAGGGTTTCAGGTGAATTATACTGTCTCAGTCGAGCAGTAGCTAAAAACTGAATTGGCTCTGTATTTGATCAGAGAGAGGGTTTCAGGTGAATTATACTGTCTCAGTCGAGCAGTAGCTAAAAACTGAATTGGCTCTGTATTTGATCAGAGAGAGGGTTTCAGGTGAATTATACTGTCTCAGTCGAGCAGTAGCTAAAAACTGAATTGGCTCTGTATTTGATCAGAGAGAGGGTTTCAGGTGAATTATACTGTCTCAGTCGAGCAGTAGCTAAAAACTGAATTGGCTCTGTATTTGATCAGAGAGAGGGTTTCAGGTGAATTATACTGTCTCAGTCGAGCAGTAGCTAAAAACTGAATTGGCTCTGTATTTGATCAGAGACAGGGTTTCAGGTGAATTATACTGTCTCAGTCGAGCAGTAGCTAAAAACTGAATTGGCTCTGTATTTGATCAGAGAGAGGGTTTCAGGTGAATTATACTGTCTCAGTCGAGCAGTAGCTAAAAACTGAATTGGCTCTGTATTTGATCAGAGAGAGGGTTTCAGGTGAATTATACTGTCTCAGTCGAGCAGTAGCTAAAAACTGAATTGGCTCTGTATTTGATCAGAGAGAGGGTTTCAGGTGAATTATGCTGCGACCAAAGGGTTGTTGAGGTGGGGATTTTGCGGAATAGATGCAGAAGAGGCACACTTTTCATGTTTGGCCTTGACATCCTTCCCGTGCCGGATTATCAAGCGTGATATATGTACATATATGAAATATGTACATATATCAACTGTAAAATCATCTTGTCTGTTCACAAACATAATATTATACAAGTTGATTTAAACAGGAAAAGTAAAACAAAATAAAAATGATGCAGTATTTGGAAGAAGCCAACCATTGTTGGTACTTCCAGAGGTGGCTAAACAAATTTTTCAATGATCACAATAGGATCGTCCAAGTAAGTCTATCACCGAGCCACTGCCTTTTAAGGGGCAATACGATAAAAATCAAAGCAATTTTCTTGAAATTATAAATAACAAATAAATCAATATTTTTCAAGCGTTTATTTATATTAAACGTTTTATATGGGATTGTTGGAGTTGCTGGATGGTGGAAAATTGATGGAAAAATAATGGTCGAAAATTCCCACAGGTGTTTTAATGGCAAAACGTTTTCAGGGACTAAGCCACATTTTCAATGCCCTGTGATACAATAGAATAATTAAAACAAATTCAATTTAAACGAGATTAAAAGAACAATACAAAATATAGCAAAAATAATAACAACGTAAAACCTGAGACCTGCGGTGCGTTCTGACAAATAGACACCATCTTTTTTCACGGGCGATAGTTTGAAGGCGGAAATTTTTAATCTAGAACGAAAAACTAAAATTATTTCTAATGAAGAAGGTTAAATCTAGAAAAATACGAAGGATTTTTAAGAAATAATAATTTTTACGTAAATGGTGAACAATTATTCATTTTCTATTAAAAAATCCGTCGAAAATCGGTCATAAAATCGTTATAAGTCAATGAATCCAAAAAGTTCTACTTACCATTCTAGCAAATAAGATGGGGAAGCTGTAGTTAAAATTTGAAGTTGATCGGGCAAAAATTGAAGACGCCAGAGTATCGCCCGATTTGAAAAACACAGTTTTAAGATAACGACTTTAAAGTTTAACTTTCTGAAATGTTCATGTCTATTTAAATTTTTTTTTTCATACTTTCTTGTAATAAAGATAAAAAAATGGGTTTTAATTTTGAAATGTATTAAAGGAGGACTAAAAGAAAAATTAACAATTAATAAGGGACCAATCGAAGCGCGCTCAAAAAATTATCTTCAAATCAGCACCGCGTTTATCCGGATTTCACTCGGAAAATCATATTTTTTGCCCATTTAAAAAAATGTTGGTCTTCACTTAAACACTCTTGAATATTATTTTTGATTAGTTAAGGAAGAATTGTAGCTCATAAAAAAAAAAATTGCAAAAAAAAGTTACGAGCTAGTATTGCCCCTTAAGCCGCCTGGGAGGATTGTCTGGATGGGATTGGGAAGATAAGGATAGACCTTCAGGATTAGGATGGTAGTATTGCCTCTTAAGCCGCCTGGGAGGATTGTCTGGATGGGATTGGGAAGATAAGGATAGACCTTCAGGATTAGGATGGTAGTATTGCCTCTTAAGCCGCCTGGGAGGATTGTCTGGATGGGATTGGGAAGATAAGGATAGACCTTCAGGATTAGGATGGTAGTATTGCCTCTTAAGCCGCCTGGGAGGAATGTCTGGATGGGATTGGGAAGATAAGGATAGACCTTCAGGATTAGGATGGTAGTATTGCCTCTTAAGCCGCCTGGGAGGATTGTCTGGATGGGGTTGGGAAGATAAGGATAGACCTTCAGGATTAGGATGGTAGTATTGCCTCTTAAGCCACCTGGGAGGAATGTCTGGATGGGATTGGGAAGATAAGGATAGACCTTCAGGATTAGGATGGTAGTATTGCCTCTTAAGCCGCCTGGGAGGATTGTCTGGATGGGATTGGGAAGATAAGGATAGACCTTCAGGATTAGGATGGTAGTATTGTCTCTTAAGCCGCCTGGGAGGAATGTCTGGATGGTATTGGGAAGATAAGGATAGACCTTCAGGATTAGGATGGTAGTATTGCCTCTTAAGCCGCCTGGGAGGATTGTCTGGATGGGATTGGGAAGAGAAGGATAGACCTTCAGGATTAGGATGGTAGTATTGCCTCTTAAGCCGCCTGGGAGGATTGTCTGGATGGGATTGGGAAGATAAGGATAGACCTTCAGGATTAGGATGGTAGTATTGCCCCTTAAGCCGCCTGGGAGGATTGTCTGGATGGGATTGGGAAGATAAGGATAGACCTTCAGGATTAGGATGGTAGTATTGCCTCTTAAGCCGCCTGGGAGGATTGTCTGGATGGGATTGGGAAGATAAGGATAGACCTTCAGGATTAGGATGGTAGTATTGCCTCTTAAGCCGCCTGGGAGGATTGTCTGGATGGGATTGGGAAGAGAAGGATAGACCTTCAGGATTAGGATGGTAGTATTGCCTCTTAAGCCGCCTGGGAGGATTATCTGGATGGGATTGGGAAGAGAAGGATAGACCTTCAGGATTACGAAAAGTGGAACGTTTGGATATTAAATAGGTAGGATAAAATAATAACATCTAACTATGTCATATAATGGACATTGTTATCAGAACAGTGTGGCGTCTATAAAATGGCTTAACAATAATTGCGTTTAATCCCAAGGAAATTACATTCTATAAATAGCCATCGTATGCCAAAGAGATACAAAACACAAACAGTAAAACAATTAATGACGTAATGTTACTTAATACCTGGAAGTAATAAATGGAACATTTGCCCAATTGTAGAATAAAAAAATAAACGATACGGCGATGACTACTTTACGATCGTTGAGCGTTTAGCTAATGATGGCCGTTCAAATTATCTGGCAAGTAATTCATTCATAAATAATTGATGAATGAGCAGGATTTATTCCTGAAGGATGTCTACAAATTGAACAAGTCATTCTCATGGAAAGTTTTAGAATTTTTGTACATTTTATTAAATGTCTGGAAAACGGTTGGGAAATTGTGGTTGGGTGGAAGGTGATGATTCTAAAATAGAGGTTGGGTGGAAGGTGATGATTCAAAAGCTTACTAAATTCTCTACAGAAAAGGTTCTGAAGTAATTTTTTTTGGTACTATTAGTGGATATTAGAGAATCCACTAGTTGATACTCAGTCAGACATTTTCTAGGGTTCATCAGAGTTTCTTAACCTTTTGACCGCTACATTCTATACACTAGAATTAGGCGCCTCACGCGGAGATGATTTCGTATTTCTTCTCATATCGTCTCTACTAAACTGAGCTTAGTCCTCATAGATGTGATAGGAGAAGGTTCGACAACAGCTACTATCTAGTGCTGTAATAGGAAAACTACAAAAATAACAAGAAAAAGCCTCTAGGTAGCAGGAGAATTAAGTTTTAAGAGAAAACATAGCGTCAGCCTGCACCAGTGCGGGAGTAGCGTAAGGAAAGCGTCTTAGTCAGCCCGCACCATATCGGGAGTATCGTAAGGAAAGCTTCTTTGTCATCGTGCATCAGTGCGGGAGTAGCGTAAGGAAAGGGTCTTTGTCAGCCCGCACCAGTGCGGGAGTATCGTAAGGAAAGGGTCTTTGTCAGCCCGCACCAGTGCGGGAGTAGCGTAAAGAAAGCGTCTTTGTCATCCCGCATCAGTGCGGGAAAAGTGATGATATGATTAAGAGAAGTCTAAGAGTTGATTTTTACGGTAATAAAAGCTTACTCAATCCTAAACAAAGAGATTTTGGTCCAAATAGCTTTTTGTCCATGTTTTCCTGAGTTTTTATTGGTATATGCTTTTCTTTTATTTAGAAGTAAATAGATTTTTTTTTTTGTAAAACAAGGTATGTAAATTTCAAATATGTTTGTAATAGAGCATTCCTAAAAAGTGATTGAATGTCAAGTAAGCTGAAATTCCTCACTCCACTTACACGAATTTCACTCATTCTTTACGAAAGCTATATTACAAACGTGTTTGAAAATTACTTACCTTGTTTTTCTACTTACAGTAATTTCCACTTACAATTGGCTACTGTTAATTTTCTGAACGTGCTGTCACCTAAAATCTCGTATTTCTTCAAGGTTTTAATGGAGTAGGTGTCATGTTTCCACGATATATATATATATATACATTTCGCCGTTCCTGCGAGTCGCACTATTTTAGACTCTTTGGATCGCATAAAGTAACCAATTTAAAAAAAAAAAATACATATAACAATTCTCCACTGCTTAGTTATTCGTTCTTTCTATCTGAAGCCAAAATAACTTTTTCAATAAAAAAAATAAAAAAAGCATGCTAAATGTATTATTTATGACTAAATTTAAAGAGAAATGTATACAGTTTGCTTAAACCTCGTGTATACACCAATCCGTCTATATACACTTCTTTTCAAACTACTTAGATTTTTATATCAAGTTGGCTAATCTTCAAGAATTTGTTTTGAACTTAACACAAGATAAACACCAGGTATAATACTTTATAATTAGGATCTAAGTATCTCTAGAAATGTTTATAAATTAATGTATTATTTCTATTTATAAATTAAATCTAATATTTAAATATTCAAAGAGAGTAAAGAATTTTTGTTTTGTTTTGGCGCGGTTCCTCCCTCCCCCCATAGGGAGGAACCCTGCTTATAAGGTTGATCTGATGACGCGATCCGGAAGTGCCGACTAGAAAAGTTTGCGTTTCAGAACCCCTAGAGAACGAAAATAACGGTGGTTCAAATTTGTATATATATATATATATATATATATATATATATATATATATATATATTTGTCTGTTCGCGGCCCTGACAGGTCAAAAATGGTCCGATTTTGATGAAATTTCGTACAAAAATCTTTTGTCTAATTTGAAAGGTCAAGTTCGTTAACTAGCAGAATCCACCAACCGGAACATGGTTTTTGGAGTGAATGTCGCGCGAAAAAAATCGTTCCGCTTAGATAATATGATTGCAGGGACTCGTTTTATAGGGTTCTTGGCCTAGGAAAACGAATAAAACCATTTGTAAGGCGATAGCTTTAACCGTTTTCGAGAAAATTGGAAAAATAGTTGTTGAATAACGTTTTTGGATTGGGTACATAAAATCATGGGATTCAGTTGAAACATTTTCCGCATGTCAAAACTAATATGTTGAAATTTTGGTTAAGTTTGGAGATAAGGAAGGGTTAGAATAAATTATTTTATTAACAGACGTGGAATGTTTTGGGAACTTCGTTTACTTTCCTGAATATCTCGAAAACGTTTGAGAATCTTGGTAAGCGAAAGATTACCATTCGAAACCTTACTGAATGCTCTACAAAAAAGTAGGTCTCGCAGGAACTGCATCATCTTAGCGCGGTTCCGTTCATATCTCTAGTATAATTTGGAAAGATTAAAATAGAAGCAGTTATTATTTTGGTTCTACCAGTCTTTTTTTTTTAATTAGTTATTATAATGGCGTGTCAACCCTTAAGGTCACTAACGCCATTCCTGTGTGTAGTAAAGTCTTGAAAGGTCTTGAAAGGTCATGATTTACGATCTTACATGGAAGGGTCGGCAAACACTAGGTCCCGCTAGTTACAAGGTCTTAGAATCTTGGAAATCTATATTTCTAACAATAAATTGTTTTTGTTATTTTACTTAACCAGTTTTATTGTCAAATACATTATCCAACTATAAGCAATTAAAAAATAACAAGGAATAAAACAGACAAAAAGAACCGTTCCAATAAACGAAATCAATTAATTTAAAGTTTTAAGCACTTATTTCTCCGATTGACTTCGCCTAATTAAAACTTTCTTCAGAACCTTTTTTGTAGAGCATTTAGTAGGCTTTCGAATGGTAATCTTCCGCTTCCCAAGATTGTCAACGGTTTTCGAGATACTAACGAAAGTATACAAAGTTACCAACACTTTTTTTGTCTGTTAATAAAATATTTTATTCTAACCCTTCCTTTACTCTAAGCGTGGCAACAATTTCAACATATTAGTGTTGATGAAATTCGAACATGCAGAAAATGTTTCAATTGCATCCCATGATTCTAAGTACCAAAATCAAAGACAAACAACCCTCCCTAGGAAGGATGCTAGGCAGTTGAAAAGCTATATCTTGGAAGTCCATATCTCTAACATTAAATTGTTTTTCTTAACCTGTTTTATTTTCAAATACATTATCCAACTATAAGCAATTAAAAAATAACAAGGAATAAAAAACAGACAAAAAGAACAGTTCGAATAAGCGAAATCAATTACTTTAAAGTTTTAAGCTCTTATTTCTCCGATCGACATCGCCTGATTAAAACTTTTATCAGAACGTTTTATTAGAGCATTTAATAAGCTTTCTAATGGTATTCTTCCGTTTACCAAGATTCTCAACCTTTTTCGAGATATTAAGGAAAGTTACCAAACCTTTTTATGTCTGTTAATAAAATATTATATTCTAACCCTTCCTTAACTCCAAACGTAACCAAAATATCCTGTTTTAGTTTTAATGAAAGTAGAACATGTAGAAAATGTTCAACTGAATCCCACGATTCACAAACCAAAAACGGTATTCAAAAACTATTTTTCCAATTTTCTCAAAAACGGTTAAAGCTATCGCCTTGAAAATGGTTTCATTCGTTTTCCTAGCCCATGAAGCATATAAAACGAGTACTTACAAGCTTATGAACTCAAAAACGTAAGCGTTACGATTTTTTTTGCGCGAATTTCGCCCCAAACGCCATCTTACAGTAGGCGGATTTTGCTGGTTAACGAACTTGACCTTTAAAATTAGATGAGCGATTTTTGCACCAAATTTCATCAAAATCGGACCATTCGTCTGGGAGCTACAGAGTGAACAGACAAATATATATATATTTTATTGATGTTTTCCGGTAGTAGGGTTGATTAATTCCAGAGGGTGAATCAAAATTCAGTCTTCCCACAAATTTTCTCTTTATTTTGCACTAGGCCTTTCAACACAAATGTGCCATCATCAGGTGCTAACAACAAATAAAAACATGCATTAGTATTGTTTGACTCCTTAATAACAATTAATATTGTTTGACTGTTGTTGGACAGTAATTATTCTAATTAATAGTTAGAATTTATAAAGCAAACGGTAATAGTATAAATTGGAACATAATGTTATAATTAATAGTTAGAATTTATAAATCAAACGGTAATAGTATAAATTGGAACATAATGTTATAATTAATAGTTAGAATTTATAAATCAAACGGTAATAGTATAAATTGGAACATAATGTTATAATTAATAGTTAGAATTTATAAAGCAAACGGTAATAGTATAAATTGGAACATAATGTTATAATTAATAGTTAGAATTTATAAATCAAACGGTAATAGTATAAATTGGAACATAATGTTATAATTAATAGTTAGAATTTATAAATCAAACGGTAATAGTATAAATTGGAACATAATGTTATAATTAATAGTTAGAATTTATAAAGCAAACGGTAATAGTATAAATTGGAACATAATGTTATAATTAATAGTTAGAATTTATAAATCAAACGGTAATAGTATAAATTGGAACATAATGTTATAATTAATAGTTAGAATTTATAAATCAAACGGTAATAGTATAAATTGGAACATAATGTTATAATTAATAGTTAGAATTTATAAATCAAACGGTAATAGTATAAATTGGAACATAATGTTATAATTAATAGTTAGAATTTATAAATCAAACGGTAATAGTATAAATTGGAACATAATGTTATAATTAATAGTTAGAATTTATAAATCAAACGGTAATAGTATAAATTGGAACATAATGTTATAATTAATAGTTAGAATTTATAAATCAAACGGTAATAGTATAAATTGGAACATAATGTTATAATTAATAGTTAGAATTTATAAATCAAACGGTAATAGTATAAATTGGAACATAATGTTATAATTAATAGTTAGAATTTATAAATCAAACGGTAATAGTATAAATTGGAACATAATGTTATAATTAATAGTTAGAATTTATAAATCAAACGGTAATAGTATAAATTGGAACATAATGTTATAATTAATAGTTAGAATTTATAAATCAAACGGTAATAGTATAAATTGGAACATAATGTTATAATTAATAGTTAGAATTTATAAATCAAACGGTAATAGTATAAATTGGAACATAATGTTATAATTAATAGTTAGAATTTATAAATCAAACGGTAATAGTATAAATTGGAACATAATGTTATAATTAATAGTTAGAATTTATAAATCAAACGGTAATAGTATAAATTGGAACATAATGTTATAATTAATAGTTAGAATTTATAAATCAAACGGTAATAGTATAAATTGGAACATAATGTTATAATTAATAGTTAGAATTTATAAATCAAACGGTAATAGTATAAATTGGAACATAATGTTATAATTAATAGTTAGAATTTATAAATCAAACGGTAATAGTATAAATTGGAACATAATGTTATAATTAATAGTTAGAATTTATAAATCAAACGGTAATAGTATAAATTGGAACATAATGTTATAATTAATAGTTAGAATTTATAAATCAAACGGTAATAGTATAAATTGGAACATAATGTTATAATTAATAGTTAGAATTTATAAATCAAACGGTAATAGTATAAATTGGAACATAATGTTATAATTAATAGTTAGAATTTATAAAGCAAACGGTAATAGTATAAATTGGAACATAATGTTATAATTAATAGTTAGAATTTATAAATCAAACGGTAATAGTATAAATTGGAACATAATGTTATAATTAATAGTTAGAATTTATAAATCAAACGGTAATAGTATAAATTGGAACATAATGTTATAATTAATAGTTAGAATTTATAAATCAAACGGTAATAGTATAAATTGGAACATAATGTTATAATTAATAGTTAGAATTTATAAATCAAACGGTAATAGTATAAATTGGAACATAATGTTATAATTAATAGTTAGAATTTATAAAGCAAACGGTAATAGTATAAATTGGAACATAATGTTATAATTAATAGTTAGAATTTATAAATCAAACGGTAATAGTATAAATTGGAACATAATGTTATAATTAATAGTTAGAATTTATAAATCAAACGGTAATAGTATAAATTGGAACATAATGTTATAATTAATAGTTAGAATTTATAAAGCAAACGGTAATAGTATAAATAGGAACATAATGTTATAATTAATAGTTAGAATTTATAAATCAAACGGTAATAGTATAAATTGGAACATAATGTTATAATTAATAGTTAGAATTTATAAATCAAACGGTAATAGTATAAATTGGAACATAATGTTATAATTAATAGTTAGAATTTATAAATCAAACGGTAATAGTATAAATTGGAACATAATGTTATAATTAATAGTTAGAATTTATAAATCAAACGGTAATAGTATAAATTGGAACATAATGTTATAGATTACAGTTTTTAGTAAATAATTACAAATTCATAAACTAAGGTGTCTAAATGATGTTTAAAATAATATAACTTTATATTCTATTATTACTATAGCTATAATACCATATATGTGCATATATGGGAAGACTGAATTTTGATTCACCCTCTGGGATATATATATATATATATATATATATATATATATACAAATTTTAACCACTATTATTTTCGGTCTCTAGGGGTTCTGAAACGCAAAATTTTCTAGTCGGCACTTCCGGATTGTGTCATGAGATCAACCTTATAAGCGGGGTTCCTCCCTATGGGGGAGGGAGGAACCGCGCTAAAAGGTTCTGAAGAAAGTTTTGATCAGGCGATGTCAATTGGAGAAACAAGTGCTTAAAAATTTGAAGTAATTGGTTTCGTTTCTTCTTGTTTTGGGTACTTAGAATCATTGGATTCAATTAAAATATTTTCTGTATTAAGAGACATGAAAAGTTTTGGGAGCTTCGCATATTTCCTTAATATCTCAAACACGATTTGGAAATCGTGGTAAGAGGATAGAAACAATTTGAAAGCTTACTAAATTCTCTACAAAACAGATTCTGAAACTATTTTTGATTAGGTGATGTAAATCGGAGAAATAAGTGCTTAAAACTTTTAAATACGTTTGTTTTGTTCTTTTGAACGGGTTTTAGTCGTTGTTTTTGTAATTTTTGTCTCTTTCCCCTAGTTTTTTTATTGCTTTTTATTTTTATAATTCTTATATTAGGTAAATGTATTTGTGTTTAAAACAGGATAGTTAAAATGAGAACCAATTTTCTGTTGTTAGAAATAGATGAGTTAGAAAAATATGAGTACCTTTGCATAAATTCCTAGCAACCTGAAAATTTGCATGAAAGATAGGGACAACATTATAAGGGAATTGGGAAAAGCCCTTATCGATCCGATGAACAATTTTATTCGAGGTCAAAGTTCGCAAAAAAAAATAAAAAAGGTTTTTAGGAGAAAATGCGATTCCAGAATTTCCTTTACTTGTATTAAACATAATATGCTAGACTACGCCGGTAGCTTGTCGATGGTACCACAGCCGCTGTATACCTGCTCCTCTTTCTAAGGTCCTTACAATAGTACCGTTAGAGCCATAGAGCTCGCAAAATGACCTGCTTGACATTTGATAATATTAAACTCAAACAAGCTCATGAAGTAATTCTTCTTTTTTTGTCTTGTTTACTTCAGTTATTAATTTTTTGTTATGTTGTATGTTTATTTTTTAATTGGTTGCTGTTATTTTGATTGTATTTTTTTTTTTCAATAAAACAAGGCTAGTTAATGAGAATCATGTTCAGGTCTATATAGAATATAATTTCCGGGGGGGGGGGCTGTGAGCATTTTGAGGGTGTGGAATATTAACAATCTAGTTCTTCGAATAGTTAGACAACTAAAACGCTTTTTCTGAACTGAGTGATCTTTTGGTTATTTTTAAGGTTTTTACGGCTCATTTTTACCGATTGGGGGAGGGGTGCAGCCCTGTAAGCCCCCCTCCTTATATTCATACGCCCATGCGTGTTTGTATTTTGTATTGATGTATAGAGCTTCGCTTTAGAATGAGAGCCGGATTGTGTAATTTCCGCTTCTGTGTAAGTTAGCTACTGTCGGTTTCCCAGACACCTTGATATAGCTTTTATTCGAGATGTTCGAGAGGATGTTGACAATTTTCACGAGATATATAAAAAAATAAGTTTATTACTATTCTAAGCTTTTCAAATGACACTAGGGATATGAACGGAACCGCGCTAAGATGATGCAGCTCCAGCGAGTCGGACTTTTTTAAAAGTAAGATATGATGATAAATGATTGAGTCACAAGATTACAATATTTTAAATTCAAATTATATTTATTTATCAATAGTTTTATCACATTCCTCAGTACTGCGTCCTGACTACTTGCTGAATAATGTTGTTAGCTATTTTTAATTTTAATTACGAATGTGTATTAAATGTTTTTTTATTAAATTCTTTCAAATCCTTGTCTTAGATCATCATATGACCTTCTATCATATTCTTTATCCTCTATTTCTTTTTTTTAAAACCTTCCGTTTTGTAACTAAACCTTTCCGTGAGTAAACCAATATTTCCAAAAGAATGGAAAGCATGTTTTAGCAACACAGTATAATTACTGGTAGCCAATTTTATTTTATTTATCGAATTAAAATAAAATACCACACGACATGACTGAACTTTTGAAAGAGGGTAGCCAATCGATAAACACAATTTTCCAACATCTAAAACACACACAGGTATACAACAAGATTTAATTTTAGACTCTAAAGTTATTTCTGATATCTGGTACCATTGGTGAAAAGATAATTCTCATTATAATTATTTGTTATTTTAAATTAATTTCATTTTCACTTAATCATGATTTATATGTGTATGCGTATGTATGTACATGTGTATAACATGAATTACACATACTGTATAAAAGCAATGTATATGCATGTGTTGTGCACTTGCATATACATCTGTAATGTACATAGTAATGTTTTGATATATATATATATATATATATATGTAATGTATATATATATATATATTATATATATATATATATATGTGTGTGTATATGTATACACGGTGTACATACTTATAACTGTTATATTAATTTGTAAAATACTTTCATTGTAAATTAATGTTTTTACTTTATATGAAATGTCAATAAGAAATTGTAACTGTTTAATTATAAGAAGAGATTTGTAATTATCGAGCGAATCATCTGCGTTATGAGAGTCTTGATAATAAATAAAAAAATATCGAAATACAATGTCTACTACTAGAAAGTGAAACAGTTTAAAAGAATTGTATAGCTTTTTGAATGACTATTGATGACAATTTTAATACTTTTCTCAGCTTCTCTATAAAGAGATTCTAGAAATTTAATTTCCCTGCTTTGGATTGAAAACGTGCCAAGAGTAAATTAATTTCATTAGAATTGGAAATCTCAGAAGCATAATTACTTTCTGCTGTATTTGATTTCTTTCTGGCTTTTCTTTCTGTGAGATAACTACACAACTCAAGGATAAATATAGTCATTTAGTGGAATCATTTAATACTAGGTATTCGGGTTTTATCAAAGCATTTATCAGGTTGGATGAAGGGGCGACGCACAGTGGCGCAAGAGCGGAAAAAATTCAATTTTCGAAAGCGCTGACTTCGATTATTTAGTTTGCGATTCTCACACTATATTAGATACAGAATCTAGGAACAGCATACTTTTCCCTTGTTTCAAGGTTATTCCCATTAATTCAGCCCCAATGTGAGAATAATGGAAGTTTGACCAAATTACACACTACTATAAATAATTAATATATAATTTAATTAGAGACAGATTTCCCTGCTCTAAGATTGTCAACTAAGCCAAAAAAAAAAAAAAAAAAAAAAAAAAAAAAAAAAAAAAAAAAAAAAAAAAAAAAAAAATTAGAGCGCAATACAGCGTTTAAGCTACGAATTTTATGAAAGCCTTGAGAACAGCTATGATAACAAAGAGAGCTCTGCCTTCCTCCGAGATGTGAAATGTCACCTTTCAAACCAGACATATTAAAGTAAAGATTAGAACAAAAATCATCTGCTATTATCTGCCTATCCGATCATAACACCACAAAGAAAGGAAAGGATTACAGTAGGCCTTTATTTGTTGCACTATCTAGTTTACCGTATTGGCTCAGATAATACATGTCCCACGTCAAAACACATTAATTCGAGTTCATTCTAGGTGCTAACGTTGTTTAGTCATGAGCTGTCATGAGTTAAAATGAAATACCGCGATTGGTGTGACTGCTTGTTGGGTGGTACAAACCTCGACGTATTCCTTCAACGAAATCACCCTGAATTGATTTAAATATACACTCAAAATACTTGTTGCATTTTGTTTTGATGAGTTCAACCTATTCCGAAAATCTCAAAACATTTTAACGCCCCAATAGGCTTTCATTTTTCCATTAGCACTTCAATTTACTACAAAATTTCCATAAACATAACAGCTGACCTTGATGTATTGTTGTGTAAAAGTTTTTGTTCTTTCAGAATCTGCAGTCAAAAAAGCATTATTTGCATTTGCCATTGAAATTATTGGATTGGATTGGATTGGGTTTCAGGGCAAACAACTTTGTGGTTCTCATTGCTCTGCCATTGAAATCATCTTGATTTTTCTCCGACGCACAGTGGTCAAAAATAGCCAAAAAGCGCTCAAAACTTGATTTTTTAAAGTATTTTCTCCGAACCCATTCGCCTTAAATATATGTTAAATGCCTCGTGAGAGTGCCATTTCCTTAGTTTTAGGCCCCCACCGTTGATTGCAGGACGGTGGTTAATCATTGAAGTACTAGAAACGGAGAAAATTCCCCAAATCCTAATGTAC
Source organism: Gonocerus acuteangulatus (assembly GCA_946811695.1). NCBI lineage: Eukaryota > Metazoa > Arthropoda > Insecta > Hemiptera > Coreidae > Gonocerus > Gonocerus acuteangulatus. The sequence continues at coordinate 8,631,226 of OX328131.1, forward strand.
CAAAATCGTTCCTTCAACTTCACTTTTTCAGACCGATAAGGTTGACGCATGTTTTTCTTGTTGTAATGGGATGTTCGGAGGGCAAAAAAAAATTATTTTTGTATTTTTCGAATCGCCTTTATGGACGGGGATACTGAAAAAGTAAAAAAAATTACACGTATCAAATTTCGTTTTGTCATATAGCTTATGCGTCTCTCTAATTTCGGGCTTAAATATTCCGTGGACAAGTATAGAAAGACCCCAGACTGAAATTAGCTGCATAAGTCTGCCTACTTCGGTGCTAGAGGTGAACCAACTCGGTAAATGACTAACAGACAGACGCGCGTTATCTCTATGTAAACATTGGAATCAAATCGAAGACGAATTTTTTTTTTGCAGTACTCAAGTCAGTGTTGACTGCAAAAAATGTCTGAAGTGATCCGAGTGAAAAATCGTGTTCTAGTTGAAATATTGTTGAATTCAAACGACAAAAGTGTACTTTCGGTATGCGAGTATTAGACAGATCAATTTCCAATAGCCGATGAGCATATTTCGTTACTCCTACGGAAATTATCTCAAACTTTTGTGCTGAAATTAAAAAAAAAGTCGGCTGAGATAGGAGCAGATGTTTTCTTTTTTTTAGCGCGGTTCCTCCCTCCCCCATAGGGAGGAACCCCGCTTATAGGGTTGATACAATGAAACAATCCGGAAGTGCCGACTAGAAAATTTCGCGTTTCAGAACCCCTAGAGACCGAAAATAACGGTGGTTCAAATTTGTATATATATATATATATATATATATATATATATATATGTATATTTGTCTGTTCGCTCTCTAGATAGAAGACGAATGGTCCGATTTTGATGAAATTTGGTACAAAAATCCTTCGTCCAATTTGAAAGGTCAAGTTCGTTAACCAGCAAAATCCGCCTACTGGAAGATGGCGTTTGGGGCGAAATTCGCGCAAAAAAAATCGTAACGCTTACGTTTTTGAGTTCATAAGCTTCTAAGTACTCGTTTTATATGATTCCTGGGCTAGGAAAACGAATGAAACCATTTTCAAGGCGATAGCTTTAACCGTTTTCGAGAAAATTGGAAAAATATTTTTTGAATACCGTTTTTGGTTTGGGTACTTAGAATCATGGGATTCAGTCGAAACATTTTCTGCATGTTTTACTTTCATCAAAACTAATATGTTGAAATTTTGGTTACGTTTGGAGTTAAGGAAGGGTTAGAATAAAATATTTTATTAACAGACATAAAAAGTTTTAGTAACTTTGTTTACTTTCATTAATATCTCGAAAAAGAATGAAAATATTGGTAAACGGAAGAATACCATTAGAAAGCTTATTAAATGCTCTAAAAAAAAGGTTCTAATGAAAGTTTTGATTAGGCGATGTCAATCGGAGAAATAAGAGCTTAAAACTTTAAAGTAATTGATTTCGCTTATTCGAACTGTTCTTTTTATCTGTTTTTTATTTCTTGTTATTTTTTAATTGCTTATAGTTGGATAATGTATTTGACAATAAAACTGGTTAAGTAAAATAACAAAAACAATTTATTGTTAGAAATATAGATTTCCAAGATTCCAAGACCTTGTCACTAGCGGGTCTGTTTCTAGTGTAGCGGACCCTTCCAGGTAAGATTGTAAATCATGACCTTTCAAGACTTTACTACTCACAGGAATAACGTTAGTGACCTTAAGAGTTGACACGCCATTATAATAATTAATTAAAAAAAAAAAAGACTGGTGGAACCAAAATAATAACTGCTTCTATTTTAATCTTTCCAAATTAGACTAGGGATATGAACGGAACCGCGCTAAGATGATGCAGTCCTGCGAGACGGACTTTTTTTTAATTAGTTTTGACCCCCGAGCCCAGCCGAGTGCAGTTCAGAGGCGGGGGTGACCACAAAAAAATTTGTCATTTGAGTGACTTATCAATACCTTCATTGTAGTTATAAGACTGGTAAGTATGCACAATTTCAGGTTTCCTAATCAATAATAATAATAATAATAATATTTATTTGTAATTGAACATTGTCCTTACAAATATGATCGGGGTAAATATATACAATTCATGAAAATTAAATTAGAGTAGACTTTTATAGAACAAGAAAATAAAATAAGCTTTTATAATACAGAATAATTAAGAACTGATATTTCGGTTCGTTTACTACACGCTGCGGTTGCCTCTTTTCTTCATTACATCCTCCAAGTAAATGCAAAAGGTGTTTATATCGGTGATGTTAGAGTTGGTCAAGAAATAATATGTTACGGAGTTGTTGGTGTGTTCATCAATAATAGGTTTCAGAGTATTTCTGAGATTGAAGTATTCAGGACATCGCCACAGCAGATGCTCCAAGTCTTCTTGTTACAATTCACAGTTGGTGCATGTTTTTTTCGTTTCTATTTTGTACCTTTGACGGTGGATGCTGAGGTAAAGTGTCTTCTTGTTCGCTAATCTTAGTTGACTTATGATTCTTTGTCTATTTATGTTCATATTTATTAGAAGGTAGGCTGTTGTAGGTATGAATTGCACTATATATGGTACTGTAGGAGGTTGTGTTGATATGGTCTAGGTCATCTTTAATCAGGTTTGCTTTTAATTTTGGCGCTATTTCTTGGAGTAATTTGAAATTTGGGGTTCCCTAATCAACAATATCAAATGTTATCGAGTTTTTAGCGCTTTTTGGCGGTTTTTGACCACTGTGTGTCGGATTCGAACTCAGCGACCCTCATAACCATGGAAGCTCAAGTTATTTCTTCTTTAACGACTTCATTCGAAATTATACCAAAACTTGAGATAACCGGATTCAGATTCAGCTTGTCGAAATACATAATAATATATGTATAGTGTTTTAGGAACAGATTGTGTTATTAAACATTATTTCGCTATTTCGAAAAACTCAATTTCGCTATTTCTCCTCAAGAGGAAAATACATATTCTAGCTATTTTATCAGAATGTTGAGTGTGAAGTGTATTTTTGTTTGTGTTAACAACATTTCCTCGTTCTATTATTACTATGTTTGTGTGTGCATTTCTAGAAAATACTCTAGCGCTGTTTACAAACACGCACTATCTGCTCTTCTGTATTTAGTTCTTCTATATACAATTTTTCTTAAGAACATAAATAGCTATAATGCATTACCTCTACGCTATCGGTGTATTAGCACTTACCAAAACAATGTTGACATACTCATGAAAGAATTTTTGAAAAAAAATTTCTAAGTATTTTAGTTAGTTATTCTAACTCCTAGACACTAAAAATTACCTCAGTAACAATATAAAAACACATACATATGTACCCCGGAGGTAAAGGACATCATGTTCATTTTTTTTTATTAAATTGACTTAACACCATGTTCTTAATGTGGATTTTTCGATCCATATAACGGTATAGAGCACCATGTCCTGTTCCCATAAATAACGAAGATAAGACAGTGAAAAATATTACCAACCCCGTTTTCATTAGAGGTACAAGACACCATGTGGAGGACTTGGTTCTGTTTGACTATGATCAATACTTACAATTACCTATCAATACCAATAACAATATGAAACATTTTATTTAAACTGTTTCTATAAGTAACGAAGGACCAAATTTTAATAGTTCAATGTTATGGAAAATTGGCTCTCCTGAACAATTACAAATATGTGACATGGCGTCCTTTACTATGGGTAAGATATATATGTGTATATATATATATATATATATATATATATATATATATTTATAGTATGTTTATTTAAGGGCCTTCAAATCTAATATAATTTTTTGATGAATACGTTTTGGCTTATGTCATTATTAATCTATGCTTTGTCAAAGCTATTTTGAATTCTCCAGTATTTTATTTTTAATTATGACATCATTGTTTCAAATAGTAGCTAGCCTCTGTAAGTGGGGTATAAGAGTTATATATACACTAGAATTTCCTCGCAGGATTTTGATAACAGTTTTTTCGCAAGTTACTTGTTTTTAAGAGCCTTCATTGTTGTACTTTTTGATTTTGCTAAACTTATTAATGTTATTGTTATTTTATATTAACTAAACTCAAATTATAAACAGTGAATTTGTAAAAGAACAAATATTTATTGTGACGACACTGAGTAAGTAAATAAAAAAATAATGCGTTAAATAAAATCATCGGAGATTATTAAAGAAGCCACAAAAAATATTTTAAGGGTAGAAATATTTGAAGGATATTTACCGCTTGAATATCCCTAAGGGGGTGTTTACTGTTGAAGCCTGAAGGATCTATATATTGGAGGGGAAGGGGGGATAACTCGATCTGTAAATGCGGAAAACAGGTGACGACGGGGGGGGGGGGATAGAATCCTTCCCATCCCGAGAAGTATATTGGATCTCCTACCAATACTAACCTATCCCTAGGGAATATAGGGGAAGAGGAAATGCAAGGAACATCTCTCTAGGGGTTCTTTATCAGCTGGGTCATAGGAAGGGAAAGTGTTTTGATAACAACTCTCTTCGGGATAGAATCCTTCCCATCCCGGTAGAATATTGGATCTCCTGCCAATACTAACCTATCCCTAGGGAATATAGGGGAAGAGGAAATGCAAGGAACATCTCTCTAGGGGTTCTTTATCAGCTGGGTCATAGGAAGGGAAAGTGTTTTGATAACAACTCTCTTCGGGATAGAATCCTTCCCATCCCGGTAGAATATTGGATCTCCTACCAATACTAACCTATCCCTAGGGAATATAGGGGAAAAGGAAATGCAAGGAACATCTCTCTAGGGGTTCTTTATCAGCTGGGTCATAGGAAGGGAAAGTGTTTTGATAACAACTCTCTTCGGGATAGAATCCTTCCCATCCCGGTAGAATATTGGATCTCCTACCAATACTAACCTATCCCTAGGGAATATAGGGGAAGAGGAAATGCAAGGAACATCTCTCTAGGGGTTCTTTATCAGCTGGGTCATAGGAAGGGAAAGTGTTTTGATAACAACTCTCTTCAGGATAGAATCCTTCCCATCCCGGTAGAATATTGGATCTCCTACCAATACTATCCTATCCCTAGGGAATATAAGGGAAGAGGAAATGCAAGGAACATCCCTAGGGGGGTTCTTTATCAGCTGGGTCATAGGAAGGGAAAGTGTTTTGATAACAACTCTCTTCGGGATAGAATCCTTCCCATCCCGGTAGAATATTGGATCTCCTACCAATACTATCCTATCCCTAGGGAATATAGGGGAAGAGGAAATGCAAGGAACATCTCTCTAGGGGTTCTTTATCAGCTGGGTCATAGGAAGAGAAAGTGTTTTGATAACAACTCTCTTCGGGATAGCATCCTTCCCATCCCGGTAGAATATTGGATCTCCTACCAATACTATCCTATCCCTAGGGAATATAAGGGAAGAGGAAATGCAAGGAACATCCCTAGGGGGGTTCTTTATCAGCTGGGTCATAGGAAGGGATATACATTGGAGAAACTGTTTTGATAACAACTCTCATCGGGATAGCATCCTTCCAATCCCGAGTAGTATTTTGGATCTCCTACCAATACTGTCCTATCCCTAGGGAATATAAGGAAAGAGGAAATGCAAGGTTCTTCTTTATCAGCTGGGTGATAGGAAGGGATATACACTGGAGAAACTGTTTTGATAACAACTCTCTTCGGGATAGAATCCTTCCCATCCCGAGTAGTATATTGGATCTCCTACCAATACTAACCTATCCCTAGGGAATATAGGGGAAGAGGAAATGCAAGGTTCTTCTTTATCAGCTAGGTGATAGGAAGGGATATACACTGGAGAAACTGTTTTGATAACAACTCTCTTATCAACCGTCTCGGTTGGTTGTGTTGTCAAAGTTGGTTGCCAAACCACAAACACAAAATTATAGGTATACAGCAATTCTTTAAAAATTAAAAAAAAAAAAAAAAAAAAAAAAAATCGTTTACAGCCTTCTGCTCAAATTCAGGAACATAAATATGTTTTAGCTCCACCCGACAAACCTACGTCATGAACTGTATAACATACGGTCTTCTTTTTCGTACACGGTGACGCCACTACTCATGAGCGAACGTCAGCGGACCCTTTTTTGTAACGGTTTTTTCCAGTTTAGGGGACACCTAAATTGGATCCGATCCAATAGCCACCGATTCTTGGCCATTCAAACATGTTTGTTTCTAGACCGATTTCGGACCTCCGAAGAAAAATGGCGCCAACCCACATATTGCGTTTTAAAAAGGTCTACAGGTTCTAAATCTTAACCGATTTCAATGCATTTTTCTTTTCAAAGTAAATAAAATTTAGAACAACTTTGTCAATTCACATTTTTGGTTTTTTGTTTCCCTTGTTTATTAAATTACGTGGGAAGATGTTTATAACCATCCAAAGTCTATAACCTTGTAGCTACCTTTCTTATAAATAATTTTAAATTATGAGTACCAATACTTCTCTTACCTCTAGCATTCAACCTAATCGAAGGTTTATATGCTTATTAGGTTTATTTTTTTTGGTTATTTATTTATTCATGAGCTCTCGCAACAAAGTCGACTCACCCAATATAACCATAACATATATACAATGACAATATTGAAATTATAACATCTAATACAACATCATATACTTATCACAGTAAATATACTTATTATCATATACTTATTCACACAGTTTAAATTATTAGCTCAATATAGAATAAAATAATTAATTAACTCAATATAAAAGTTAACTTCATATAAAGAACATATTACAAGTATAACTTAAGGATGAGATGGGAAGCAATACTAGAATAGAATAGAATAAATTATGACTCAAAACCCCCGCCAACACGGGGTGCACCTCGGCCAATTGACCTATTGTGCGAGTCCTGTATGCCTACTTAGGCTTCTCTCATACTTCTGATGAATCTCAGATAGTGGCAGATTTCAGCCGTCCTCCTGATCTCATCCTCTCCAAGGCTGCCAAAATGCATTAACCGCCTCCTTCCTAATGTAACACATTCAAATATGACGTGCTTGGGTGTCTCCTCCTTGTCCTTGCACCACCTACATACCGGAGAGGACTTCATTTTCATAACATACATATGTTTGTTCATCGTACCATGGCCTGAGATCGTTGCAACCGTCTCCCTCAGGTCTCTTCTGGACATATCCAGAAAGATGTCCTTTTTACTGAGTTTATTAAAATCTATAAAGGACTTTGTATGGGCTATTTTCTGTCCCTCCCATAATTTTCCAAAGTCCCTTGGCACAGGCCATTGATAATCCCACAAAGGGCACTGGACCCACAGGCATCACTACCGCTCCTGCCCCTGCCAGCTTGTCCGCCCTCTCATTACCCGGAATGCCTCTATGTCCCGGTACCCAGTAAATGACAACCTTATTGTCTGTTGCTAGTCGGTTGAGCCTTGACTGGCACTCGTCCACAAGCAATACTAATCCAGGATTTTGTTTTTGAGAAAAAAAAAAAAAAAAAAACTTGCGATTTTATGATTTTATTTCAGTAAGTGGTTATATTCTGGAATTTATTTTAATTCGTTTAAGATGTTGGAGTATTGTGTTAATATAAGGACTACCTTGAGTAAGTAAGTGGTGTAAGACATGTGGGATGAGTAAGTTCTCTAGTTTCCTGGAGTCTGTGAGTATGTATTTATAGTCAACTCTTCATTACACTCTGGACATATTGGCCTTTCTTTCCTCTCCATTAAGTAGGAGTGCGTAAGAAGGGAATGTCCAATCCTGAGACGTGCCAGGACAACTTGTTCTCTTCTTAAAAAGTTATTATTCTTAAGAGGCCAGGCTTTTACTGAGAGTTTTACTTCAAGCAGGTTTCGGCCCTTGTCCATTTCTTTACTTATTAGGTGGTATTTCTTAAATTAATCACTTTTTTTTTCACTTCACTACGAGGTCATTACTGACGAGCTGTGACTAAATCGGATCGGGTCGAGACCAATGTAGGCAGTCACATCGGCCACTGTCGGCCGTTGTCGATCAAAAGAAATCCGAATGGATCGGATCGGGAGAAATACCGGCCCAATGTAGGTGCAGCCTACTGCCAGATGGTCATTCCGCTACTGTTCGTATGATCTGTCTTAGTTTGGCGGATTAGTAATTTAACTCGAATTATACAATAACATATCCCGCATTGCACATATCGTCGATACAAACGCAAACTAACGAATATGAAAATCACCACTTTCAAGAGTGAAAATACTTTTATTCATTACTCTGCTTTTGGGCAGTCAAATAGTAGGCAGATTCTACCTTTAGACAGTGGTAACATCCTCCTTTCACTGTTTAGATTCGAGAGTTTACCGTCCATCAGTCCAACAGCAATCAGTAAAGATTTATAATGAAAAATGCGTTTTTTCACATTCGATACTTTGCATTTGTATCGACGATATGTACTTATGATCCGTTGTAATTTCATTGTTGAGCACAAATGATGATGAGGAGGGTTGCTCTGAAAGTGCTTTGTACTAATAAAAACCTTGTGTAAAACATCCATTTAATACTTGAAAACCCCTAAGGATTATTGGAATTTGGATTGGGAGCAGTACAACCTTAAAGCAAAGTGTAATACCGATAGGTCCAACAAAAAGTAGCTTATTCCAAACAGCCCCTTCTATCTTGCTACATAAATTCTGATGCTTCGATTCGGATTTGATTGAAACCATAATCATGTCCGAAATCAATGATTGAACTGGCGGCTAATTCTCATTTCTCTTCAATCATTACTCCAATCTCGCTCTCAAAACGAAACCACACAAATCAAACACCCGCTCTTTCATTACAGATTCCTCTCGGACCTTCAAGACTCGAACCGACAATTCGTCTGGCATCTCCTCAAGGCCGACCAGTTCTGGATTTAGGTGGGAGATTCTTGGTTATCTTAGAGAAGGTGGATGATTTCTTAAACGATTGGCTAAAGATAAGCTCTTAGTCATTTATTTTATTAACACTTTGACTGCGGGAGCGGTAACCCCAAAATCAACCAAAAAGTGGTAATTTTATGATAAATATGCTTTAGCGATGACTAAACCGAAAAAAAAAGTTACAAAAAAGTCTCCGCTGGCGTTCGCGCTGGTGGAGTGGCCATGTACGAAAAAGAAGACTATGTTATACAGTACATTACATAGGTTATACAGTACATTACATAGGTTATACAGTACATTACATAGGTTATACAGTACATTACATAGGTTATACAGTACATTACATAGGTTATACAGTACATTACATAGGTTATACAGTACATTACATAGGTTATACAGTACATTATATAGGTTATACAGTACATTACATAGGTTATACAGTACATTACATAGGTTATACAGTACATTACATAGGTTATACAGTACATTACATAGGTTATACAGTACATTACATAGGTTATACAGTACATTACACAGGTTATACAGTACATTACACAGGTTATACAGTACATTACATGAGTTATACAGTACATTATATAGGTTATACAGTACATTACATAGGTTATACAGTACATAACATAGGTTATACAGTACATTACATAGGTTAGACAGTACATTACATAGGTTATACAGTACATTACATAGGTTAGACAGTACATTACATAGGTTATACAGTACATTACATAGGTTATACAGTACATTACATAGGTTATACAGTACATTACATAGGTTATACAGTACATTACATAGGTTATACAGTACATTACATAGGTTATACAGTACATTACATAGGTTATACAGTACACTACATAGGTTATACAGTACATTACATAGGTTATACAGTACATTACATAGGTTATACAGTACATTATATAGGTTATACAGTACATTACATAGGTTATACAGTACATTACATGAGTTATACAGTACATTACACAGGTTATACAGTACATTACATGAGTTATACAGTACATTACATAGGTTATACAGTACATTACATAGGTTAGACAGTACATTACATAGGTTATACAGTACATTACATAGGTTATACAGTACATTACATAGGTTATACAGTACATTACGTAAGTTATACAGTACATTACATAGGTTATACAGTACATTACATAGGTTGGTCGGGTGGCAGGATGTAGACAAGTACAACATGTTTATGTTCCTGAATTTGAGCAGAAGGCACTAAACTATTTTTTTTTCATTTGTTTTGTTAATGTGAAAAAATAACTTACCCATTGGAAATTCTGGATAATTTCCTACAGAAACATGTTTTTTACAATGCTGCACATGTGGCGAAGAGCACCCTGCAAAAATTAACAGAAAGATCTAACCCGTAACGATTCCAGAATAAGGCACTCGAAACCCTCCCTGAGGCGACGGAGCAACGAATAAACCAGCCTGGAAGTTTGTAGCCGAACCCCAAAACTTTTGAAATTTTTCTCCCAGCTTGCCAACTAGCTCCCAAGACGCACATGCAGTGTCATGCCGCCACAGCGAGTGGGTTTGTGATGACGCACATGCGGCGTCATCCGTAACCAAGGGTTAAAGAGGTAATTTAATAAGACAGAAACGAAAAAAATATTCAGATCGTTCATGAGAAGTTGACTTGTGCATGCGCGACTTATGAGGGCAATGTCCCTTTTTTCTGTTGGCCTATTGCAAAGCCGTTTAATTAACAAAATTTTACGCGAAACATTATAAAAACTGATAATGTCTCGTTTAGGACCTGAGATGGCTTTGAGAGATCAGATGATTGTTAATGTTTATCAATACTTGGCAAAATCTAACGTGTCACCAGGGATTTACATTTGGTTTCGAACGGTCTATATTCTGTGAAAATGTGTTTAACATAATAATTTTGACCACAAACCCTCCATTAAGGCCAAGATTATTTTTTGAATAACATAAATCTTGAATACTTACGTATTAGCTTCAACGCAGGTTAAAGATGTAGGTCTCGTTCAGAGATCTGGATCATGGATAATGCATTGTCCATTGTGTTTATAGTAACCCTCTTGGGCGCTAATGATCCTGGAAATAGATGCACCAAAAAAAAAAAAAAAAAAAAAAAAAAGTAACCCTCTTGTAGCCTTTCTATTTAGAGCGCAATTCATTTGTACTTTGGCGCTATTTACACGATTGGTGTTTCTTTGTTGTTACGCGATTTTCTAATTTGTTGATTATTTTACCTAAACAAATGAAGCACTGTTTAATTGCTTATCAGTCCATTATTCACCGAAAAACTATCCTTGACCTTGATATAACCATGAACGAGAGGAAATGCATACCAATTGTGCCATTAAGATAAGTGCTACGTGTTTTCGCTCGCTCAAGTTTATATTGAAACTCTAGTCAATCCAAATCGTTGATAATCCCGTCGCCATATTGGCACAAACCGAATTGACTCCTTGATCCAGATCTCTGAACCGGTGATGATCCAGATCTCTGAGGGCCGGTTCATTAACCTGCGTTGAAGCTAATACGTAAGTACCGAATCTTGTTACCAAACTTAAGGCTCGGACATACAGAACGCGATATGTATCGCAGCAGGCAGCGATATCTGTCATGGCGAGCTAGTCTTTATCGCATAGCCGGGCGATACGATTGTACGAAATTACAGATTTGTCGCGCGATCAGTATTTGTGAAGAAACTGAATTATTCATTAAAATCATATGTTTTGAGGTTATGGTATTTTAATAAAAAATACATGAATTCTAGTTAATCTACTATATATTTGTCAAATACCACTCACTCACTCACTCACCTATCATCGCCCAGCCCAAAGCACTTGACAGAAAAATTTTAAATTTTGGATGGACACCCTCTTTAGCATGTAAACAGAAAGCATTTTTTGATATTCGAATTTTTAAGTATATTTAGAGGGGTTTGAATTTTTAGTTGGTTAGAGAGCAGGCACGCCTAGGTAGCATGCGTTGCTAGGACGATAACAGGTCACCTTTTACCTTATTGTATTTATTTCTTAATATTTTTTCTACTTGAGCTTCATTTCAACTAATAGAGTTTACGCTATATCTGGTGATGGGCCATGCAAGGTAATAATATCCCGAACCCTTGCACAGCCTCCACACCCATCAGCATCCCCAGTCAGAACACTTCTTAGTAATGCTCGCAAATATAATGGGTGTTTCCAAATGAATTCTTGGAAACATAAATTTTTACGTAAATTTATTACTGACAACGTATTTTAACCTGTACTGGTTACACTGCTGTTACTGGTAACCTATAGATAACGGGTTATCTCTAGGTTACACTGCTGTTACTGGTAACCTATAGATAACGGGTTATCTTTAGGTTACACTGCTAATACTGGTAACCTATAGATAACGGGTTATCTCTAGGTTACACTGCTGTTACCGGTCACCTATAGATAACGGGTTATCTCTAGGTTACACTGCTGTTACCGGTAACCTATAGATAACGGGTTATCTCTAGGTTACACTGCTGTTACCGGTAACCTATAGATAACGGGTTATCTCTAGGTTGCACTGCTAATACTGGTAACCTATAGACAACGGGTTATCTCTAGGTTACACTGCTGTTACTGGTAACCTATAGATAACGGGTTATCTCTAGGTTACTCTGCTGTTACCGGTAACCTATAGATAACGGGTTATCTCTAGGTTACACTGCTGTTACCGGTAACCTATAGATAACGGGTTATCTCTAGGTTACACTGCTGCTACTGGTAACCTATAGATAACGGGTTATCTCTAGGTTACACTGCTGTTACCGGTAACCTATAGATAACGGGTTATCTCTAGGTTATCTGATTCTTGACACTGTATTCATACTACTGGCTAGTTGTATCCATAGGTCATAGTAGTTGAATGTATATTCATTATTTAAATTAAGAACTGTATTGCTCACAAAGATATCGCGTCCCATGTGATGTTTCCTTATTGCAGATCGCCGCGATGATCGTTGGATCGCTGCCCGATGCGATACAGATCGCTTCCGGTGTGTCCGAGCCTTTAGGAAATAGTTTATTTACCAACACAGACTACAAATCATATGAGTTGTAACAAGAAAGCAAAATAAAACTTGAATTGTTTATGTCAATAAGAAGAACATTTTCACAAAATTGACTAGAAACCAAAAATAGTAATTCATTGATAGGAGATGGTTGACAGTAGATGATGCAAGGTAGGGATTGTCGGGGTTCGGTCACTGCTACTTAATAAAACTACATTTTATCATAAAAATGGTTTTATTGTGCCGACGTTTCGGCTTGAACTTCAAGCCTTCATCAGGGCTGTAAAAAACAAGTAGGACATTTTTAACACTAATATATACACATATCTATCTAAATATACCTAACATATATATATATATATATATATATATCATACATATATGTATATAATATATACATATATATATATTATATACATACATATATTATATATACACATACACGCACACAATTGTACATATATATGCCCACATACATACACATATACATACATACATATATGGGGAGAAAAAAAAATCAAAAAAACATATAAACGTAACGTACAGCTAGAACTTCAATGTGCTATAGAAATTAAACAGATATAAGAATAACAATATGGGCTTAGATATCGCTTAGTCAGAAATGATCCCACATCAGTGAGGTATAGTTCTCAACCTTCTCATCGGTAAGCCCATATTCTTGTATTCTTATATCTGTTTAATTTCTATAGCACATTGTTGTTCTAGCTGTACATTACGTTTATATGTTTTTTTGATTTTTTTTTCTCCCCATATATGTATTGTGTGCATGTATGTGTATATATATAATATATATATGTATATAATATATATATATTATATACATATATGTATGATATATATTTATATATGTTAGGTATATTTAGATAGATATGTGTATATATTAGTGTTAAAAATGTCGTACTTGTTTTTACAGCCCTGATGAAGGCTTGAAGTTCAAGCCGAAACGTCGGCACAATAAAACCATTTTTACGATAAAATGTAGTTTTATTAATTAGCAGTGACCGAACCCCGACCATCCCTACCTTGCAAAAATAGTAAACTTGACAAACCCTGACAATAAGAAATTATTGGAGACATATTGTGTCACGGGAATTGTGAGCAGGTGCTGTAAATATATCAAGAAGAGTTCTACAAGAAATTCTTTTCTTGGGCAACAAATATTGGCCGTCAAGTTCTATTTTCATATTTCTTTTCACTGGGGCGTTTGATGAGATGTCATAAATATTCTTTGTCGATATGAAGGAGTCTTGTCATTTCAATAATGACATCCCACACGTTATTATTAAACTACCTTTCTTGGGATATTTTTGTTGTTGTCATTTCCATCTTGTTCAATGAATGATGTAAATTTATTCTTTAATATTTTTCTAACGTTATCTTTCAGCACACCCCAAATGAGTGTAGCCATTGTGGTTGTACCCAAGAATGAAATTTCATCAAATCTGCATCCACCAATATACACAACATCAACAATGACCCTCGTCAAAAAAGTCTACGAGGGCCAAGAGAGGCAGATACTGTAGGAGTATCAGATTCTTGACAATATGGCACACTAGGGAGATAGTCTGATCAACAGTATGCTCCGGCCGCTAAATGGTCTCCTTTAGAGGTACCCACTAAAGATGGTTGAGCAGAATTGTTCGATCTGGTCAAGTAGAATTGGTAAGCATTCGAATAGTCACCTTCCACGTTTTCCTATCAGTTTTCGAGATATTTACGACAATATAAAAATAATCAAAACTTTCATCAGAACCATTATTGAAGAGCATTAAGTGAGCTTTCTAATGGTCATCTTCCGTTTCCCAAGATGAGAATCTTGGGAAAGTATATAAACGAGATATTAAGGAAGGTATACTAAGTTACCAAAACTTTTTATGTCTGTTAATAAAATATTTTATTCTAACCCTTCCTAAACTCCAAACGTAACAAAAATTTCAACATATTAGTTTTAATGAAAGTAGAACATGCAGAAAATGTTTCAACTGAATCCCATGATTCTAAGTACCCAAACCAAAAACGGTATTCAAAAACTATTTTTCCAATTTTCTCAAAAACGGTTAAAGCTATCGCCTGGTTTCATTCGTTTTCCTAGCCCAAGAAGCCTATAAAACGAGTACTTACAAGCTTATAAACTCAAAAACGTAAGCGTTACGATTTTTTTTGCGCGAATTTCGCCCCAAACGCCATCTTCCAGTGGGCGGATTCTGCTGGCTAACGAACTTGACCTTTCAAATTAGACGACGAATTTTTGTACCAAATTTCATCACAATCGGACCATTCGTCTTCTACCTAGAGAGCGAACAGACAAATATATATATATATATATATATATATATATATATATATATATATACAAATTTGAACCACCGTTATTTTCGGTTTCTAGGGGTTCTGAAACGCGAAATTTTCTAGTCGCCACTTCCGGATTGTTTCATTGTATCAACCTTATAAGCGGGGTTCCTCCCTATGGGGAGGGAGGAACCGCGCTAAAAGATCCGAAAACCTTTCATGTTCAGTAATAACATTTTTTTTTCCAAATTCTTCCTAAACTCCAAATGTAACCAAAATTTAAACATCTTCGTTTAGATGAATTTCAGAGACGTAGAAAATATTTCAATTGAATCCCACTATTTTAAGTACCAACCAAAAAAAGAAAAAAAAAAAAAATTAGTTACAAAAACATGTTTTCTACATTTCGATGGCCTAGAATGAAAACCTTGTATCTAAAAAAAAACTTTAATAACTTTTACACGTTATTAGATGGATAAGATTCTATTTGACAGTCCTTGAGTGTCAAAGAAACTCTATCTTACTCGTCCTGGACTTTATTGACGAAGAAGCAAACCTTGCGGACTTCTCAGTAACCATAATATCCATCTAATTATGTATAAAAGTTAATTAATTTTATTTTTGAGATACGAGGTTTTCATTCTAGGCCATCGATTTCTCGGTTACATATAGCGCCTGAAAAATGGTTTCATTCGTTTCTCTATGTTAAGAGACCTATTAAACCTGCAAGCATACGAACTCAAAAACATGGTAAGCGTTACGATTTTTTTCGCGCGACTTTCGCTCCAAACACCATCTTCCGGTGGACGGATTCTGCTGGTTAATGAACTGGACCTTTCAAATTAGACGAAAGATGTTCAAAGATGATCAAAATCGGACCATTTTTCAGGCAGCTACAGCGCTAAGAGATATATATATATATATATATATATATATATATATATATATATATATATATATATATACAAATTCGAACCTCAGTTATATCTTTGATCTATGGGATGTGAAACATGAAATTCGGCATTTCCGGATTCCGTCATGAAGTCAACCTTATAAGCGGGTTTCCTTCCTATGGAGGGAGGGAGGTACCGCGCTAAAAGCTATTTGGGCAATATTAAACTTAAGAAGTCCTATAAAAATCACTTTAAAGACTTGAAAATTCTTACAGTATACTTTATCATATATATCTATATAATTTAAAAGTTTTAAAGATTATAAAAAACAACAGCTCATATTGTGTAAAAAAAACATGGGGATATTCTCTCCTATGCCACAAGGCAACGTAATCTAATAGCACTGGGCAAGCACAGTACATTTTATAAAAGTCCGTCACGCAGGAGCTGCATAACTAAGCACTTTCCTCAGAATTTGGGTAGTGTATACTGCTTTCCGGAACAATTTGCTTAAAATATCCTACATAAATAAAATAAAAACATGAATATGTAGTTCTCTTTTAATTTTGTAATGAGTAACTGATCAATTATTAATTTGCTTCCAGAGTTATGTTTACACACGGTATCTATTTTGATCTAACACAGGAACATGATAAAGTCCCTCTAGTGGTAGAAAGCGCTCCTTGCGGCGGCTTTGTGAACCTACGTCTGGCGGGCTTTTCTATTGATATATATTACAAAGTAAACCTCCCTTTCCGATTGACTGATTCAGCTCATTTTTACAACACTTCTTTCTCATGAGTTACCCACGACGTATACCGCGTTTCGTTACAATACAGCAGAAATTACGACCGGTATGAGTATATTAGTAATTTGGGTCCGGAGTAAACCCCCCTCCTAATGAACCGATTTAGTTTATTTTTACAAAACATATTTACCTGTAGATTTTCGTCGAAATATACCAAAAATCACGGCTGACATGGTCAAATTAGTGTTTTGGGTTCTGGGTAAACCCCCCCCTTCCGGTAGACCGATTTTGGTGGTTAACGAACTCGTTCAATCGTTTGATAATTGAATGCTATATACCAAGTTTCGTGACGAAGAAACAAAAACTCTGACCGCTATCGTGTTAACATAAATATATATATAAATAAATATATAAATTTTAACGGGGTCATTTTCGGTGTCTACTCGGTAGGATCGATAAAGATTTGAAGAAATTTTTCAAAAATTCCGCCATGAGTGCAACCTCAATAGCTACTTTCCTTCGGAGGAAAGTGCTAAAAACGGGCTTGCTTACATGGGAACAACTTTACACAACAGGAGATATTATACAGGAGGAGGAGGATAAGAAGTTGTTTTCCCAAAAATATAAGAATTACTTGACAAAACATCCATTTTATACAGTTAAATTTCACCAAATAACGCCTGGCGTATTCATTGCTCTTAATTATTACCATCATTTTAGCACTTTCCTCCGAAGGAAAGTAGCTATTGAGGTTGCACTCATGGCGGAATTTTTGAAAAAATTCTTCAAATCTTTATTGATCCTACCTACTAGACACCGAAAATGACCCCCGTTAAAATTTATATATATATATATATATATATATATATATATATATATATGTCTGTTAACACGATAGCGGCCAGAGTTTTTGTTTTTTCTTCACGAAAAGTGGTATATATCGTTTAATTAGCAAACGATTGAACGAGTTCGTTAACCACCAAAATCGGTCCACCAGGAGGGGGATTTACCCCGGACCCAAAATACTAATTTGACCCTGCCAGCTGTAGTTTTTGTTATATTTCAACGAAACTCGGTATTCGTTATTTTGATCCAAAGAGAGAAATACGTTGTAAAAATAAACTAAATCGGTTCATTAGGAGGGGGGGGGGGGGGTTACTCCGGACCCACAATACCAATTCGCCACTGCCCGCCGTAATTTTTGTTACATTTCAACGCAACTTGGTATTCGTGGTGGTAATCAACAGAGAAAAATTGGTTGTAAAAATAGACTAAATCGGGTTATTTGGAGGGGGGGGGGGGTTTACTCCGGACCTAAAGTACTAATATACTCATACCGGTCGTAATTTCTCCTGTATTGTAACGAAACGCGGTATACGTCGTGGGTATCTCATGAGAAAGAAGTGTTGTAAAAATGAAGTAAATCGGTCTATTGGAAAGGAGGGTTTACTTTAAACTCTGTTTCATTACAATTAGCCTGCCCGACGTAGGATCCCAAAGCCGCCGCAGGAAGCGCTATATCCACTGTGGGGACTGTATCCTGTTCCTGCGTCAGATCAAAAGACGGAAAATGAAGTTTTTGTGTATTTATTAAGTAGTACAGTATCATATATTAACATAACTCTGGAAGCAAATTATTTACAAAATTAATAATTGAACAGTTCTCATAAGAATGTAAATGAGCAGAACTATTCACGTTTTTATTTTATTTATATAGGTTATTTACTGCAAATTATTCAGTAATGTTGTCTAAACTACAAAAATTCTGAGGAAAGTGCTTAGTTATGCAGCTCCTGCGTGACGGACTATTTGTTATTTGTTTTATAAAATATATTGTATTGTATATTCGATGGTCTATAAACTATAAATGTCTTGATTTGCACTCTTCTGTGGGTTAATGGAAATTAACATTTGTTTATTTATTCATGTGAAAAGTTTTTTTGTGTTTGCAAGATTATGCTTTGGGGAGAAAAAATACATTGAAGAAGAAAATTTTATAGAATGGAGAATTATCGAGACAATAATAATAACATTAATCGGAATAAAAATAATAATCAACAGCTCCAATTTGTATCTCGAAATGATGGGATATTAAAACCAAGAAAGATTGTTATCTGTAGATACACTCGAGTTAGCCATTATGCTAAGCAGGGGTTATGGATTGGCGCGCCATGTAGCAGACATTATAACCGGCAAATTACAATACTTAGCAATTCTAATTCTTATCTCGTTACATTATTGTCTTCTTCTGCTCGTTATGGCGAGCCTGTTATAATCTCTTCCAACGATTTTATAAAGTTATGATTTTCCATTCGGGAAAATTATATCAAACCTTTTATTTTTCTGTAATGAGTTTATTCTGTTTCAGAATAATAGGAACATGCACAGGTCATCGAAAACACAAAATTATTCCGAATGGTGAAAAAAAAAAAACTTATAAAAACCCACAGATCATGAAAGGATCTGTAAATTATATAAATACATACAATATATATTTAAACAAAACAAAATATATCAGTCAAGTAACATGCCACAAGGGCCTAGAGGGGCAGATGCCGTAGAGGTGTCTGTTTCTTGACCATACGGCAGACTAGGGAGATAGTGTGGTCAGTTCTATCTCAAACGAAGACACTAAAAAATAAAAAGTTCCACCAGTTCATTAGTCGAGTGCTCTACTACTGAGCCAACCTCGCCCCCGAGGCGAGTATATATATATATATATATATATATATATATATATGTATACATTTCTCTCAAATGAAAATCATTTCTGATCGTTTCTTTCAGTTACTTTTATTGATTCTGGAGTGGGCAATGGATAGCCACAGTTTGGCCAATAAAAAATGAATAATTTATAATTTCTTCACACAAGTTATTTGAATGTAACAAAACTACATTCCACATTTTTTTTTGACAAAAGGGAGCCAATCATTCAATTTATCCCTGAATGAACCTCGACTTCATTTGCATGGATTTAATGCTTACAAAATGTAGAAGTTTTTGTGTAAGTATTAAATCCGTAGTCCATTAGGGGGCTGAGGAAAAAATTCGCGAAAAATCTCTGATTCTTTGATAAAAACAGAAGTGCGTTATTGGAAGTCCAGAATGTATAGTTTAGTAATAGTTTTAGTGAATTAAATCACTGTTTTTTTAAAGGAAATTTTATCTATTTTATGATGGAATAATTCGTATTTAATTATCTTGAATAGTTTTTGAGCAATCTTGTTTTATTCATTAAAAACCTTGACTACGTTAAAAAAACACAGAAAATTGGACATAGCTCCTTTTCCTTTCGGAATTATGACTACAATCACCTCCTAGATTTTGGCTACTTAGACCTGAATCACCCTGTATATATGTGTATATATATATATATATATATATATATATATATATATGTATATTGGAACAATTGGCAGATCAGTAATGCAAATGTAGGTGCTAGAGAACGTATAGAAAAATATATGCGCTCATACAAAAAACATTTTTAAACCATTTTTTTGTAATGAGGCGGTCAAGCTAAATAGCGATATGTGATTTTCTGTCTGCTTTCTAGCAAATACCGGCAAGTTTTCCACAAAATAAAGTTTGTACTTTAATGTAGGGTGTTTCAAAGTAAATATATCGATTTTTAAATGCTCATATCATTTAATAAATTGAACATGAAATGAAAAGAAACAACTCAAAGAGGTTTGTTTGTTGGCGACACAACGATCAAAATCGGCCCATCTGTTCAAAAGTTGCCATCTTCTCTAACCGGCGGAGGCAGAAAGATTGCAAGCACGCGGGGATTGGTGTCAACGAACAAAACTCTTTTAGTAGCTCTTTTATTAGACGTCTCATATATAACTGTAAGATCAAATCTATATATATATATATATATATATATATATATATATATATATATATATCACTGGACTAATAAGCTGGCGGCCTGAGTTCAAATCCCGAGCAAGCACTAAAGATTTTTTCTTCTAGTGTCTTCGTTCATGGGTTGAATTCGGCCTCCCTGACCGTCCCTAGGCCAACCCAGCCTTTAATTAATTTAATTAATAATGGGTACCTTGGGTGCTAATGACTCTAGCAGTCGAAGCGGCCAAGGGGAAAATCAGGCGGTCGGAGCATAGTACTGACCACACTATCTCCCTAGTGTGCCGTATGGTCATGAATCAGATACCTCTATAGTATCTGCCCCTCAGGGCCCTCGTGGCCTGTTACGGGACTGATTTTTTTTTTTTTTTTTTTATATATATTTTTCATTTTTATTTTTCTTTATTTTTCTTTATTAGGAGATACAGAGCACATTCATACAATTAATCAATAATACATATTCAAATACAAGTCAGTTTACAATTGGGCGTCTCCTTCACCCTCGTTGTTAAGGCTTGAAGACCCAAGCCTATTTGCTGTGAGACCTTAAATTAGTTAAATATGACCACTTTATTTTAACAATAAATAACTTATAAAAAGACGACTACACTAGCAATAAATAACAATAAAATAAATAAATAAATAAAATAATACTCCAAAATATAATAATAAATGCCAAACTGTAGCCAGTGGCAGTCAACTTCTCTAACTTCATCCTCTGAGAAAAAAAAAAAAAAAAAAAAAAAAAAAAAAAAGGAGGCATCTCACCATCCACATCCAATAAAGGTATAACACATACAAACACCAATATACATATACACATACACACATATATATATATTTATATATATATACACACACATAAAAAATATATATATATATTACATTACGTTTAACGCCGGTATAAATTTAGAAATGCCCGGTATAATGAAGACGTGTCTTGATTATAGTACAAAATCATTCTGACACGTGCGAGTGTTATAGGGTCATTAAGGCAAAATCACAGTCAGTGCACTTCTGAATTCATGAATCACTTTATTGCCGTCATGTATTACAATTAATTAATTGATAATATATGTTCTCTAATATATTATTCCAGAAATATCTGTTATATATATTAGAGAAGGTTTTAAATAACTCTCGGGAATTGTTAATTGCAATTAGCAAAGCTGTTTTTCCTCGAAAATTAAGCCAAGTTCCTCAAATTCTATAATTATAGCGAACAAATTTATAATGATTAAATTTCCAAACTAATTTATTAATTTTGAAGTTTCTGCGCTGTCTAATTAAAACTGTGGAAGTTATTGCTCAGCCTAAAAGTTTGAGAACGCAATAAACACTGACACAAGTCTGATAAACGTTTTCATGTACTTTTCAAATTTTAACACGAGGAATAATATAAGATTGTGACCCTTTGTTCTGGATAATTCAAATTTAAAATTTAATCTTCAAAACATTTCAACTTAGATTATTTATCTTTTATTTAGTGGTAAAGATCTTTCAAATCACCAGACTCTTTTTCAGGAACAACATAGCAACTATAATGAAGAACTCTCGTCCTTTAATGAACCAAGAAAAATTGTTCGAGTTATATACACTTCGACTTACTGAAGTTCGATTCATCGAGATTGTAATGCAACATACAAGTAAATGAGAAAAGTCCGACTTGCAGGAACTGCGTCATCTTAGCGCAGTTCCGTTCATATCCCCAGTGCTATCAGTAAAGGAATAGAAGCAGTTATTGGTAGGGTTTGATCTTTAGTGAAAAATATCAAATAAAACCTCGAAGATAAAATAGATTTAAGACGCGACAACAGGAAACTGAGACAATCATGGCGACTTCCCCCACCTTCTCAACGTTCGCTCTTGGACACAACAACGTTTCACAATTTCTAACCTCGTTTTAGTAAAATACTGTTGAATACAATTAAAATGGGAAACATCCAATAAAAATTTTAATACAAAAACCCGTTCAAAAGAGCAAAACTAAGAATGGCGAATTTTGAAGTCCTTATTTCTCCGATTGACATAGCAGTCCAGTCAACGAACAGTTATAGATGCCAATTTTTGGAACACAATTTTTGACGTCGTAACTTTGTTTCGGCTGGATAGGAGGTGAACATATAAAAAGTCCTCGCCCCTAGCCTTTGTGCCGACATGACTATTCTGTAACAAATGAAAGCTGATTATATTTCCTACAAGTCCTATTCTATAAAGATTTTCGATATCTCTTTAGGTTTCGAAATATCCGCTCTTCAAAGTCGGTCATTTTGGGGAAAAACACATTTTTATATTCTCGACCGGATATCTCTTCAACGATGAACCCAAAAAATAAATGTCGGTTATGGCGTATTCCGTTCGCTTCAATATATTATATATACTGTATTCCATTCCCAAAATTATATATTTTGTGCTATATTATATATATAGTGAGTACTGGACGTATGTACTCACTATATTTACATAATGGAGCATATTTTGGACTATACATTGACTGGAAATGGTGAGAAATTGAAAGGTTCATTGGTCAGTTGTCTCCAGATATCACGATAAACATTAAACCTGTTTTCACGTTTGAAGGAAAATACATAAAATAGTAAAGTTACATATATTGTTGAAGAGAATCTAATGGTCTACAACCCTCTAAAAGGCATTTATTTTTTGGGCTCATCGTTGAAGAGATATCCGGTCGAGAATATAAAAATGTGTGTTTTTCCCCAAAATAACAGACATTCAAAAGCGGATATTTCGAAAACTAAAGATATCTTGAAAGACTTTATTGAATAGAACTTGTAGGAAATTGAATCAGCTCTCATTTTTTATAGAATGGTCATGTCGCTAGGGCCCACGGTTTCCGAGATATAAGCGAAAACCCGAAAAATGGGACCTTCTGAACCCCCCTCCCACCCGGCACAAAGGCTACGGGCGAGGCTTTCGATATGTTGACCTCCTAACTAGCCGAAACAAAGTTATGAAGTCAAAAATTGTGTTCCAAACACTTCCACCTATAATTCTTAGTTACCTGGACTATTAGTCGGTCAATTTCTGATTTCACGATGAACACTGAAATTATTTTTACGTTTGAAGGAAAATACATAAAATATCAAAGTAATATAAATTATTGAAGGGAATGCAATGCTCTACAACCCTATAACCGTTATTTATTTTTTGGGTTCATCGTTAAAGAGTTATCCCGTCAAAAAGGGGAAAAAATATGCAGCGAAAGTGTTTTTCCCCAAAATGACCGACTTTGAAGAGCGGATATTTCGAAACCTAAAGATATCTCGAAAAACTTTATAGAATAGAACTTGTAAGAAATTTACTCAGCTTTTATTTATTATAGAATAGTCATGTCGCTAGGACGCAGGGTCTCCGAGATATAAGGGAAAAACCGAAAAATGTGACCTTCTAAACCCCCACTCCCCCCGGCACAAAGGCTAGGGGCAAGGACTTTTGATATGTTCACCTCCTATCCAGCCCAAACAAAGTTAACAAGTCAAAAATTGTGTTCCAAAAATTTCCAACTATAGCTGCTTTTAAGCATTCGTTGCCTGGACTGTAGCTCCATCGAAAATTGCATCAGAACTTTTTTTGTAGGAACTTTAGTAAGCTTTAGGACGGTCACCTTCCACATACCACGATTTCCTTATCGTTTTCTAGATATTTTAGAAAATATACGAAAATCCCAAAACTTTTCATGCCTGTTAATGAAACCTTTTTTTTTTTTTTTTTTTTTTTTTGTACTTCCTTAAGTCCAAACGGAACCAAAATTTACCTATCATAGATTAGATGAATATAAAACATTTCTGAATACCCAAACTGAAAATTAGTTTGGAAAAGTAGGTGTTTCAACGTTTCTCGAAAACGGTTACAGATATCGCTTTAAAAATGGTTTCATTCAGTTTTTGTACGTCAAGAAACATATAAAACGAGTACCTGCAAGTATATGAACTCTAAAACGTAAGCGTTACAATTTTTTTCGCGCGAATTTCGCTCCAAAAAGCATTTTCTGGCCCATTTGCCTGGCCCCTGGAGAGCTAACAGACAAATATATATAAATATATATATTTATATATATATGTACAAATTTGAACCACCGTTATATTATTGACCTGAAACATGAAATTTTCGTGTCGGCACTTCCGGATTGCGTCATGAGGTCAACCTTCTAGGTGGGTTTCCTCCCTACAGAGGGAGGGAGGAACCACGCTAAAAATAAACAAAATATAGGGCTACAATCATCTACGTCTAGTTTACTCAAATACATTGTGTTTGTACGTTCATACAAAGCCAATTTCCAAGAAACGGCTAATGGAACTCTAACAGAGTTAGTACATTATGTGTAGCTCACTGGTCAGTAATTGGAAAATAATTTCCGATATTAGTGCGGTTCCTCCCTCCCTCCATAGAGAGGAACCACGCTTATGAGGTTGACACCATGACGCAATCCGGAGGTGCTGAATTTCACGTTTCAGAACCCAAATATTACTGAAATAACGGCACTTCAAATTATTATATATTTGTCTGTTGGCTCACTCAAAGGCTCAAAAGTGGTCCTATTTGGTTGAAATTTGGTAAAAAAAATATGTTTTCCAATTTAAAAGTTCAAATAATAGATTTTACGGTTTTGCCTATTATGGCTTCCAGGTACACTTGTTTAAGGTTCTATAACACAGGAAAACGAATGAAACCATTATCAAGGTGATATATCTAACCGTATGAAGTATGCGGATAATTCATATATTTTTCAAATTCCATTGTATGGTTTCGAACATCTTCCATATCCACCATGGAGTCTATAAAATTTTAATATTGATATATCCCTTGTAAATCATAAGAAAAATGACCCTTGTTCTACACATTACTATAAGCATTGTTTTAATAAAATAATATCAGAGAACCCTGAAGCACTCTTCATTTTCACAGACGGATCCAAAACACTACACGAGACAGGCTCAGCAGCACTCATTGACGACAGAACATACCGCACAAAATTACCAAGTAACATTAGCATATTCACAGCAGAACTCAACGGAATTCTTTTGGCCCTTTCACATAGTACAAATACTAATAAACACATCATCTTTTTCACAGACTCACTAAGCTCTCTTCATTCGCTATCAGACATTTACAGTAGACATCATAAAATCACACGCATACTATCACAACTATACATACTACAGGACACTAACATTCATGTAACATTAGTATGGATACCTGGACATGACAACATTGGAAGAAGTACGGAAGCAGATAAGGAAGCTAAATTAGCAACTAGACGATCAACTGAAGTCGTTAATGACATGACTCGACAAGACGTACATAATGTTATTAAACAACACACAATCAACAAGTGGCAAACTGACTAGACATACACACAAGACAACAAGCTACGTGAGATTAAGCCGACGATAGGAGCCTGGAGTTCCAGTATTCGGAATGTAAGGCGAGAAGAAG
The DNA here is from genome assembly GCA_946811695.1 of Gonocerus acuteangulatus. NCBI lineage: Eukaryota > Metazoa > Arthropoda > Insecta > Hemiptera > Coreidae > Gonocerus > Gonocerus acuteangulatus. Next base: position 8,657,393 of record OX328131.1, read on the forward strand.
TCGTGCTTAGTAGACTACGAATTGGACATTCACACTTGACACGTTCATATTTAATGACAAAACAGGACAAACCGAATTGTACACTTTGCAACGTTCCACTTACAATTAAACACCTACTTACAGACTGCAGGGAAAGAGAAAACCTTGACTTACCAAATGATTTACACCAACTACTCACGCAGAACAGTAAACACATCAATAATATACTAAAATATCTTAAACTTAAAAAGAAATTTCAACTTTTTTAAGAGGCTATAATTTATTTAAGATGAATTTTCTATATATTTCTTTATTTATATACAGTAGAACTTGGATAATTCGAACCCCTAGGGACCGATAAAAAAGTTCGAATTATCCAAAATTCGAATTAAAAAAGTTTGTGAATATAAAGGGGTAAAACATCGATTTTCATATTTTCACATTTTTTAAATTAAAAAAAATACATACATTTTATTTAAAGAAAAACAAACATTTCATAAATTGATGATTACGTACATAAGTACTAAATAATTTATCAAAAAAGTAAAAATAAAAGTCTATTGTTTTGAAAAAAAGACATTTTCATGGACAAGAATTTTTTCTTTATTTTTCAGGTAAGTTGGTAAAGTATTAGGAGGAATGCCTTGGCAATTTCAAATTTTTTCTTTATTCCTTTTTTCAACTTCTTTAATAGCAGCTATCTTCTCTGACAACTTTAAAGTTTTATAACTTCTAGGCTTCCACATCCTAAATCAAAAACTCACTGAACTACACTGTACAGAAATTCAAGGAACTAACAATACAACAGATCTAGGCACTGACTGACTTATAACTGAATAAGAAATGAGATGGGAAGGATGATGGAAGGGAATTCTAGGATGAAACTACAGGATGGTGTATGTAACTACAACCCCTGGAAGGGAGGAAGCGCGACCCACCACTTTGCATCATCCGTATCATTGCTACATCCGTATCTTACTACCCTGTTTACCAGAGTGGAGAATATTTTCCCGAGATTTAAGATCGAACATCTCCCATTGGAGGTAAAGACTCGTAAAAAATTCGAATTATCCAAAATTTTATTCGAATTAACCACGATTTTTTAACATTGTTTATGCCCTAAATTCTAGGGACCGAGAGAAATATTCGAATTAACCACGATTTCGAATTATGGAAGGTCGAATTATCCATGTTCCACTGTATTTATTTTTTTTATTATAATTTTTATTTTTTTATTTAATTTATTTTATTTTATTTTTTTTCCAAACATTACTTTTTATAAATAATCTTCCCAATTATGTGTGGTCTTTCTTGTTTATATTTATACGTCATGTTTATATGAATCTGTACAATTGTTAGCTTTGTTCGCACATTTACTTAAAGAGCAAATCGCCACGTTGTGACCTCTTTAAATAAATAAATATATAAAAAAAAAAATATCTAACCGTTTTTGTGCAAAATGGATAAAATAGTTTTCCTAAGTAATTTTCGATTTGGGTACTTAGAATTGTTGGATTCAATTCAAATATTTCTACATGTTTGAAATCTTCCAAATTAAAATATTTAAATTTTGCTTACATTCTGAGTATAACGAAATATTATTTCATTTTTACATTATTAATAATAAAAGTAGCTTTATTACCTCCAATGACCGAACCCAGAAAATCTCTCCTTTCATTAAAGTTATTAAATTCAGAAGATTGATATTTCATTAAAATTAATTTTCTTCTTGTTTTCAATAACTGTTTATTCTTAAACTGGAACACTGTCATACTTTTTTCATTCCATTTGCTCAATATTTAATTAAGATTCTACATATTTTTCTCTTTTATAGTAAATTATTAAACATCCGTTGAATTGAAAAACCTTTAGATCTATTTCGGGTTGCTCACAAATTCCTAAGTCTAGCGCATTTTTAATGATTTTATAATTTGTTTCTTAAATAAATTCAACTTGAAATCTTGGAAACTTGGTAGCCGTGAGTGTTAAGGCGTGAGCCCTTAATACTCCGTGCCAAGGGTCGTGGGTTCGATTTCCACTATGGGGTGGTGGCTTTTCTTTAGGAAAAAGATAAGGCATCAGCCCTATCCTGGCTAGAAAAGGGTGGTTACCTATAGATAACCCGTCCTAAAATTCTGAGCTAATTATAATGGACGTTAAAATTTAAATTTTAATAAATTAAATTATCGTGTACTCAAATTTAGGAATTATTGAAATTATAGGAGAATCAATAAAAACTCTTTTTCTGGAAATACAAAATAATAAAAAAAATATAAACATTTGATATATTGATAACAGGTCAGCTGATTTATTTCCGCCATGTTGGATTCTGTCAGTCTACCAGGGAGGGCTTGTCCCGGCTAGTGGAAGGTTCTCCTTACGTGATGGCTGAAGCTGTGTATTTAAAACACATTTTCCTGAAGAAGAACTGAAAGGGTGCGAAATGTGTAGAAAATAATTATTGTAAACTCTTGTTCTGTAAATACAAAATAATAAAAAAAATATAAACATTTGATATATTGATAACAGGTCAGCTGATTTATTTCCGCCATGTTGGATTCTGTCACTCTCCCGGGGAGGGCTTGTCCCTGCTAGTGGAAGGTTCTCCTCCTTACGTGATGGCTGAAGCTGTGTATTTAAAACACATTTTCCTGAAGAAGAACTGAAAGGGTGCGAAACGTGTAGAAAATAATTATTGTAAACTTGTTTATCGAAGTATTATTGACCTTTCACTTATTTTGAGATTTCAATAAATTTGAGTAAAGGTTGATTTAATTATTAATAATATATAGAAAATCTTTCAACTCAATCCAAAATTTTGGAGCAGTGAGCTAACCTGCCTCATAGATTTGCGCTAAAAAGTCATCTTTTTGCAAATATTTTCGCTAAAATTGCCCATAATATCAAATAATGAAATCTTCTACAATTACAGGTTATGTACTTTTCGGTATATGGTTAGGATTGATTGAGTTATCAAGACATTTTTAAAAATTCTTTCCTGAATGCAACCTCAGTTGATATATTTTTTTTGAAGTTTGCTAAAACTTTCATCCACCGAGGTCTGAAGGAACTTATAAAGAAGTAAAGGAGAAAATGAAGAAGTGGCAATGAAAATGATTCTTCTTGATGGTACTTTCTGAAGAGAAAGTTTTGTTATACTTGTTTAGAATCCGTAGAAATACGGTGCTCTTCGACGTAAGGCCTAGTCATATACTTTATCATTTCGAACACAACTAAAAAACTTAATATGAATGGTAATAAAACGAAAAAGTATATTTTACGGAAAGTATGTAATTTTCTTCTATATCTCTGAGAGACGAGAATACGAAGATTGTGTGTGTGTGTATATATATATATATAAAATCCCCACATAAGTATCGAAAGTTTCATATTGCTGTTGGATTAACGTACGGAAAACTCTTAAAGTCTAATGTCACTCAGTGAAAGGGCAAAGTAACCACTGTCCATGGGCGTATATAGAAAATAATTTCGGAGGGGGCTGGGAAAATTTCGGGGGGGGGCTGAGACCATTTCCGGTGCATGTAGTACTAACAATTTAGAGCCAATGGCCATAGCCACGATGAATACACCGGTTCCCGTAGATCACCGAAGTTAAGCAACGTCGGGAGTGGTCAGTGCATGAATGGGTGACCGACCACGTGCCGTTGGCATTATAAAAGGGTGGATAGCCCGGCGCTAATGACCAAGTTGTAGATACACCGTAAAAAAAAAAAACACACAACGTACGATTAAATCAGGCAGGAAGGTTCATTTATTAATAATTTTACCTGATCTATCATAATATAAGAAATTTTGATCTACAAACTCTTTCCTTTTAGGAAGTTTTCTCCCTATATAGAAAATAATGTCGGGGGGGGGGCTGAGACCATTTCCGGTGTATGGAATACTAACAACTTAGATCTTGGAAGAGTTTTAGCCAACTTAAACGCTATTACACCCAAAATAGAATATGTTTTATGAACTAAATGATCTTATTTAATTTATTTTTAAGGGTTTTATGAAATTTTTACCGATCAAATCAAAATTTCTGGGGGGGGGGGGCAGCAGCCCCTTCAGCCACCCCTTATATACGCCCATGCCACTGTCAAAAGGTCGAATCTGCCTACTATTTGTCTGTCCAAAAGCAAAGTGTAAATAAAAGTATTTTCACTCTGGAAAGTGGTGGTTTTCACATTCGATATTTAGCATTTGTATCGACGATATATTGACTTCGCTTTCCTCAAATCTTCATTTCACTGTTAAATACAATTAAATAACAACAAACTGACCAAACCATGCAGAAATATCCGTTTTTGAATCAGATATACTACTGAATTTTTGAGAAAATTCAGTAAGCCTTTAAAAGGTAACTTTCATACACATCGATTTAAATACCTTTTTCGAGTTATATAAACAATATACAAAAAAAAAAAAAATAATAAAAAAATAATATATTACCAACAAAAAACTTAACCGTATTTTTATGTTTTAGTTTGTATGAATGTATTTCAACTGAATCTTGCATTTTAAAGTATGCAAGAACGGTTTTACAAATGGTACAATTTACAATGCTATACCTATATTTGTAAAACCGTTCTTGCATACTTTAAAATGCAAGATTCAGTTGAAATCTGAATCTTGCATTTTAAAGTATGAAAGAACGGTTTTACAAATATAGGTATATCATTGTAAATTGTACCATTATAATCCCCATCTCAAATAAAAAGAATAACTAATGTATCCGTAAGAATTTCACAAAAAAAAAAAAAAAGAAAAAAAAAGTGTTCTAATAAGCGTGGTCTGCTGGTTAACGAACTTCAGACAAAGTAATTTTGTAACACTATTTATCAAATTCTTGACCATTTTTGGGGTGGCTGGAACTCAAAGAGACATATATATATATATATATATATATATATATATATAATGTGTATGTATGTGCAAATTTGGATGACCGGGGTTGCCGACACGTATGGATTAAGTAACGCCCAGGCATTTTCGGGTTATTTCATCGAATAACATCGTATACGGGTTTTCCACTTTTAGGGAGGGCGGAAAAACAGTGTTTTATAATTCGTGGTAATTTAGTTAGCCAACTGAAATGTGTTTCTGTCATTATTTCTACCGAATACCAACTCGGAGAAGAGCCAGTTATTGGAGTAATAAATCACTGGATACCAATTAGACACCTGAGCACATGGGTGATTATACAGTCTACTTGCTATGTTTTAGTGCTGGCGTTTATGGAGATGACGTATTGTAAAATTTGAGTTATGGTTCTTCAATGAATGAGCTGAGAGGGCCGTTGGTCAATATTCTTATATTTTTTATACTGGAAGATGCTTTTTTTAAAAAATTCAAATGAGGTATTTTTGCGTAAGGCAACGTTAGTAAAACATGTGAATATATATATATATATATATATATATATATATATATATATATATATATATATATATACATATATATCCAGCATTTGTAGATTGGAATGGAATGGCCCCCTTAAACGCTGTTAATGGTCATTTTGACCATGAGGAGTCATTTCTGATTTATGGTGCCGTTCCCTTTTTTCTTCGTCATGATTCGTAGATTCGAAATATGCAATGAAAAACTTTGACCTTGAAAAACATTTCAAGGTAAATTTTGCGTGGGTCAATATGGGGGTTATTTTTCCCGATCTCACATTGGAGAATCATCTGGTCAACGGATGACCATTATTTTTGGGACACCCTGTACATTAGTTTACGCCGCATTCTTGGAGAATGTTGTTAAAATAACCTAAAAAAAAAAAAAAATGTTATAAAAGAAGTATTATCATTATTAATATTGTTATTGCTATTATCATCGGACAATAAAGCCTATTAATTCATTCATTTTTGGTTTGTAGTTGTTAGCATAAAAATTCATTTATCAGTCCAACCTCAATTACCACATGCCTATTGAATGTGCTACAATATCTAGCATGAAATGAATGTCAATTATGAAGCGAATTGACAGCTGAATGTACCGAATGAGACCGGGTTGATGAGTGATGACATCAACCCGTCAGTGCATTAAGTTGATTTGCATATTTTGATGAGGAGCTTACCAGGTGCTGTCCACGCAATCAGCTGTAGGCTCGGGTCCATCTCATGAATGCTGCATTATGAGCAGTCAGACAGGAGAGATAGTGGCAACGAATAATGTCTCGTTATTTTAACGTTGAGCACGTAGCCTATATCACTGAGACGCACCTGACCAAAACAGACTGAGAATTACCGGTAGGGCGTGGCCAGTGCCTGAATGGGTGACCGACCACGTGCTGTTGGAATTATAAAAGGGTGGCAACCTGTAGATAGCCCGGCGTTAATAGCCGAATTGTTGATAAGTTGCTCAACACATAAAAAAAAAACGGCTCTGAAGTAATTTTCAATCTCATGCCGAGAATTCGGTGCTTGAAATTCAAATATGTTGGTTTCAAATTTGTGAATATGTTGCTCTGTATTAATTTAATTTGTGTGTATATATATATATATATATATATATATATATATATATATATATATATATATATATATACATATATTTCTTTTTGCTGGCTTACAGGCTCAAAAATGTGTCAATTTGTATGAAATTTGGTACATAAATCTTTAATCTTTTTCAAAGGTCAAGATCGTTAACCAGCAAAATCCGCCCGGAATATGGAGGGATTTTCGCGCGAAAAATATTGAAACGGTCACGTTTTCGAGTTATTGTGCTTTTAGGTACTCGTTTTATTGGGTAGTTAACGTCCGAAACGAATGAAACCATTTTTAAAGCGATATCGGTAACCGTTTACGAGATAAATTAATACAACTACTTTCCTAAACGTTGAAACTTATTCCAGATGTTTTTCAATCATTTATTCTAAGATATTTAAATTTCGGTTACGTTTGGAAATAAGGGAATTTTTTTTTTTTTTTTTTTTTTTTTTTTTTTTTTTTTTTTTTTTTTTATGTCGTATCAACATGTAGGCCATTAGCGCCGACATCCAGGGCGCAGCAAGGAATTTTCCCAACGAGCCGTGTGATGAAAATATTCCTGCCGCCGGTGGGAATCGAACCCACCATCTCCCGCTTATGAATCCAAGGCGCTAGCCACTAGACCACGGGAGACCCCAATAAGGGAGTTTTACTCCTTAATTATATCTATAGACTTGAACAGTTTTCAGATCTTGGTATATTTTCTAAAATATTTCCAAAACAGTTTTGAAATCGTGGTAAGGGTCGGTCTGTAGCCTGCGTCGGGGCAACATCGTGCATCGTATGCTCTGTACTTTTTTCCAAATTCACTGGTTTCAACTCGTTGTTACCCCGTGAAAAGTGGCCTAGTGGTGGATAAGTGATCCGAGTGCGCTTGTACGAAGTTGGAGGTCGATGAACGTGCTATTAATGAAGATAATAGTGAGTTTTTCAACCTAATGTCTTTGTGTTTAAAACATTACTTGGAGCTCTGCTAGGTGGTGGGGGTTATACCTGCTCCGTCTAGGCGCCTGTCCCTTACTCCGGAGACAATAAACTAGGTCATCTGTGGTTATCTGGGTGCTACAGCTCAGTAGCCTTGTTATTGTTAATAATTAGTGATAACCCTGGTTTATCAGTGTGTAAACTAAAAAATGGCAAGCCCAATCCCAAGATACCTTGTCGTGAAAATGGAAAGCACAGGTAACAACTTTAACGCTGTTAACCCATTTATTATTAATGAGTGGGTATGCAGTTTTTCTAAAGACATTAATATTAGGAAGCAGTACAGGACGGGAACAGTCCTCCTTGACTGTCAAAATCCGAAGGTCGCTACTAAGATGTTAAATGAAAAGGACTTTAATGGTACCAAAATTTCAATAGAACCACACAAGACTCTGAACTATTCCAAAGGAGTATTCTTTTGTCCTGAGATTAGAGACCTTTCTGAGGATGAAGTTTTACTAGAATTGAAGGACCAGGGAATAAAAGGGTTAAAAAAAATAGGAAAAGAACCAAGAAAATCTTGTCTATTTCTCGGAACCTTTGAAACACCCGAGCTACCCAACCACATCTATGTTGGGTATTTATCAGTACCTGTAAGACAATATGTTCCGCGGCCCTTAATATGCTACAATTGTGGTCTCCTGAATCACCACAGTTCTTCCTGCAAGAAGGACCCAATATGCAGGACCTGTAGTGAACCGAAGCACGATGGCCCATGTAAAAAAACCAAATGTTGCCTGTGTGGAGAAAACCATACTACATCATTAAAAACGTGCCGTATTTATTCTGAAGAGTATGAGATTAAAAAATACATGGCAAGTAACAAAGTAAGCTACAGTGAAGCTAAGCGAGTGTTGTCGAAATCCAAGCAGCCCTCCTACGCATCAAAAGCCGTTACTAGAGTAGAAGATAGTGGCACTTCGTTGAAATTATTACAGCTGATTGAAAGGATGGACAAGAGGATGCAAGTTCTTGAAAACCTCCTTATTAAACATTCCCCCGAGTTAAAAGAAACAGCTGCACAAAAAACTCGAACAGAAGAAGTAAAAGACATCACCGGCAATTCTTCGATCTCAACAGAAATTATTGAAGAGAAAGTTGAGAAAAAACCGATCCGTCCTAAGAAGAACGAATATCTCAAAAAGCCAGTTGAAGTAGAAGATGAGGAATCCGATATCAAGACTAGAGGAACCTACAAAAATAAGAAACGAGGAAAGCAGACATAAGTTCAATTTTTTATTTTTTCTCTTTGTTTCTTCATATTATTACTATCTTTATTTATTTATTATCTTATTTTATCTATTAATTTACTTTTATTTATTTAGAACCTTACCGTTTATTCATTTATTTTCTTTTTATCTTTCTCAATGCCATCCGAACCAGCAATGACTATACTCCAATGGAACATAAATGGTGTTCAAACACACATCGCTAATCTTAAATATTTGTTAAATGAAAAAAAGCCTCTTGTTGTAGTTCTTCAGGAAACACACTTAACACCTGATAAGAGCGTCAGCCTAAACAGTTTTACAGATTATAGACTAGACTACTTATTGGGAGGTAGAACCTGTGGAGGGGTAGCTGTGTATGTCAATAATGCCATATACAGTGAGCCTATCCCGCTACGAACAACACTCCAAGCAGTAGCAGTGTCAGTACACCTGCCTTTCAGAGTCACAATATGTTCCATTTATCTTCCACCAAGTGAACCACTAGACGTACACGAAATTCAAGACCTACTGACCCAACTACCACCACCAATTCTTTTCCTAGGTGACGTTAACGCTTTAAGCACAATGTGGAATTCACCATCGACAAACAGTAAAGGAGCCCAGCTCCAAAATATCTTTGAATTTTTTGACCTGATCGCACTAAACACTAACACTCCAACACACCTCTGCACAAGGACAGGAACATTTACAAACATTGACGTTTCTCTATGTACCCCTAGCTTACTAACTCGCCTTTCCTGGCAGGTCAATGAGGACTCTCATGGCAGCGATCATTTTCCAATTCATATTTCAATCAATGACCAAACACCTCTCTTCAGAACAACTCCACGTTTTAACACCAAAAAAGCAGACTGGTTCTCTTACCAAACGTTCATTACTAACTCACTTAACGCCTCAAACGTACATTCTTTAGACGAATTTACCTCTATTATGCTTCAAGCTGCTGAAGTTAGTATTCCCAAGACTTCACAAACATACAAAAGATCCCCCGTCCCTTGGTGGAATGATGACTGTAAAACAGCTGTAAGAGACCGAAGAGATGCACTTCGTTTATTCCGAAGGGAACCATCATTCATTAACTTACAGGCTTACAAACAAAAGAAGGCTAAGGCGCAGTGGACTATAAAGCAGAGTAAGAAAAAATGTTGGGTAGATTACGTATCGAACATTACCAGACACACTTCCACATCTGAAATTTGGAATAAAATCAAACAAATTAATCATAAAAAATATCGTGCTCCAATTACGGGACTTGAACACAACGACAAAATCATAACCAACCAACTGACTATCACTAATATTCTAGGAAGACACTTCAGTAAAATATCCAGTGACGATCATTATACTCAAATATTCTTAGACCATAAGAGACGTACTGACCACACCACTATTTCTACAGTTCCAAAAGATCACCCTTTGAACGACATATTCACCTTACAAGAACTGGAACAAGTCTTAGCCAAAGTAAGGCTAACTGCTCCTGGACCAGACCAAATTACCTATGACATGATACAAAATCTACCCAAACATGGCCTATCAGTCCTTCTTGGCCTGTTTAATGATATGTTCATGAGCGGTACCTATCCTATATCTTGGAATGAAGCTATCGTTATTCCAGTACACAAACCTGGGAAAGATAAAAAACACCCCTCAAGTTTTAGACCAATTTCGTTAACAAGTTGCATCTGCAAGACCGTAGAGAAAATGATAAATAACAGGCTGCTCTGGTTCCTCGAAAGCAGAAACTTACTGTCTCCCTTTCAGTGTGGCTTTAGACCAAAGCATTCTACAATGCATCACCTAGCAAAAGTGGAGAGTGACATTTTAAATGCATTCCTTCAGAAGAAGTCTGTACTGGCAGTATCACTTGATCTAGAGAAGGCGTACGATACGGTCTGGAGAAGACTAATTATCTCGCAACTTAAAAATTGGGGTGTTGAAGGGAATATTATTAATTTCCTGATAAATTATCTTTCCCAGAGAACATTCCGAGTTAGGGTAGGTGCAACTTTGTCAGATGCGTTTCCCCAGGAAAATGGAGTGCCTCAAGGAGGTGTACTCAGCACAACGCTATTTAACATTGCCATAAACTCCATCATGAACTGTATCCCCAATGAAGTATCTTACTGTTTGTTCGCTGACGACTTGCTTATCTACAATACATTTTCAGATGTTACTACAGCACAAGGACTCATACAAAACACACTACATACCCTAGAAACATGGTGTTCCAAAACAGGCTTTAAATTCTCTAGTGAAAAAACTAAACAAATGATACTTACTAGAAAAAGGACCAACTTTGTATACAACCTTACACTGAACAATGTGACAGTCAATACCACTACCACACTGACATTCTTGGGACTTATTCTAGACAGACGGCTTACATGGATTCCGCACTTGAAGAGTATTCTCAGCAGATGCAAGAAATCCTTGAATCTACTGAGAATCCTTGCCAACTCAAAGTGGGGAGCTGACAGATGTTTAATGCTTACTTTCTATCGATCTTTTACCAGGTCCTTAATAGATTATGGTTGTATTGCTTATTCATCTGCCAGTAAAAAATCACTCAAGCTCCTTGACTCTATTCATCATACAGGCCTGAGAATTGCAACAGGAGCTTTTAGATCGAGCCCCACCGATAGCCTATGTGTTGAAGCAGGAGAACTTCCTATGGAGTATAGACGGCAGATTTTAAACTTAAAATTTATTTTAAAGTCAAAGGCATTAAAGAAACCTTGCGTAGATACATTTTTAAATAACCAATTTCATAATGAATATTTACAAAAAAATCCACGAATAAAACCGTTATTAATAAGACATCTATTAGACGCAAACAGCTCAACACTTTTAAATACACCTATACAAACCAACGCAGTCCTTTCACAACCCCCATGGAGAGTTAAAAACTTCAAAATTAATCTCACGCTAACACAATACAAAAAGAAGGAACCTATTTCTTCTACGTTATACCAAAATGTCTTTAAATCTTTTAAAACGAGGCATCCTGAAGCACTATTTATCTTTACCGATGGTTCCAAAAGTGATTCAGGAACAGGCGCTGCAGCTATAGTTGATAACATGACCTACCAAATAAAACTACACGACGACTCTAGTATATACACTGCCGAACTGACAGCCATACTTATAGCTCTTTCCAACTTACAACACACTACGAGACGACTCTAGTATATACACTGCCGAACTGACAGCCATACATACAGCTCTTTCCAACTTACAACACACTACGAGACGTGAAATCATTCTTTGCTCTGACTCGCTAAGTTCATTGCTCTCCTTGGGAAATATCTACAGTACACACCCAGTAATAACACAAATACTTACACAATTACTAAACCTACAAAATAAAAACATAACAATGACTTGGCTACCCGGACATACAGGAATCCCAGAAAGCAACGAGATTGACAAACAAGCAAAATTAGCAACTAAAAGGAGATCACTCGATATTGACAAACTGACTTCTGAAGATTTGTGTTCGACAGTTCAAAGACAGGTACTAACTTACTGGCAAAGATACTGGACACTAACAGACAACAAACTGCTTGAAATAAAGCCAACTGTAGAACCTTGGTCTAAACATAAATGGCCCCTAACAAGGAGAGACCAAGTTATATTGACCAGACTACGCATTGGACACTCATTCCTGACTCACTCCTACTTAATGAATAGAAAAGATAGACCTATTTGCAAATACTGTAACAGGACTCTTACTATAAAACATATACTTACAGAATGCAGACAGAGAAATCCACTAAACATACCTTATGACATTCAAGAACTGTTAACGGAGGACAGCCCACATATAAAAACAATATTACAACATTTTCATAACATAAACATATATCATAAAATCTAACAAGTATACTGTATAAAAAGGGGGAAAAAATATATATAATATAACTCTTCGTTACTTTAAAGGATCCTCATTTCTAGACATTATACATTAATATTCTTGTGTTTATAATACGAAATATACTCGTATATCGGAATCAATTTAGCATCATAACCCTCAACGTTTTTTTTTTTTTTTTTTTTTTTTTTTTTTTTTTTTTTTTTTTTTTTTTTTTTTTTTTTTTTTTTTTTTTTTTTGACTTCGGCTATATATATATTTATTATTATTATTATTTATTTATAATTTACTAATATTCACTTCTATATTTACTTTATTTTTTTATTTATTTTTTTTTTTATTTTTTTTTTTTTTTTTATTTATTTATTATTATTTTTTTTTTTATTTATGTTTTTTTTTTTCTTCCTTCTCTTCTTATTTTCACCTTTTATGTTACTAATACGTTTTCCCCTCTTAAGAGTTACTGCTTTTCTCGTTTTCCCGACTCTTACGTTGTTTAATAATTTTGTTCATTATCAAATCTTGGATATACCTTATTCACAGTATCAACAACAGTGCTTCTTCTTTTACACCTTCTTTCACGAAGTAATTGTAAACAGACCTTTTTTGTAACTACATGAACATTGTTCTAATGTATTTTATCTGTTATTATTAAGAATTCACAATGTATTTCTTTATTTATATTATATTTTTTTTAATTACAACTAGAAATGTATCTGTATAATTGTTTCGAGCACATCACCTTAGTTGCGGGTGCTCATAAATAAATGAATTAAAAAAAAAAAAAAATCGTGGTAAATGGAAAGTGACTATTCGAAAGGTTACCAAATTCTATTAAAATAATAGATGTTAATTTTATTTTCGACGGGACGATGTCAATCCGAGAAATAAGTGCCTTAAACTGTCGGTTTCGTTCTTTTTTTTGTGTGTGTCTGTTGGCCTTAGTTTTTAAATAGCATATAACAGTGAAATGAGCCAACGGCCATAGCCACGTTGAACACACCGTTTCCCCTAGATCACCGAAGTTAAGCAACGTCGGGCGTGTTCAGTACCTGAATGGGTGACCGACTATGTGCTGTAGGCATTAGAAAAGGGTGGCAACCTGTAGATAGCCCGGCGCTAATGGCCAAGTTGTAGATGCGCCGTAAAAAAAAAAAAAAAACAGTGAAATGAGTATTATAGCAAAACAAGGCAAGAAAAGTTTCTTGTTGTGGCGCCTACAGTTTTCTCTTTAAATCTTTCACCAAAGATCGCCAAAACTGTTTCTATTCTAAGCTATCCAAATGACACTAGGGATAATAAGGGAAACCCGCTAAAATGACGCAGTTCCTGCGAGTCGGTCGTTTTTTTAGTTACGATGCGTAATGGATTTTTTTTTATGTTGTATAGTTAGGAGATGACATCTCCTTGTGATGTTAATATTCCTTAAACGTTGCTATTCCCCCTACATCACTCCTGGTTACTTGAGGATTGATGTTGTGTTGCTATAAATATCTACCTGTGATGTCCACTACGTGTCTAGAGTCACTATTTCTAGTGATTAGTTTGGCCTTTTGCTGTTTATCGTCTGTGAGGTGTTTAGCTACATCCATCTTATTGTATCCTTGTACAGTCATTCCTTAGCTCCTGGGAGCTAATTCGTTTTGTTTCTTTCACACACACAATCTTATGTTCTTATTTTTTTTTTGGACGTGTATTAATTTACCAGGAGACTCGGTGGCATTGAATTTTAAGTTAAGTTTAACGGAGGTGTAGGCTTTAATTATATATTATTCTATGTGCTCCTGAAAGCCGTCAAAAGGCGAGAAACATATAGGGCAGAATAAAGGAGTGGGTAGTGTAGATAGGGAGTGGTTTGTTTAAAATTCGATCGTTTGCAACATATACATATATTGAATTTTAAGGCTTGTGCACTAAGGTCATGGGTTCGAGTCCCACTAGGCTTTTCTTAAAAAAAAAAATACAGGAGCCCTATCCGGCTTGAAAAGGGTGTTCCGAAATTTTGTGATCTTTCAAGTGGACAATAAAATTGAAATTATTTACATTGTAAGGTAGGAATTGTCGGGGTTCGGTCACTGCTACTTAATAAAACTACATTTTATCGTAAAAATGGTTTATTGTGCCGACGTTTCGGCTTGAACTTCAAGCCTTCATCAGGGCTGTAAAAAACAAGTAGGACGGATGTAATAATGAAATATACATATATGCCTACATACACACGTATACATACATATATGAAAAAAGACAAACCATAAAAACATAAAATACTAGAACATAATATATAGAAGAACAATGTGCTCTAGAAGTGCTTAGATTATTAGGAAAACAGATATAAGAATAACAGATTACATATTAGATTAGATATAAGAATAACAATATGGGCATACCGATGGGAAGATTGAGAACTATACCTCACAGATGCGGGATCATTTCTGACAGTTAATACAGGGAAACTTAGGGAGAAAGGAGTTGGTGAGGGGGGGGGGGGGGTTCTGGACCACCCAATGGACAGAGAACATAGAAGATGAAAGAAAGAGCGGCGGAAGCGGCGTCGTACAGTAAGGTGTCATAAAGTCATAAAATGTTGTGTTAATGGAAAGGGAGGCAGGTATAAAGGGCTATATTGCAGGCGGTATAGGCGATAAGGATGGAGTTTTTAATAAATGGAAGATGTTGGAGTAGGTAGAGGAGATGACTTCTTTATCAATTTTGTCATTTACAGGGTTATTTTCTAGGAGGATAAATATGGATTCGGAAAGGAGGCGTTTGTCTTCGTTGGATTCAGTGAAAAGGATGGAGTATTGGTCAAAACCAAAGTCATGTCCGTCTGTGATGGCATGTCTAGTTAAAGCTGTCTTAATGTCTTTATTACTTACATCGTTTTTGCACGGTAAACGATCGTTTTTCTACGGTCAACGATCTCCTCTCAATTATAAGAAATAAAATAAAAGAGTCCGTAACACAGGAGCTGTATAACTATGCTCATTCCTCAGAAAGTTACGAATCTCTACCCACATTGCTGATTTGCCTTAACTTATATATATATATATATATATATATATATATATATATATATATATATATATATAAACAGTGGGATTTTAAAGTCACAGTTGTTTTGATTTGAGGTGTCCCTTCAAAGCTGGTAAGGGTAACCATACATTCAGGGGTATAAGGGCGGACGGAGCATAGCACTGACCACACTATTTCCATAGTGTGCCGTATGGTCAAGAATCAGATACCTCTACAGTACCTACCCCTCTGGGCCCTTGTGATTATGGAACTGATTTTTTTTTTTTTTTTTTATGTGCAGATTATAGCATTGTGTGTTCATCATCGGGTTTTATCCCGTTTTGAAAGGTGGAAACGCGCTTAATCGAAATATAAGGGATATTTTGTAAAATCGCATGAAATAGAAGAATCACGGATTTATTGCTGAGCAGAAAAAATGATACAGAAGTTGTTTTTGTTCTTTTTTTTTTATTATTATTTTTATAAACGTTAATTCATAAGCTGAGAGTAATTTATTCCAATTAGTGACTCTGATCACTAGAGTAAATTACCGTGATTCGAACCCAGAGATCCGTATCCAATGATACCCTACAGCTGGTAGATCTGCTATTATATCACTAAAACTGGAAAATTACCGCCAATTTGGGGCTCTAAGGAATTAAAGACTCCAATTAGATATTTTAATAGGCTCATTTCGGAACAATCTTCTAACTCATCAAGTCACGTTTCAGCAAAATTCAAAGGAATTTGCACTCGTGAAGGAATTTTCATCCATCCTACCTAACAGATATCTAAAATAGCCTCTTTAAAATGTACATGTAACAATACATATATGTACTGTCTTTATACACGACGGTGTCCAAATTATTTTGCCCAAACGAAAATTATAAAGCAATCTCATAAAAAAAACAAAAACGATTGGACGAGTTGACAACCAGCAAAAACAATCCATCTGGAGTGAAGTTTCTTCCTAAAGCATAATTTTGTTCAGTAACTAATTCGCCACTAAACACTTGTTGAGCTGTTTACACGATTCGCCACTAAACACTTGTTGAGCTGTTTACACGATTCGCCACTAAACACTTGTTGAGCTGTTTACACGATTCGCCACTAAACACTTGTTGAGCTGTTTACACGATTCGCCACTAAACACTTGTTGAGCTGTTTACACGATTTGACAATGGACAACTGTGTAGTAAATTGGGGTTTGGGGAGGTTTACTTGTCACTTAATAAGTAGAATCCATTTCTATTTACTTGCCATGATTACTGATAATTCTCACTAAATTATTACCTGCTCACATGTAGCTACAAGTATTCAGGTTACTAGTACTGAGCC
This sequence comes from Gonocerus acuteangulatus, assembly GCA_946811695.1. Classification (NCBI taxonomy): domain Eukaryota; kingdom Metazoa; phylum Arthropoda; class Insecta; order Hemiptera; family Coreidae; genus Gonocerus; species Gonocerus acuteangulatus. The sequence continues at coordinate 8,674,312 of OX328131.1, forward strand.
ATGTAAACACAGGATTCAGGCAGGCCTGTTCAGTTAGACCTTAACAGTCCTGCCTGAAAGCCTGTCGCCTGAACGTGTATATATTCCGGCCGCCTGAACAGTAACTGGCAGTACGGCAGCAATATATACACGTTCAGCCGGACTGTTCAGGTCTAACTGACAGGCCTGCCTGAATCCTGTGTTTACATGGCTCAGTACTAGTAACCTGAATACTTGTAGCTACATGTGAGCAGGTAATAATTTAGTGAGAATTATCAGTAATCATGGCAAGTAAATAGAAATGGATTCTATTTATTAAGTGACAAGTAAACCTCCCCAAACCCCGCTTTACTACAACGAATCTCCGCAGTCGTTCAGTGTTGCAAACACAAACTAAATCTGTCTATCAGCAACAGAGGGCTTCATTAGACAGTACTATAAATAATAGCCACCCCTTTTGAAATGTACAAAAAATTATCGGGCCAAATTTGAACACTAATGAGGTATAATTTTTTTAAGCATATATATATATATATATATATATATATATATATATATGTGTGTGCGTGAGCCCTACGGAACATAAAACGTTTATCAGCACTTTTTGACAGTTAAATCAGCACGACTTGAAAAGTATGTATCTCCACTGAGAGTTATATAATGTTTTACCACTCGAGGATACTGAGACAGGTTACCTTTCAAAGCTAAGAGGAAATGTTACATTATCCAAGAATGCGTTTATTGTAAGTTCTGCTTTGCTGATTGGCAGCCTTCTTGGGCAATAATCAAAAGGGTGTGGGGAAAACCAAAAGGTGCCAATTATTTAACCTTGAGGTAATTGTGTGTTTTGCCAGTTATTATTATTTTGTAATAACCTTCGCATATTTTATGCGGCTGGAGGAAAATATATATAATATCTGACACCTACGCAGTCTGCGATAGTTATGTACTTAGGCATCCGCAGAAAATGATCTTTACAAAAAAAAACAACAATAAGTTTGAAGTAGGTTCCTGGACACGGTAGAGTAGAAGGGAATGATAACTCTGACAAATTTATAGAAACAGAAAAGTTTAAAATAGTCCCGAAACTATGTTTTTAAATATTGCAGGGTTTTGCGATTAACAACCGACAGAGGGTTAATTCCATTTTGTCTGCTTTATTTATCTACAGATAGTTGTTATTTTTGTTGACTCAATTGCTTCTAGGTATCCAACACTCGATTTTTTATCAATAAAATGGTTTTGGCATCCGTAAAAAAATATCTTTTCTAAAGACAAACTATAACTATAAATAGACTCCCAGTAGGTACCTGGACACGGTATACTAGAAGGAAATGATGACGCTAAAAAACATTCAGGATCAATAGCCTTTTGGAATATTAAAAGGTTTTGCTTTAGCGACCGACTGAGAGTTAATTTCCTTTTCCCGGTTTTCAAACAATTCCCGACTGTCACACACTTATCTCATGACAAGACAGGACAGACCGACATGTACACAGTGTAACACACCGCTGACTATAAAGCACATACTCACTCAATGTTTACAGCGACAAAACTATGACTTCCCTTACAATATATATATATATATATATATATATATATATATATATATATATATATATATCGTATATATACATATACAAATACACACAGTAACCTGGCTTACGTTTACATATATGATATATGTAAAAGTAAGCCAGCTTACTTAATGAGACTGACAAATATGGACGGACCGTACTGAACGCACGTGCCCGCTAAAGTGTAAACGAGGACTTGACACTTGTCACAAAGCCAACTTACTTAATGAGAGTGACCAATATGAACAGACCGTACTTAACGCATTTGTCCAGCAAAGTATGAACGAGTACTTGTCACTTGTCACTAAGCCAACTTACTTAACCCTTAGTTACTAACCTTTCCTTATACCACTCGCATTAACCTCGGGTCATATTAACCCGAAACTTGAAAAGTAAGGAATATTTATAAGAATACAATAAGAACAGATACAATAAGTCTTAGGATAATCAAATTTATCATAAAACTATAATATATAGACTTTAAGGAAGCCTCGGGTTTTAATTTGACCCGAGGTTAGTAACCAAGGGTTAATGATATTGACAAATATGGACGGATCGTACTGAACTCACTTGTCCAGCAAAGTATGAACTAGTACTTGTCACTTGTCACTAAGCCAACTTACTTAATGATATTGATAAATATGGACGATCGTACTGACCTTACTTGTCCACCAAAGTATGAACTAGTACTTGTCACTTGTCACTAAGCCAACTTACTTAATGATATTGACAAATATGGACGGATCGTACTGAACGCACTTGTCCACCAAAGTATGAACTAGTACTTGTCACTTGTCACTAAGCCAACTTACTTAATGATATTGACAAATATGGACGGATCGTACTGAACTCACTTGTCCACCAAAGTATGAACTAGTACTTGTCACTTGTCACTAAGCCAACTTACTTAATGATATTGACAAATATGGACGGATCGTACTGAACGCACTTGTCCACCAAAGTATGAACTAGTACTTGTCACTTGTCACTAAGCCAACTTACTTAATGATATTGATAAATATGGACGATCGTACTGACCATACTTGTCCACCAAAGTATGAACTAGTACTTGTCACTTGTCACTATGCCAACTTACTTAATGATATTGATAAATATGGACGATCGTACTGACCTTACTTGTCCACCAAAGTTTAAACGATTACTTGTCACTTGTCACTAAGACAGCTTACTTAATGAGACTGACAAATATGGACGGATCGTACTGACTTTACTTGTCCACTAAAGTTTTAACGATTACTTGTCACTTGTCACTAAGCCAGCTTACTTAATGAGACTGACAAATATGGACGGATCGTACTGAACGCCCTTATGACAAGCTTGTATTAACTACGTATAAGTTAACCTTGAGCTGATACCTTTTAAGAATACAGAAGGTTTAAACAAAAATTCGTGCACCAAAAGCTGTAGTGGAACTATTTCCAAGTAGATCCTAGAGAGTATAAAGCGTAGGAGGTGACCTCTACTGGCCACCCTCTATTAATAATTCAATAGGTAGGAGCTAGTTCTCTGCGGCACAGTCTTAGTCTGTCTAGGACTACTTTAGAATATACTCTAGGCTTAGTAACTTTACTAATAGTATGCTGTTTGGTTGTTCATTCATTGAAGACATTTCAAAAGGAATAATACATAATTCAACTTTTTGCAGATTTCACATCTTTGCTCAGTGTGCAGTACAAATATGTTTAATAAATTGTATAGCTTGTGAGGTATAGATAATTGGGGTTTGGTCGCATCTTAAATAAATTGTATAGCTTGTAAGGTATAGATAATTGGGGTTTGGTCGCATGTTAAATAAATTGTATAGCTTGTAAGGTATAGATAATTGGGGTTTGGTCGCATGTTAAATAAATTGTATAGCTTGTAAGGTATAGATAATTGGGGTTTGGTCGCATCTTAAATAAATTGTATAGCTTGTAAGGTATAGATAATTGGGGTTTGGTCGCATCTTAAATAAATTGTATAGCTTGTAAGGTATAGATAATTGGGGTTTGGTCGCATCTTAAATAAATTGTATAGCTTGTAAGGTATAGATAATTGGGGTTTGGTCGCATCTTAAATAAATTGTATAGCTTGTAAGGTATAGATAATTGGGGTTTGGTCGCATCTTAAATAAATTGTATAGCTTGCTATAAGGTATAGATAATTGGGGTTTGGTCGCATGTTAAATAAAAGTACATTTTATAACAAAACCAATTATATTTTTGCAGACATTTCGTCTTGACATTCAAGCCTAATTCATGGCTATAGACTACACAGGCACACGTAAACAAAAAAAAAATGTTTTTTTTTTTCAAAGACACCATACATATATTGTTATGTATTTCGACACGCTGGATCCGAATCCGGAGTAGGTTTTACGCCAGCACGTCAGGTTTAAGAGCATTTGAAGGTCAAATCTCGTATGAAGTCGTTAAAGAAGAAATAACTAGAGCTTCCATGGTTTTAACTAGTGTTGTTAAAAGCGAGCCCTGACTAGAGGCTTCAGGCCTGAACCTTGAACCTAACCTCTACAGCTCGAGCTCTGAGGGCTCGGGAGTGAGGCTTCAGCCTAACCTTATCAAGCCCTGAAGGTTCTCCATCGAGTCTTGAAGGCTTGGCCTTGGAGCCCTGGGAAGGTAGAGCTTCGGCAAGCACGGTTATAGTAGTATAGTAGTAGTACGACAGTGTTGCCATCACCGTCTCACAGAAGAGTTTATTTTTTAGGAAAAGTTACTATTTTTACCCAATTAGTGATCCATATAATTAGTTTGTCAATGATATGGTAAATTTAATTGCCAGCGAATAAATTCAATGTGGCGGAAAGAATTTAGGACGAATCTACTCAAGTATATTTCATGAAACAGCTGTTTGCCCGCCATCCACCATTTTGGAAATGAAACGTAAAAGGCTTCAAAGCATGCGCCTTCTCCCGAGGCGAGCCTTCAAGACTCGCGCCTTCTACCAAGCCGAGCCTTCAAGGCTCGCGCCTTCTACCGAGCCGAGCCTTCAAGGCTCGCGCCTTCTATCGAGCCCTGTCCAAGCTCCGAGCTGCAACACTAGTTTTAACCCTGGATGGACACCGTGGGGAGAAAAATACCCCACACTTTGTTCTATGGCGTGTTTCTTAAATTCTGTAACTCACAGAGACTCCCTCCTTCTTCCTAAATAATCGGAAGTGTATTATCTGGTTTGACCTAATATAAACAACACCAGTTGTCAGCTAGTCGCTGCATGAGAAGGTCGCGAGTTGTGTATGGGGTGTTTTTTACCCCACGGTGTAGTTAACGTATGGCTTTTTCGACCATCTGATAAATCTTCACGGGCCGATTACTTTTATGCTACGGATTTCTAAGTGACAAAATGGCCTGAAAACTGCCCAGAAAAGATGTTTTCTTTGATTTGGACTACCAACTGGAGGAGTAGTGTCAAAGCCTCCAACTGCGACACAGCGTTCATTAAAGCTCCCAGTTTTTAATAGTCATAAGTGGTGGACAGTGGTCATATTTTCTTACGAAAATTGGCACACTGTTGCACAAAGTGTTAGTGCACACATCTGTGACATATCATTCGCCGAGACTTCACAGTTTACCTGCAATCTGTAAGTAAAGTCATCAATATTCACAGATTATTCAGCCCTCGCTGCTAGTAGGCCTAGTGGTGGGGGGCTTGCCTGTGGTGACCCGCTCCTGGTGCCTATAGGAGCCCCTGCAGAGTGGAAGATACTTTGTCCCGCCAACACTATCTCTTGACTGTCAGCTATCAGCCAGTTAGCTTGGCTCAGAGCGTTAGTTCTCGACTCCTGATCCACAGTCAGCGGTTCGAGTCCCCGTTCATTTACATATATATATTTTTTTATTATTTTTTCTCATTTTTTTTTAAAAATCATAATGTCCACGACTATGGATAGTGAACAACAACTCACATTTATAGAATCCACTTCTACACACGATGGTGAAAACTTTACGCTGGGGAGACGAAAACGTCTACGTAAGAAAACATCGACCAACCTATCACCCAAAGCCAAGCAGCAACGAGGAATTAAAACAGCAGAAGAACAAAATGCAACAAAAATCAATAAAATTACCTCACCAGTCGAAAACATGAACCATAAGCCACCTAACATTTATGTTCGCAAAATAAATAATTACAAATCCCTCTGTGCCCGACTTAGCCAAGCCGCTGGTGACAAATCGTTCACGTGCAGAGCACGTTTCAATGACATAGTCATCAGCTCTAACACCAGCGACGCCTACAGGGCTATTATCAGAAGCCTCAAAGAGATGGAAGCTGACTTTCATTGTTATCAGCTACCTGAAGAAAAAGCATACAGAGTAGTGATCCGAAACCTGCACCAAACCACTCCTCCCGAAGACATCGTATCAGCGCTAAGCGAGCTAGGCTACAACGCAAAAAGAGTTATTAATGTTCGTCACCCTACGACAAAAGCCCAACTCCCACTTTTCTTCGTAGACTTGGAGAAGACCGAGAAAAGTAAAGAAATTTTTAAAGTAAAATTTCTACTTTACACAAAAATTTCAGTTGAGGAGCCCCGCCGGTGGAATGAATTGCTGCAGTGTCATAAATGCCAGGAATACAATCACACCAAAGGCTACTGCAGCCACGCACCTAAATGTGTAAAATGGGGCGAACAGCACAAATCCGAAGACTGCTCGAAACCAACCGAAGAACCAGCAACCTGCGCCAATTGCGGAAAGAACCACCCTGCAAACTACAAAGGATGTGAGGTCTATAAGGCTCTTAGAACTCTTCGAGCTCAACGACAAAGAGCAACCAGCGCATCTCGACAGAACCAGGTTCCGGCAACCACCGCTAAAGAGGACCGACGCACTCAGCCACAGCAGCCCTCTACATCATCCATCGCATCAATACGAAGGCCAAACGCATCTTACGCCTCTCTTCTCTCCTCCAAGGAGAAGAAGGTGCAGTTAAATCCACTTCCCAATCCTAACCCTGAACAAAAACCTCCAACCACTTCCGCACAACAAAATCCCACAAAACCCACTCCTTCAACTCCTAAAGCAGTTCCTCCCACTCCTACACCCCAAGATCCCTTTATCTTGTTTTCATCATTTTTAAACAAATTGGAAACGTTATTAACTCCCCTCATCTCCCTCATGACCTCCCTAATTTCTGACATTCTTCCAAAGCTCCTAAAATGATATCCCCCAATCCCACTCCCCTCACCATAATCCTATGGAATGCAAACGGACTTTTCTCACGACGACTCGAGCTCGAACTCCTACTCACAGAACAGAACATCGACATCGCACTGATTACAGAAACACACCTACTTACCACAAACTACTTTTCAATCCCAGGCTATGCGTACTACAGGGCAGACCATCCCTCCGATTCCCGGCATGGAGCTGCTGTTTTGGTGAAAAGTTCTTTGGCTCACTTTTCACACTCCTCTCTCTCGACAGACAACATGCAGGTAAGCTCAATCTCCCTTTCCCTTTCTTCCTTCAATATGATTGTTTCGGCTGCGTATTTTTCCCCGAACTACACCATCTACCAACCTGAATTCCTCACTCTATTCCAATCCTTCGGTCCTCACTTCCTCATAGGGGCTGATTTCAATGCGAAACATCCCAGATGGGGAAGCCGTCTAACCAATCCTCGTGGCAAAATTCTGTATGACATCCTTCATTCCCAAAATTATGACACTATTTCCCCTGATTCGCCTACATACTGGCCAACCGATCCCTCTCGCACTCCTGACCTTGTCGACTTTTTCATCACTTCTGGTCTAAGAGGAATATCATACTCAGTTCAGTCACTGCTCGAACTTTCATCAGATCACTCAGCCGTCCTACTTGTCCTCAATACATTTCCTCTACCACGTTCCCGAAATCCCTCTCTTATTCAAGGGCCGATTAACTGGGAGTTATTTCGGCAACAACTATCTCAATCCATAAACCTCAATATACCTCTGAAATCCTCATCTGACGTGGACGAGGCTGTTTTGACGTTCACGAAAGCGATACAGGACTGCGCCTTGAACTCCAGCAGGCCAACAACACGTCCTCCTTTCCGTCCTAAACTCCAACTACCAGGCCACACCCTCACTCTCTTATCAGCTAAGCGCCAAGCAAGGGCTCGCTGCCAGAGAACCCGTTATCCATCTGACCACACCTCCTTCAATAGACTTACCCGACTCCTAAAAAAAGCATTATCCAAATTCCGATCCGAATCATTCAATGACTACCTGCAGTCACTTACCGAAGATAATTCCCTTTGGCAAGCCACCCGCAAAATCCTTAAATTCCCTACTGTTCCCCAACCTCTCCAGCGCAGTGACGGAAGTTGGGCCAGAAGCGATGAAGATAAGGCCGAACTATTTGCTTCCCACCTGGAATCAATCTTTTCACCTCACCCTGAAACAAACTCTTCCCACGAATTAGAAATATTCGATACCCTTTACAGCCCTCTTCCTTTATCTCTTCCTCCTAAAGCATTCCACCCTTCAGAAGTTAAATATATTATCAAACATCTTCCCCGAAAATCTCCTGGTCATGACCTCATAACAGCTCCAATCCTAAAAAATTTACCCCAGAAAGCAATTACCTTCCTTACTTACATCTTTAATTCAATTCTTAGAACTACCCATTTCCCCAATCCATGGAAAGGCTCCGTCATAATCCTTATACCCAAACCTCAGAAACCACCTAAAATTCCAGCTTCCTATCGTCCTATCAGTTTGCTTCCCATTATGTCCAAGATATTTGAAAAACTCCTCCTAAAAAGAATTCTGTCCACGATCCCTCCCAATTCCTTGCCTGATCACCAATTTGGTTTTCGCTCTCAGCACTCAACCATCCAACAATGTTTTAGCGTCGTAGACACCATTTCCTATGCGCTTGAATGTAAAAATTACTGCACGAGTGCCTTTCTCGACGTCGCCCAAGCGTTCGATCGTGTTTGGCGCCCGGGGTTATTATACAAAGTACGGCGCATACTTCCCCACACATACTTCCTAATCCTACAGTCCTACCTATCAAGCCGCTCCTTCCAAGTAAGATCTGGTTCCACATTGTCTCATTCCCGTCCAATCTTCTCCGGCGTACCGCAAGGAAGTATCCTCGGTCCTATCCTGTACCTTGTGTACTCCTCCGACATCCCTACCCATCCAAATACACACTTAACTACCTATGCTGATGATACAGCTATTTTTTCCTCCTCCCCTGATCCTGAAACTGCTTCCTCCCACCTGCAGGAACATCTAGAGTCTGTCGAGGATTGGTGCAACAGGTGGAAAATCAAGGTGAATCCAGAGAAATGCAGCCAAATAACATTCACCCTTAATAAGAGGACTTGTCCTCCTGTTTGCATATTCAGCCACGAACTCCCTATATCCAATGAGGTGCGCTACCTGGGATTATTACTGGACAGTAGACTCACTTGGAACCCACACACCCGACTGAAAAGACAGGAACTGAACAGGAGATATGGACTCTTAAGACGACTATTGGGACCCTCATCAAAACTGACAACACAGAACAAACTCACTATATACAAAACCATCATCAGACCTATTTGGACGTACGGACTTGAACTATGGGGAACAACCAAAACTTCAAATATACAGAGAATACAGGCATTCCAATCCAAAGTCTTACGCAAAATAGTTAATGCTCCTTTCTACGTTTCCAATAAAACCCTCCATAATGACCTCAACATCCCTTTCGTTCAAGAACTTGCAAAATCCCGATTCCTAACTTTTCACTCTAAACTATCTTCCCATCCCAATCCCAGAGCTCAATCCCTCTCCTCTCAATCCCACCCCAAAAACCCTCCTAGGAGGCTAAAGAGATCTTGGCCTCGTGATCAATTATGTAATTAAAGGACAAATAAAATCTCTCAATTAGGAAGTGTCAATTTTGATTGGCTTCTTCCAAAGTCCTTTATTTATTAATTTTTTTTTTTTTTATTATAATTTTTTTTTCTTTATCATTAGTAATTTATTTTTATGTTGTTGTTTCACTTTTTTCTTTATTAATCATATATATTTTTTTCTCATATTTCTTTTCTTTTTATTTATTTATTTGTAATTAATTTTTGTATATATTATCATCATTACTTATTTATTTATTTTTTTTAAATTTCATTATGTGAGATCATAAATAAGATCCTGTATATACTGATCATACTTAACCAATGTACTTAAATATTGTACAGATGTTAAATAAACATATTAAATAAAAAAAAAAAAAAAAAAAAAAACCAACCGGAGAAAGCTCATGTGGCAGTTAGTGTCCAACTGGAGAACATACCAAAACCACTGAAGGCACTGATGCTTGTTGTCTTGGGAGATGAATCAACTCCTGATGGACCTTCAACATCTTTCATTACCTTAGAAAAACCCGTAAGATGTTTATTTTGTAACTGAAAACATTTAGGCAGACGAAAACGCAATGTTCTGTGTAGAAGGGCCATGCACACCGATCACCAAAATGTGTTAAATGTTAATGAGTCTCAATTGGACAGAACATTGTATTTTTATAGTTCCTTTTTTTTATGGCTTTTGATCATTCTAGTTTATTCTTCGTAAAAAATATTTTCATTTTAGTAAAATTTTTACAGGATAATTATTTGGTATATGAAAAATATTGAGTTTTAGGATTTCCTAGCTATTTTGTGAATTTTAATTAATATTCGGCAGATTTATTCCTGTTAGAATTTATTTCTTCATGTTCCTGCATGAAAATTCCTCATTGAAATTTAATTATTTTATATATTAAACTTACTCCGACCATATTTGTATGAACAATGTTCAGTCACAATTAAATATTATTATTATTATATATTTTCAAAGTATTGGGTAAAATTGACCCCACGGTGTCACTAACATAGATGTCAATGGCAGTGACAATCCAGTGTTAAGGGTCACTAAATTCTAATCCAAGGTCTGTTTCCGCACATCGAGCAAAATCAAGGTCATTTTAAGGACATATATGTTTATTTTGAAAGAAATGAATCTGCAGTCAAATTATTTTTTTTTTTTTCTTTTTTTTTGAGAAATACACAAGACACAGGACATATTTTTCTTGAAATTGCCTCAATTTTGTGCCGATGTGGTGAAACAAAGCTCGGATTCTAATTCAGCAAACCTCAAAACCATGGAAGCTCTAGTTATTTCTTCTTTAACGACTTCATACGAGATTTGACCTTCAAATGCCCTTAAACCTGATGTGCTGGGGTGAAAAGGACTCCGGATTCGGATACAGCGTGTCGAAATACATAAGAATATTGTAAGTAATCATGAAATACATAAGAATATTGTAAGTAATCATGAAATACATAAGAATATTGTAAGTAATCATGAAATACATAAGAATATTGTAAGTAATCATGAAATACATAAGAATATTGTAAGTAATCATGAAATACATAAGAATATTGTAAGTAATCATGAAATACATAAGAATATTGTAAGTAATCATGAAATACATAACAATATTGTAAGTAATCATGAAATACATAAGAATATTGTAAGTAATCATGAAATACATAAGAATATTGTAAGTAATCATGAAATACATAAGAATATTGTAAGTAATCATGAAATACATAAGAATATTGTAAGTAATCATGAAATACATAAGAATATTGTAAGTAATCATGAAATACATAAGAATATTGTAAGTAATCATGAAATACATAAGAATATTGTAAGTAATCATGAAATACATAAGAATATTTTAAGTAATCATGAAATACATAAGAATATTGTAAGTAATCATGAAATACATAAGAATATTGTAAGTAATCATGAAATACATAAGAATATTGTAAGTAATCATGAAATACATAAGAATATTGTAAGTAATCATGAAATACATAACAATATTGTAAGTAATCATGAAATACATAAGAATATTGTAAGTAATCATGAAATACATAAGAATATTGTAAGTAATCATGAAATACATAAGAATATTGTAAGTAATCATGAAATCCATAACAATATTGTAAGTAATCATGAAATACATAAGAATAGTGTAAGTAATCATGAAATACATAAGAATATTGTAAGTAATCATGAAATACATAAGAATATTGTAAGTAATCATGAAATACATAAGAATATTGTAAGTAATCATGAAATACATAACAATATTGTAAGTAATCATGAAATACATAAGAATATTGTAAGTAATCATGAAATCGATCAATATAGAAGATATATCTATATCGTAGGTAGACCTTCTTTGCCTAAAAGATCGATCTTTTGAATCGATCTGAACCTGCCAATATTTTTTTGCGGATTGATCATTTAATTTCCATTCGAAATATTGTTTCATATTCGAGAAGCGCCAAAGACTAGGTTGTACTGCTATTACTCATGAAGATCTTACGGCAAAGTCCGAAAAAGCGACGAGTCTTCCCTTGTGAGAGTGGATGGCGTGCTGGATTCCTACTACAGGTGATGAAGGTTGTAGTCCCGTCACTAGTAGGTTGTGAATTTTCACCTATCGACTAGCTGTAAAGAAATTCCTTCCCCCCCCCCCTGGGTGTTTAGTAAAGCAGGCTACAAACGGTCAGGCAGGCCTGTCAGTTAGGCCTGAACAGTCCGTCTGAAAGCCGGTCGCCTGAAGGTGTATATATTCCTGCACGTCTGTCAGTTTAGACTGTTCAGGCGCACAGTGGTCAAAAATAGTCAAAAAGCGCTCAAAACTTGATTTTTTGAAGTATTTTCTCCGAACCCATTTGCCTAAAATATATGTTAAATACCTTGTGAGGGTGCCATTTCTTGAGTTTTGGGCCCCCACCGTTGATTGCAGGACGTTGGTTAATCATTGAAATGCTAGAAACGAAGAAAATTTTCCAAATCCTCACGTACCAAACTCGTTCCTTTTTCAGACCGATAAGGTTGACGCCTTTTTTTCTCGAATCGCCTTCATGGACGGGGATACTATTTTACTTACTTACTTTATCCTACGCCCGCACGAGGCAATTCTGCCATCAAGCGCCTCCCAGACCAGTACAGGGAGGAAAGCAGCAAATTCATATCATCGTACTCTGGACTCTGGCACTTATGCCTGGAATCGACTTTAAATTTGTTAAGAGGTCGTTTATCATTAGATTGAACAGCAGGCAGGAGAGGACAGCACCCTGGGGTAAACCTTGGCGTAGTTGACGAAAGCTCGAGGTGGAGTTACGAAAACGGACTCGAATTTCTCTGCTTGACAAGAAGCTTTTGATCCAACGCAAAATTCTCCCACCGACACCGTATGTCTCCAGTTTTTTAATGAGAAGTTGCCTCCAAACTTTATCGAAGGCAGCCTTAAAGTCCACCATAATAGCCAGAGTGGACATTTTCCTGTCCTGGAATATATACACGTTCAGGCGACCGGCTTTCACGCGGACTGTTAAGGTCTACCTGGCAGGCCTGCCTGTCCGTGTGTAGGATGGCCTGGCGCTAATGAAGATGCGCCGTAATAAAAAACAAAAAAAAAAACAGTGATGTAGTGTCGTCTGGTGCACTCCGAGAAGCAAGGCAATTAGTAAATACAACTAGTATAATTAGAAGGTAGGGGTCTCCACAACTCAAGAGGCTCTCAACCTTTCTAGTCAAGGATGGGGTTTATAATGCCATTATTTTACAAACAATAAACCCTAAACACATCCTTTTAAAAATAAATCCTTCCAATTTCCATCGATTTAATCAACTAAACACCGAAACGGACACCGTTAATATAATATATATATATATATATATATATATATATATATATATATAAATCACGTATCTGTCTGTTTGTTCATTACAAATATCCACACCGTTTGACCGATTTTGACCAAACTTGGAGCACTGGTAGATCATGATCCGGGAAGTCTCGTAGGCTAGGTCAAAAACGTCTATCAGCTGTCAGTCTGTATGTTTATTCCTTATACAAATCCACACCGTTTGACCGATTTTGACCAAACTTGGAGCACTGGTAGATCATGATCCGGGAAGTCTCGTAGGCTAGGTCAAAAACGTCTACCAGCTGTCTGTCTGTATGTTTGTTCATTATACAAATCCACACCGTTTGACCGATTTTGACCAAACTTGGAGCACTGGTAGATCATGATCCGGGAAGTCTCGTAGGCTAGGTCAAAAACGTCTATCAGCTGTCAGTCTGTATGTTTATTCCTTATACAAATCCACACCGTTTGACCGATTTTGACCAAACTTGGAGCACTGGTAGATCATGATCCGGGAAGTCTCGTAGGCTAGGTCAAAAACGTCTACCAGCTGTCTGTCTGTATGTTTGTTCATTATACAAATCCACACCGTTTGACCGATTTTGACCAAACTTGGAGCACTGGTAGATCATGATCCGGGAAGTCTCGTAGGCTAGGTCAAAAACGTCTACCAGCTGTCTATCTGTATGTTTATTCCTTATACAAATCCACACCGTTTGACCGATTTTGACCAAACTTGGAGCACTGGTAGATCATGATCCGGGAAGTCTCGTAGGCTAGGTCAAATACGTCTACCAGCTGCCTGTCTGTATGTTTGTTCATTATACAAATCCACACCGTTTGACCGATTTTGACCAAACTTGGAGCACTGGTAGATCATGATCCGGGAAGTCTCGTAGGCTAGGTCAAAAACGTCTACCAGCTGTCTGTCTGTATGTTTATTCCTTATACAAATCCACACCGTTTGACCGATTTTGACCAAACTTGGAGCACTGGTAGATCACGATCCGGGAAGTCTCGTAGGCTAGGTCAAAACCGTCTACCAGCTGTCTATCTGTATGTTTGTTCATTATAAAAATCCACACCGTTTGACCGATTATGACCTAACTTGGAGCACTGGTAGGTCTCGATCCAGGAAGTCTCCTAGGCTAGGTCAAAAACGTCCACCAGCTGTCTATCTGTATGTATGTTCTTTATACAAATCCACACAGTTTGACCGATTATGATCAAACTTGGCACAAATTTGTGATTCGGGGAGAGTCATAGGCTAGGTTAAAATCGTCTAGGGCTCAGAGTTCGAAGGTGACGGGTTCGGGTTATCAGATTTTAATATTATTTATTTGGTTTCTAATTTAGTTTTGCTTTTCTAGATGCAGAAAGTAGGTGTAGCACGGCACGCCGGGTAACAGCTAGTATATTATAAAGTATTTTAAATTCATATATTAATATTTTACTATACTCGTCCTTTGCGCTTTAGTAGCCAATATATTTTCCCCCCAACAAGCAGCCTATATACCACAAATATCTAAGCTATGCTTAAAACCCTCCTAGAATTCCTGTTGGAATTTCATGAATGTGGTCTTTGACAAGATTGTGCTTGAAGTTAGCAAGAGATATCGCAGTCCAGTCAAAGGTTTGCTGGTTCCTCATACTCCTATTGGAATTCTATGCAACGATATGCTCTTATTATATCCTTTATTGATATATGCACTACAATACAGAAATTTGATTTGTGTATATCTGTGTATATATATACATATACATACACACATATGTCTAGTTTATGTCTATGATATCTATGTCGCACATAATAAATATATTTTATAAATTATATATATATATATATATATATATATATATATGTATATATATGTAATAAATAAATAATGCCTTTATTGCATGAAGAAAAACAATACAATAAGAAATTATTTCAAAGAATATAAAGGGTGTCCCGATTTTAAATGACAAAATTTCAGGAGCATTCAGGGAACCAAAAAACTAAGACAAAAAGTCCTTTAGAGATTTGCTCGTTTTTGCTTCGTTTTGGAGAAAATCGCAAAACGAGAGACGAAACAAGTTTTCATTTTTGTACTTACTTATTTCAATTTTCAATAGAAAAAAATTGTCATAGCGAATTGTTTGAATAAATCAATTACTGAAATTTTAATTATTCACTAAAATTATTCTTACATTCACTACCAACTTACGCCCAAATGCTAAAACCTTATTGACAAACACACAATTCATTGTAACAAAACCAATACTAATACAATACACTTTAGACAAGTTTACATGAAACAAATTTAACATTTTTGTTTTATACATGTTCTTGTAATATTTTTTTTTTAAAAGTTGAATCGCCTAGCCGCTACAACTTATTAAATAATAAATGCAACGGTAATGCTTCAGAAGCGGCGCGAGAGTATGCGCGCCGACTCACAAATAGAGGAGTACTTAATTCGCGAATCTTTTTGTAATTATAACCAAAAAAACATAAATGTGAAATAGAGGCCAAGTTCCTGCCCCCACAAAGAAACACTCCCTTCCTCAAAAATATCCCCCCCCCTAAAACCCCCCCAAAACGCCTTACCATTCTACACTCCAAAAAAGTAGTACGAGTTAGTGTATTAAGTGCACCATATTTTCAACCAAAAATATTTGCCAATACAAGAGATGATAGAAGAAAGAAATGTCCAAGTTCATTACTTGGAAGACCTCATAGTTACTTACTAAGAACAGTAAAGACACTTCAACTGACCTTTAAAAACAACAATAAAAATACTTATATACAGTTACTAAAATATCACTTTCCTCAACCAGGTATATTCTTAAACTTGGCAATGTTTAGTTTTTCTCTAAAGATAATTTCGGCACAAAAAAAACATTGCCAAGTTTAAGAATATACCTGGTTGAGGAAAGTGAGATTTTAGTAACTGGATATAAGTATTTTTATTGTTGTTTTTAAAGGTCAGTTGAAGTGTCTTTATTGTTCTTAGTAAGTAACTATGAGGTTTCCAAGTAATGAACTTGGACATTTCTTTCTTGTATCATCTCTTGTATTGGCAAATATTTTTGGTTGAATTAATACACCAACTCATACTAATTTTTTGGAGTGTAGAATGGTAAGGCGTTTTTGGGGGGTTTTAGGGGGGGGGATATTTTTGAGGAAGGGAGCGTTTCTTTGTGGTGGCAGGAACTTGGCCTCTACTTCACATTTATGTTTTTTTGGGGATCTCATTTCTTTTTTCTAAGTATTAAATAGAATTTAGTTGCCGAATACCTACTGGCTTTTGTACTTCATATAAAACCAGGGTCTTTGGATTCTGCATAAGGTTCTCCTTACTGCTTGATATTTGATACCAATAATCAACCTACATACATCTAATCACTAGACTAGAAAAGTTAGAAGCTCTTCCATATGACATTACTCTAGAGGATACATATGGACAAACATATGGGCGATACATTTGTCTAGGGGACAAAGACGATACATTTTGGGTTTGTGATCCTAAACTTTGTAATTTAGATGGCTCGAATTTGAAAAACTTAGTATCTGCGTTGAAGTATATTATGCAGTGAACCCCTACGACTTTATTTACTACATTTAAGAAAGAAGTCACAACTTTTTTTGTTAAGATGCGTCGATTGTTTTTTTAAAACATCAAATATAGGTTCTCCTTACCAAGACAATTCATTTGATACCACACATGATGGGTTTCAGAAGGAATGATGGCATTTCGATGGAACAAAAAGTAGAAAACGTCATAGGTAATATGACACTCCCGTATCAAGACCTACCTGCGTGCCAAGTTTGGTAAAAATAGGCCAAACGGTGTGAATTTGTATAAGGAACAAACATACATACAGACAGCTAAAATACCTTTTTTCCTAGCCTAGTGCATTTCCCGGACCAAGGCCTACCTGTGTGCCAAGTTTGGTCAAAATCGGTCAAATGGTGTGAATTTGTGTAAGGAACAAACATGCAGACAGACATCTGATAGACGATTTTGACTAGCCTATGACACTACCCGGATAAAGACCGACATGTGTGTCAAATTTTGTCAAAATCGGTCAAATGGTGTGAATTTGTATAAGGAACGAACAGACAGACAGACAGCTGATAGACAATTTAACCTAGCCTATGATTCTACCCGTATCAAGACCCATTTGTGTCCCAAGTTTGGTCAAAATCGGTCAAACGGTACGGATTTGTAAGAGGAACAAACATACAGACAGACAGCTGGTATAAGATTTTTACCGAGCCTATATGCGTCTGATTGTTTCTTAAAACATCAAATATAGGTTCTTCATACCGAGACAATTCATTTGATACCCCACATCATGGGTTTCGGACGGAATGATGGGTTTCCGAAGGAAGTACAAAACTGGCACGCCCCCGCCCCGGAAGCGGAGGCAAACACAACTTTTCGCGATTTTTAGAGTTTTTCCTTTAATAACGTCTTCATATCTATCTTCATGCAAAATTTAAAGTCTCTAGCATCATGGGAAGTGCCTAATAATTTTGATGAGTGAGTGAGTGAGTGAGTCCTATAAATCCCGATTTTCGATCGCTTATATCTCAGAAACTATTCGATGTAGAATTATGAAAATTTCAAGTTTTACTCATATCTAGTAGTATAATACCTGTGTAAAATTTCATAACTTTATCTTGACCTGGTTGAAAGTTATGAGAGGGTAAAAATCGGCTCTAAGACCGCCTGTAATATACACACAGTATGCTTAGGCCGGAACTTGGCCTGGCCATCTACCGTGCGCCTAGATATACACACAGTATGCTTAGGCCGGAACTTGGCCTGGCGCACTACCGTGCGCCTAGATCTATTTGTATAAGACTTCCTGTAACTTTACAAAATGACCAATTTGTAAATGACCCATTTATGTTGAACGAAATAAAATACGCACTCAAGACTGTACATCAACCGGACCGGACGGACTGACTTACGATATGTAGCAGAACCTGCTCAAAATAGGCCTCAAGCATTTTAATAAAGTGTTCTTGAACGGTGCCTATCATTTCTCGCGGAATGAGGCCATAGTTATTCCAATATATTTTTTTTTTTCATTTATTTATTTGAAATCTGTACAATTATTAGCAGTAAAATAATCAAGTCTGTTCATTCAGATATTATGTACAATTTGACAAAAACGGTAAAAGTAAAATAAAAGAAAAAAAATAATACAAAATATGGAAGAAGACAACCACTGTTGGCACTTCCAGAGATGTCTTGGTAATTGTTGTGATGGTCACGATAAGATCAGATGATTAAATTGTCTCGAGGCCACTGTCTCTTGAGCCGCCTGGGAGGATTGTCTGGATGGGATTGGGATGATAAGGATAGACCTTCAGGATTAGGATGGTAAGACAATTTGGAGTGGAACATTTGGAATCGGGTTTTAGCGAGGTCAAGGACAAATGGGATGTTGAGGTCATTGTGTAGGGTTTTGTTGGATACATAGAAAGGGGCATTTACAATTTTACGGAGGACTTTTGACTGGAATGCCTGTATTCTGTTGATGTTAGATGGTTTTGCAGATCCCCAGAGTTCAAGTCCGTATGTCCATATGGGTCGAATGATTGTTTTGTATATCGTTAGTTTGTTCTGTATTGATAATTTAGATGAGGGTCCAAGGAGTCGTCTAAGTAGTCTGTATCGTTTGTTCAGTTCTTGTCTTTTCAGTCTCGTGTGAGGGAATTCCAATATTGAGGTCAGGGAAAGATAAAACCTTAGCGACTAGTTTCAGACCAATTTCTGTGACCAATTGTAGCAGAAAACTACTGGAAAAGATGGTCAACAAATGAATCATATGGTTTTTATTAATTATTCTTCAGCCGACCCTTTTTTCCCAATCTTCTTATTTTCGTGGTAGGGGAAAGGTGAAATAATAAAAACTTCACCATACACTATCACCAACTTTATTCCGTCCCTACATATTTCAAACCTTTTTTGGTGTCTCTTCAGGGGAAACAATTACATATATAAAACTTACAGCCTCAATCTGAGGAGGATAACCTTCCACCAGTACGGCCACGTCTAGAATGATCATGGTCTGAAAGAATCCAAAATGGCGAAATATAATCAGCTGATCCATAATCGATTTGTCAAACATTTAAAATTTGAAATTAATTTCCAGAAGAAATTTGTCTTAAAAATTAAAACCATCTTCCCACCCTCTAATTAAAACACATTTTTACCTTTTGTTAAATAAATTAATAAAAATCGTATTCAAATGTAATATTTCAGTTTTTTTTTATTTTTTTATTTACCACTTTTTCCTATTTTTTTATGATATGGCTATTTTCCTTAATTCTTCTTTTCATTCTATTTCTCTCTTTACCTAATGTACTAATATTTTCAAGATCGAAACTATGTTTATATTTCATAGCATGATAAGCCAACGCTGTCTTATTCCCTCCTTTATCAATACTTTGCGCATGCTGTTTAATTCTTTTTCCAAGTAGCTGTTCCGATTCCCCTATATATGATTTATTGCAACTATTGCAGTTAATTTTGCAGATATTGTATTTAGTTTCCCTTAATTTTAATTTATCTTTAATATGACTAAAGCTATTTTTTATTCTATTATCATATTTCTAAGATATCCTGCCTATATCCTTACATATGTGTCTTATTTTGTTGGAAATTAATGGATTAAAATCATAGCCAAAATAACGGCATGGTTCTGCATTCTGATCTTTTAAAATACTACGTATTTTATTGCCTAATTGTTCATAAATACCCCCTGAAGAGGCACCAAAAAAGGTGTGAAACATGTAGGGACGGAATACAGTTGGTGATACTGTATGGTGAAGTTTTTATTAAGTGACCTTCCGCCTACCACGAAAATAAGAACATATGGTTTTTGTAAAGTCGAAAACTTCTGTGTGACTACATATTGTCGATAAAAATGCAAAGCATCGAATGTGAAAAAATGCATTTTTCATTTGCAATCTTCGCTAATTGCTGTTGGACTGATGGAGGGCAAAATCTCGGATCTAAGTTCACTCATTGAAATGAGAAAGTAACCACTGTCAAAGGGTGCAATCTGCCGACTTTTTCACTGTCCGAAAGCCAAGTTATGAATACAAGTTTTTTCATTCTGGAATGTGAAAAAATGCATCTTTCATTTTCAATCTTTACTAATTTCTGCTGGACTTATCTAGGTTCGGCAATTTCTTGAATCTTACTTCGCTCTATTAAAGGGAAAGTATTCCACTATCAAAAGGTCAAATCTGTCGAATATTTGATTGTCCAAAAAAAATTATGAATAATTACTTTTGCACTCTGAAAAGTGGTGATTTTCACATTCGATACTTTGCATTTGTATCGACGATATCGTCGATACAAATGCAAAGTATCGAATGTGAAAAAATGCATCTTTCATTTTCAATCTTTACTAATTTGTGCTGGACTTACCTAGGTTCGGCAATTACTTGAATCTTACTTCGCTCTATTAAAGGGAAAGTATTCCACTATCAAAAGGTCAAATCTGCCGAATATTTGATTGTCCAAAAAAAAGTTATGAATAAATGCTTTTGCACTCTGAAAAGTGGTGATTTTCACATTCGATACTTTGCATTTGTAACGACGATATGTGGATTTAGATCACATAATTCCAGAATACATAGCACTCTTTATGTGAATCAGAGATGGGGATAATTTTATTTAAAAAAAAAAATAAAAAAAAATATACGAATTTATTCGCACTTCATATATTTGTTTGATTTTTTTTTTTTTAATTTTGAAAATTAATTTAAATCAAAATAAGGAATCTCGAGTTAGAGGGAGCTAGGTGAGCTGCAGGGACAGGGTTTGCCATCGGTACCTCTGGCAGTCAAAAAAAAAAAAAAAATTGAATCTAGGCAGTCATAACCTAGATTCAAAAAATAAAAAATAACCTTCAATAACTTTCATAATATCATCTTATCAGGGGTCTCCCGTGGTCTAATGGCTAGCGCCTTGGATTCATAAGCGGGAGATGGTGGGTTCGATTCCCAACCTCCGGCAGGAATTTTATCATCCCACGGCTCGCTGGTAAAATTCCTCGCTACACCCTGGATGTCGGCGCTAATGACCTAGATGTAGATGCGCCGTAAAAAAAAAAAAAAAAAAAAAAAAAAAAAAAAAAAAAAAAAAAAAAAAAAAAAAATATCATCTTATCGTTAATACGTATAAATTCATAATTTATTTGGGGGAATACATTTGTATTCACAAATGTGAATAAATTTGTATTCATATATTTTAATGTGAATTTTTTTGTAATCACTCGATTTTTTCGTGGATATTCACATTTTTTTTGTGAATATTTACAATTTTTTCTGTGAATTTATTTGTATTCGCAGGAAAATTTGCGAACAAAAATTTTACTTGTATTTTTATATTTAATATACGCGAATACAAATAAATTCGTATTCACACTTATGAATACGAATTTTTTTTATATTCGTATTTACAAATATATTAAGTACTAGATTACTTATTAGTAATTCGTATTTTTATTTATAAATAAAATTATGCCCATCTCTGTTGTGAATTATATTTAGCAAGTTTTGTAAATAAAAACTACCTTTTAAAGATGGAGAATATTTTGAAAAGGTACCACGTAATGTTGAACTTCCCTAAAACAGAAGGCACGGTGGATGCTTTAAGCCGATAAGACGAGGACTAAACTTTGGACAGGTGGTTTCTAACAAGTTGGGCTGAACTACCCCGAGTTCTGAGAGGCATAAATACAGGAGGGAGTGTCGATGACCGGGGGGTGGGGGAGGAGTTAGTATCGAAGTAGATTCTTAACTATTCTGATTAATGAATGTCACAGACTGTTAGACCGCGGGCAGATTGTTTGGTATCTAAAACGCTCCGCTAGCCGAAATGGCTGTTTAAGGGTAATTTGTCCTGAAAATTAAACTTAATTTTCCTCCTGGAATTGGGGACGAGGTTAGCTCAGCGGTAGAGCACTGGACTAATAAGTTGGAGGACCTGAGTTCAAATCCAAAGCATAGTACTAAAGATTTTTTCTTCTAGTGTACTCCCTAGGCCAACCCGGCCTTTAATTAATTTAATAATGGGTACCTTGGGTGCTAATGACTCTAGCAGTCGAAGCAGCAAGGGGAAAATCAGGCGGCAGGAGCATAGCACTGACCACACTACTAAGGAAAAGGGTTTCCTTTTTACCCATATTTTGCATTAAATTCTTAAAATGTACTATCAAAACAAGGAAGAACCGTGCAAACGGGGTTTCGATGCGTCAATTGGTTCTCTGTAAAGATACGTTTTCATTTGCATGTATTCCTTACCTGAAATTCCCCCCAAAAAAGGCACTTGAATTTATTTAAATAATATTTTTGTTAAGGAAGGGCTAATTCAGCTTAGAATGTGGTCAGCAATAAAAATTGTATTTATTGCCAAAAAAAAAAAAAAAAAAAAAAAAACATTCATTATTCGTGATGTGTAATTTTGGCATTATTTTATTTCACACTAATGGGAATCATTTTGTCGAGTGCTGAACACATTCTCCTATCAATGTTGTAGATCTCGACGAGAACTACAACTTTGCTCATATAAAAAATGTTGATATCTCAAACCGTTTAGTAGTTATTTCTCTTGTGGCCCGCTTATCTGGGCCACCCTGTGTATAGGTTATTTTAAGCAAATTATTCAAGAATGCAGACTAATCTACTCAGATTCTGAGGAAAGCTTCTTGTCATGCAGCTCCTGCGTGACGGACTCGAATAAGCCAAGTTTCTTCATATCCGATTCCCGGTCATTGGCAAACCTCAAAAGATAGCATAAAGTACTTTAATTTGCTTGAGGCTTTAAGATTACGTTATGGTTTCTTCAGTTCAAAGGCTTCGTCAATTTAATTTCCACACCATTTTTAGCGCGGTTACTCCCTATCTCCATAGGGAGAACCCGCTTAAGAGGTTGACCGACGCAATCCGGAAGTGCCGACTAGAAACTTAAACGTTTCAGACCCTATAGATCT
Organism: Gonocerus acuteangulatus; assembly: GCA_946811695.1. Lineage (NCBI taxonomy): Eukaryota > Metazoa > Arthropoda > Insecta > Hemiptera > Coreidae > Gonocerus > Gonocerus acuteangulatus. The sequence goes on from OX328131.1 coordinate 8,697,585, forward strand.
CGAAACTATAGGTGGCTAAAATTTGTATATATATATATATATATATATATATATATATATATATATATATATATATATATATGCTTGTCTGTTCGCGCTCTAGCAAGCTCAAAAATGGTCCGATTTTAACGAAATTTGGTACAAAAATCTGTCGTCTAATTTGAAAGGTCAAGTTCGTTAACCAGCAGAATCCGCCCGCTAGAAGATAGTGTTTGGGGCGAAATTCGCGCAAAAAAAAATCGTAACGCTTACGTTTTTGAGTTTATATGCTTCCAGGTACTTGTTTTATAGGTTTCTTAACATAAGAAAACGAATGAAACAATTTATAAGGCGATATCTTTAACCGTTCCTCAGAAAAGTGGAATCAATGTTTTTGTAAGTCATTATTTTTTTGTGAGTACGTAGAATCGTGGGAATCAATTGAAATATTTTCTATAACTTGGAAATTAATTCCAACTAAGATGTTTAAGTTTTGGTTATATTTAAGTTAAGGAAGTATGCGAAAAAAAATATTTTATTAATAGACATGAAAAGTTTTCGGATCTTCATACAGTTATATCTCGATAACGGTTGGGAAATCGTAGACGTAGTTTGTTTTGAATTCTCCTGTCTATATAACCTTCCTCATAGCCTCTGACTGAAGTTATCCTTATTTCTTATTTTGTAGAAAGATTTAACCCACGACAGAATAGAATTTTATTCGTTATGAAGCACATATTTACAGTTGATTATAACAGTAAAAGGAATTTGCTAATAAAACAAGATACTTAAAATGACAACGAATTTTTAGTTGTTTGGAATAGAGCCTTCTCAGCAGTAGTCAAAGAGTAAGTACGTTTTCAGTACAAAATTGTATTGACTTATACAGATTTAGAATTATCCGCTTCTGTGTATGTTGGCTAGTGTCAGTTTCCATTGATTTGTAATGCTAATATATTCCATTTGTTCGAGATGTACGTAACCGCGCTAAGATGACGCAGTTCCTGCGAGTCGGACTTTTTAATGTTTTTTTAATAGAAATAAAAATAATAATAAAAAAAAAAACTTTTTTGTCACATAAACGTCTTGAGTTCTTCACCCCTGTTTATTACGTTAGAGTTGTATAACAGAATATATTATTAATGGTTTAAAGAAAATTTATTTAAAAATATCGGAATCCGGTCACCTATAGATTTTTTTTTTTTTTTTTTCTCTGAATACATGTTTATTTAAAATCTGTACAATAAAATACAATAATTAATTGTGCTGGTAAATGAATACATATCAGTGTAGAACAGAATATGGAAGGAGCCAAACATTATCGACACTTCCTATTATATCTTAATATTTATTTTTGGTGTCTTTAACCGCTGTTAGTTTAGCTGGTCACGGGGCCAAAGTCTCTTAAGCCTCCTGGGGAGGTTTTTAGGATGGGTCTGGGTGGAAAGGGATTGACCTCTAGGATTTGGGTGGGATGACAACTTGGAATGAAAGGTTAGGAATCGGGATTTGGCGAGATCGTTTACGAAAGGAATATTAAGGTCGTTGTGTAGGGTTTTGTTGGAGACATAAAAGGGAGCATTAACTATTCTACGAAGGACTTTGGATTGGAATGCTTGTATTCGTTGTATGTTTGAGTTTTTCGCTGTTCCCCATAATTCAAGTCCGTAAGTCCAGATAGGTCTAATTATAGTTTTGTAAATTGTGAGTTTGTTTTGTGTCGTAAGCTTTGAAGTAGGTCCAAGTAGTCGTCGTAGGAGTCCATATCTCCTGTTTAGCTCTTGTCTTTTCAGTCGTGTGTGTGGGTTCCATGTGAGTCTGCTGTCTAGTAGGAGTCCCAGGTAACGTACCTCATTTGATGTTGGAAGTTGACTGCTGCAAACGAATACAGGAGGGCAGGCGCTCCTATTAAGTGTAAATGTAACATGGAAGCACTTTTCTGGGTTCACTTTAATTTTCCACAAGTTGCACCATTTCTCGACAGACTCAAGGTGCTCCTGCAATTGTTGGACCTATCATCGCCCAGCCCAAAGCACATGACAGAAATTTTTTAAAATTTTGCGTGGACACTCCCTTTAGAACGTAAACACTTGAGAAGAAAAGGATTTTTTGATATTCAAATTTTTAAGTATTTTTAGAGGGGTCTGAATATTTAGTTGGTTAGAGCAGGCCAGGCAGCATGCGTTGCTAGGAAGATAACAGGTCAGCTGTTACCGTACTGTATCTATTTCATGGTATTATTTTTATTTGCGGTTAATTTCAACTATGATGGCAGTCCTTGAATTATTAGAAATAAACTGTGATTTTATTCCTCATTGAGTTTACGCTATTCCTGGTGATGGTCCATCCAATGTAATAATATCCCGAACCCTTGCACAGCCTCCTCACCCATCAGCAGAACACTACTTGGTAATGCTCGACAAGGCATCGAAAACTGACAGTAGCCAAGTTACACAGAAGCGGAAATTACTCAAACTTCCTTCTTCCCCATTTTCAAGGAAACATCTATAAATATATTTTTCTAATAGTTCTTAACTCCAAACCTTACCAAAATTCATACATCATACCTTCGAGGGGTCTCCCGTGGTCTAGTGGCTAGCGCGCTAGATTCATAAGCGGGAGATGGTGGGTTCGATCCCCACCGGTGCCAGAAATTTTCTCATCTCAGGGCTCGCTGAGAAAATTCCTGGCTGCACCCTGGACTTCGGCGCTAATGGCCAAGATTTATGTCGATGCGCCGTTAAAAAAAAAAAAGAAAAAAAAAAAAAAAAAAAAAAAAAAAAAAAAAGAATCTTACTTTAGAGAAATTTTAAAGACGTAGATAATATTTCAACTGATTCGCGAAGTACCCAAAACGAAAATTAGTTAAAAAATCTAGTTTTTCTTCCACTTTCCTCGAAAACGGTTACAGATATCGCCTGTTAAAAATTGGTTCATTCGTTAGTTTACGTTAGAGGACTTACAAAATAAGTACCTGGAAGCCTGCAAACGGAAATCCATAAGCGCAACTATTTTTGTAGCGCAAATTTTGCCCATAAAAGCGTGTTCCGGTTGGCGGATTATGCTGGTTAACGTTCTATTTCTTTAAAATTAGACAAAGTATTTTTGTATCAATTTTCATCAAAATCGGACCATTGTTGATCCTGTGAGAGAGCGAACAGACTAATATATAAATATATATATATATTTATATATATATATATATATATATATATATATATATATATATATATATATATATATATATGTGTATGTATGTATTTGAACATCAACAGAATACAGGCATACCAGTCCAATGTTCTCCACAAAATTTCAACGCACCTTTCTACGTATCTAAGAAAACCTTACATAATGACCTTAACATCCCATTTTTCATTGACCTCGCTAAAACCCGTTTCCAAATTTTCCATTCCAAATCATCTCACCATCCTAAACCTGAAGGTCTATCCTTATCTTCCCAATCCCATCCAGACAATCCCCCCAGGCGGCTTAAGAGACAGTGGCCCCGAGATAAGTTACTTACCCGATCCCTCTGGAATCATTGAAATATATAGTTAAACAGCTAGTGAAGTGCCAACAATGGTTGGCTTCTTCCAAATATTGTATTTATTTGATTTTATGTTAATATTTTCCGTTTTGATCTTATGTACATATCAATATCTGTATCAACACTCTTGATCATTGTACACTTTATAATTTGTACAGATTTCAAATAAAAAAATGGAAAATGTATTTGAACCATTTTTATTTTGCTGGGATTTTTTGTAAAACGTTGTTTGGGGTGCTCCTTAGATCTTTAGAATCTTTGTGGTCGTCCTAGTGGTGTGAAGTCGTCAAGGAGTGGTTTGTAAAGGTACTTGAATGCGTCATAGAAATAAATGGAGGGTTGGTACTTGAAGTCGTCAAGGAGTGGTTTGTAAAGGTACTTGAATGCGTCATAGAAATAAATGGAGGGTTGGTACTTGAAGTCGTCAAAGAGTGGTTTGTAAAGGAACTTGAATGCGTCATAGAAATAAATGTATGGTTGGTCCTTGAAGTCGTCAAGGAATGGTTTGTAAAGGAACTTGAATGCGTCATAGAAATAATCGGAGGGTTGGTACTTGAAGTCGTCAAGGAGTGGTTTGTAAAGGTACTTGAATGCGTCATAGAAATAAATGGAGGGTTGGTACTTGAAGTCGTCAAGGAGTGGTTTGTAAAGGTACTTGAATGCGTCATAGAAATAAATGGAGGGTTGGTACTTGAAGTCGTCAAAGAGTGGTTTGTAAAGGAACTTGAATGCGTCATAGAAATAAATGTAGGGTTGGTCCTTGAAGTCGTCAAGGAATGGTTTGTAAAGGAACTTGAATGCGTCATAGAAGTAAATGGATGGTTGGTACTTGAAGTCGTCAAGGAGTGGTTTGTAAAGGTACTTGAATGCGTCATAGAAATAAATGGATGGTTGGTACATGAAGTCGTCAAGGAGTGGTTTGTAAAGGTACATGAATGCGTCATAGAAATAAATGGAGTGTTGGTACTTGAAGTCGTCAAGGAGTGGTTTGTAAAGGTACTTGAATGCGTCTTAGAAATAAATGGATGGTTGGTACTTGAAGTCGTCAGGGAGTGGTTTGTAAAGGTACTTGAATGCGTCATAGAAATAAATGGGGGGTTGGTACTTGAAGTCGTCAAGGAGTGGTTTGTAAAGGTACATGAATGCGTCATATAAATAAATGGGGGGTTGGTACTTGAAGTCGTCAAGGAGTGGTCTGTAAAGGTACTTGAATGCGTCATAGAAATAAATGGATGGTTGGTACTTGAAGTCGTCAAGGAGTGGTTTGTAAAGGTACTTGAATGCGTCATAGAAATAAATGAGGGGTTGGTACTTGAAGTCGTCAAGGAGTGGTTTGTAAAGGTACTTGAATGCCTCATAGAAATAAATGGATGGTTGGTACTTGAAGTCGTCAGGGAGTGGTTTGTAAAGGTACTTGAATGCGCCATAGAAATAAATGGGGGGTTGGTACTTGAAGTCGTCAAGGAGTGGTTTGTAAAGGTACATGAATGCGTCATATAAATAAATGGGGGGTTGGTACTTGAAGTCGTCAAGGAGTGGTCTGTAAAGGTACTTGAATGCGTCATAGAAATAAATGGATGGTTGGTACTTGAAGTCGTCAAGGAGTGGTTTGTAAAGGTACTTGAATGCGTCATAGAAATAAATGAGGGGTTGGTACTTGAAGTCGTCAGGGAGTGGTTTGTAAAGGTACTTGAATGCCTCATAGAAATAAATGGATGGTTGGTACTTGAAGTCGTCAGGGAGTGGTTTGTAAAGGTACTTGAATGCGTCATAGAAATAAATGGATGGTTGGTACTTGAAGTCGTCAGGGAGTGGTTTGTAAAGGTACTTGAATGCCTCATAGAAATAAATGGATGGTTGGTACTTGAAGTCGTCAAGGAGTGGTTTGTAAAGGTACTTGAATGCCTCATAGAAATAAATGGATGGTTGGTACTTGAAGTCGTCAAGGAGTGGTTTGTAAAGGTACTTGAATGCGTCATAGAAATAAATGGATGGTTGGTACTTGAAGTCGTCAAGGAGTGGTTTTTAAAGGTACTTGAATGCGTCATAGAAATAAATGGGGGGTTGGTACTTGAAGTCGTCAATGAGTGGTTTGTAAAGGTACTTGAATGCGTCATAGAAATAAATGGGGGGTTGGTACATGAAGTCGTAAAGGAGTGGTTTGTAAAGGTACTTGAATGCGTCATAGAAATAAATGGATGGTTGGTACTTGAAGTCGTCAAGGAGTGGCTTGTAAAGGTACTTGAATGCGTCATAGAAATAAATGGGGGGTTGGTACATGAAGTCGTAAAGGAGTGGTTTGTAAAGGTACTTGAATGCGTCATAGAAATAAATGGGGGGTTGGTACATGAAGTCGTAAAGGAGTGGTTTGTAAAGGTACTTGAATGCGTCATAGAAATAAATGGATGGTTGGTACTTGAAGTCGTCAAGGAGTGGTTTGTAAAGGTACTTGAATGCCTCATAGAAATAAATGGGGGGTTGGTACATGAAGTCGTAAAGGAGTGGTTTGTAAAGGTACTTGAATGCGTCATAGAAATAAATGGGGGGTTGGTACTTGAAGTCGTCAAGGAGTGGTTTGTAAAGGTACTTGAATGCGTCTTAGAAATAAATGGATGGTTGGTACTTGAAGTCGTCAGGGAGTGGTTTGTAAAGGTACTTGAATGCGTCATAGAAATAAATGGGGGGTTGGTACTTGAAGTCGTCAAGGAGTGGTTTGTAAAGGTACATGAATGCGTCATATAAATAAATGGGGGGTTGGTACTTGAAGTCGTCAAGGAGTGGTCTGTAAAGGTACTTGAATGCGTCATAGAAATAAATGGATGGTTGGTACTTGAAGTCGTCAAGGAGTGGTTTGTAAAGGTACTTGAATGCGTCATAGAAATAAATGAGGGGTTGGTACTTGAAGTCGTCAAGGAGTGGTTTGTAAAGGTACTTGAATGCCTCATAGAAATAAATGGATGGTTGGTACTTGAAGTCGTCAGGGAGTGGTTTGTAAAGGTACTTGAATGCGCCATAGAAATAAATGGGGGGTTGGTACTTGAAGTCGTCAAGGAGTGGTTTGTAAAGGTACTTGAATGCGTCATAGAAATAAATGGATGGTTGGTACTTGAAGTCGTCAAGGAGTGGTTTGTAAAGGTACTTGAATGCGTCAAGGAGTGGTACTTGAATGCGTCATAGAAATAAATGGATGGTTGGTACTTGAAGTCGTCAAGGAGTGGTACTTGAAGTCGTCAAGGAGTGGTACTTGAAGTCGTCAAGGAGTGGTACTTGAATGCGTCATAGAAATAAATGGATGGTTGGTACTTGAAGTCGTCAAGGAGTGGTACTTGAAGTCGTCAAGGAGTGGTACTTGAAGTCGTCAAGGAGTGGTACTTGAATGCGTCATAGAAATAAATGGAGGGTTGGTACTTGAAGTCGTCAAGGATTGGTACTTGAAGTCGTCAAGGATTGGTACTTGAATGCGTCATAGAAATAAATGGAGGGTTGGTACTTGAAGTCGTCAAGGATTGGTACTTGAAGTCGTCAAGGAGTGGTACTTGAATGCGTCATAGAAATAAATGGATGGTTGGTTGATGAATTTAGCTAATGCCAGCTTTATAGTGTTTTCGTATACTAGAGTTAGTTCTGCGAGGTACTTCTTTTAAGTGTTTGGTTTAAGTACTGCTTTTAAGTGTTTGGTTCTGACAGGAATGTTTTTTGGATAGCTTCAAAAACGAAAGTGAGATTTTACTGCTTGTACAGCGACCATTGTCCAATGGTAATGGTTACTTCTTTATGACAGATTGTTGTATTCGTTTTAATTCTGTGCCCATTTTACATAGGTAATTTTAAAGCAAGAGAGCAAAAATTGATTACAAAAATGACTAGTAAAAACGTTGTTTTATTTCGAGTTTCATCATTTGATGCAGAAAGTATGCAAAATAGGGGCCAGTATAAACGTGTGTAAGGATTGAATTTCTCTTACAACCCTACCTGTAACAGCCTGAAATTTATGTACAGGGTGTCCAAAAAATACTGGTCATCCGTTGGCCAGATGATTCTCCAATGGGAGATCGGAAAAAATAACCCCCATATTAACCCCCGCAGAATTGGATTGATATATTATTCAAGGTCAGCTCCCATTTCTTTTACACCAGAAAAGAATTATTAATTATTTAAATTTTATCGTCCATTATTATTAACTAAGAATTTTAGGACGGTTTATCAATAGGTTAACACCCTTTTCTAGCTAGGATAGAGATGATGCCTTTTCTTTTTTTTAAAGAATAGCCTCCACCCCTAGTGGGAATCGAAACCTCGACCCTTGGTACGGAGTGTGTGCCTCCTTATTTTATTATGATTGACTAATATTTTTCTGTATGATCGATTTTTGTCAATTAAAAGTCTTGGTGTAATAATAATTTATTCTTTAAATTGAAACGTCCACTTATACATATTCATATTTTAGGAACGGGATATCTACAGGTAACCCACTCCTTTCTAAATAAGAGGAATTCCTTATATATTTCTAAGTCCTCAGGTCTTAACACTAACTGTCACCGGACCTTTATAAAATAATTAATAGTACAATTATAATTGAGTGTGTTGTTTATTATATATATATATATATATATATATATATATATATATGTTTATGTTTTCTCGAAATAAACTATATAAAAACAAAAAAATCATAAATAGATTTTTTATTTAATATATATATATATATATATATATATATATATATATATGTATATATATATATATATATATATATGTATATATATATATATATATTAAATAAAAAATCTATTTATGATTGTTTTGTATTTATATAGTTTATTTTGAGAAAACATTTTTCAAGAAAGCGCCGGAAATTATTTTACTTTCTGAGGAATGTGCTTATTTATGCAGCTCCTGTGTGACGAACATTTTATTTTGATGCATTATAATATTTACCAAGTAATTGTATTCCTATTTCAGAATTTTCACAACCTGAGAATTTTGCTTGAAAACGCTGAAGTATAGGAAATATCACGAAAAAATCCCGCTAAACACCAACACTAAAACGTAGCAAGTAGACTGTATAATCACCGATGTGCTCAGGTGTCTAATTGGTATCCAGTGATTTATTACTCCAATAACTGTCTTCTCCGAGTTGGTATTCGGTAGAAATAATGACAAGAAACGTAGCAAGTAGACTGTATAATCACCGGTGTGCTCAGGTGTCTAATTGGTATCCAGTGATTTATTACTCCAATAACTGTCTGAGTAACTGCCTCTTCTCCGAGTTGGTATTCGGTAGAAATAATGTTAGGAAACGTAGCAAGTAGACTGTATAATCACCGATGTGCTCAGGTGTCTAATTGGTATCCAGTGATTTATTACTCCAATAACTGTCTTCTCCGAGTTGGTATTCGGTAGAAATAATGACAAGAAACGTAGCAAGTAGACTGTATAATCACCGGTGTGCTCAGGTGTCTAATTGGTATCCAGTGATTTATTACTCCAATAACTGTCTGAGTAACTGCCTCTTCTCCGAGTTGGTATTCGGTAGAAATAATGTTAGGAAACGTAGCAAGTAGACTGTATAATCACCGATGTGCTCAGGTGTCTAATTGGTATCCAGTGATTTATTACTCCAATAACTGTCTCTTCTCCAAGTTGGTATTCGGTAGAAATAATGACAAGAAACGTAGCACGTAGACTGTATAATCACCGATGTGCACAGGTGTCTAATTGGTATCCAGTGATTTATTACTCCAATAACTGTCTCTTCTCCAAGTTGGTATTCGGTAGAAATAATGACAAGAAACGTAGCACGTAGACTGTATAATCACCGATGTGCACAGGTGTCTAATTGGTATCCAGTGATTTATTACTCCAATAACTGTCTCTTCTCCAAGTTGGTATTCGGTAGAAATAATGACAAGAAACGTAGCAAGTAGACTGTATAATCACCGATGTGCTCAGGTGTCTAATTGGTATCCAGTGATTTATTACTCCAATAACTGTCTCTTCTCCGAGTTGGTATTCGGTAGGAATAATGACAAGAAACGTAGCAAGTAGACTGTATAATCACCGAAGTGCTCAGGTGTCTAATTGGTATCCAGTGATTTATTACTCCAATAACTGTCTCTTCTCCGAGTTGGTATTCGGTAGAAATAATGACAAGAAACGTAGCAAGTAGACTGTATAATCACCGGTGTGCTCAGGTGTCTAATTGGTATCCAGTGATTTATTACTCCAATAACTGTCTCTTCTCCTAGTTGGTATTCGGTAGAAATAATGACAAGAAACGTAGCAAGTAGACTGTATAATCACCGATGTGCTCAGGTGTCTAATTGGTATCCAGTGATTTATTACTCCAATAACTGTCTCTTCTCCGAGTTTGTATTCGGTAGAAATAATGACAAGAAACGTAGCAAGTAGACTGTATAATCACCGAAATGCTCAGGTGTCTAATTGGTATCCAGTGATTTATTACTCCAATAACTGGCTCTTCTCCAAGTCGGTATTCGGTAGAAATAATGACAAGAAACGTAGCAAGTAGACTGTATAATCACCGATGTGCTCAGGTGTCTAAATGGTATCCAGTGATTTATTACTCCAATAACTGTCTCTTCTCCTAGTTGGTATTCGGTAGAAATAATGACAAGAACCGTAGCAAGTAGACTGTATAATCACCGATGTGCTCAGGTGTCTAATTGGTATCAAGTGATTTATTACTCCAATAACTGTCTCTTCTCCGAGTTGGTATTCGGTAGAAATAATGACAAGAACCGTAGCAAGTAGACTGTATAATCACCGATGTGCTCAGGTGTCTAATTGGTATCCAGTGATTTATTACTCCAATAACTGTCTCTTCTCCTAGTTGGTATTCGGTAGAAATAATGACAAGAACCGTAGCAAGTAGACTGTATAATCACCGATGTGCTCAGGTGTCTAATTGGTATCAAGTGATTTATTACTCCAATAACTGTCTCTTCTCCGAGTTGGTATTCGGTAGAAATAATGACAAGAACCGTAGCAAGTAGACTGTATAATCACTGATGTACTCAGGTGTCTAATTGGTATCCAGTGATTTATTACTCCAATAACTGTCTCTTCTCCGAGTTTGTATTCGGTAGAAATAATGACAAGAAACGTAGCAAGTAGACTGTATAATCACCGAAATGCTCAGGTGTCTAATTGGTATCCAGTGATTTATTACTCCAATAACTGGCTCTTCTCCAAGTCGGTATTCGGTAGAAATAATGACAAGAAACGTAGCAAGTAGACTGTATAATCACCGATGTGCTCAGGTGCCTAATTGGTATCCAGTGATTTATTACTCCAATAACTGTCTCTTCTCCTAGTTGGTATTCGGTAGAAATAATGACAAGAACCGTAGCAAGTAGACTGTATAATCACCGATGTGCTCAGGTGTCTAATTGGTATCAAGTGATTTATTACTCCAATAACTGTCTCTTCTCCGAGTTGGTATTCGGTAGAAATAATGACAAGAACCGTAGCAAGTAGACTGTATAATCACCGATGTACTCAGGTGTCTAATTGGTATCCAGTGATTTATTACTCCAATAACTGTCTCTTCTCCGAGTTGGTATTCGGTAGAAATAATGACAAGAAACATAGCAAGTAGACTGTATAATCACCGATGTGCTCAGGTGTCTAATTGGTATCCAGTGATTTATTACTCCAATAACTGTCTTCTCCGAGTTGGTATTCGGTAGAAATAATGACAAGAAACGTACCAAGTAGACTGTATAATCACCGGTGTGCTCAGGTGTCTAATTGGTATCCAGTGATTTATTACTCCAATAACTGTCTTCTCCGAGTTGGTATTCGGTAGAAATAATGACAAGAAACGTAGCAAGTAGACTGTATAATCACCGATGTGCTCAGGTGTCTAATTGGTATCCAGTGATTTATTACTCCAATAACTGTCTTCTCCGAGTTGGTATTCGGTAGAAATAATGACAAGAAACGTAGCAAGTAGACTGTATAATCACCGATGTGCTCAGGTGTCTAATTGGTATCCAGTGATTTATTACTCCAATAACTGTCTCTTCTCCGAGTTGGTATTCGGTAGAAATAATGACAAGAACCGTAGCGAGTAGACTGTATAATCACCGATGTACTCAGGTGTCTAATTGGTATCCAGTGATTTATTACTCCAATAACTGTCTCTTCTCCTAGTTGGTATTCGGTAGAAATAATGACAAGAACCGTAGCAAGTAGACTGTATAATCACCGATGTACTCAGTTGTCTAATTGGTATCCAGTGATTTATTACTCCAATAACTGTCTCTTCTCCTAGTTGGTATTCGGTAGAAATAATAACAAGAACCGTAGGAAGTAGACTGTATAATCACCGATGTACTCAGGTGTCTAATTGGTATCCAGTGATTTATTACTCCAATAACTGTCTTCTCCGAGTTGGTATTCGGTAGAAATAATGACAAGAACCGTAGCAAGTAGACTGTATAATCACCGATGTACTCAGGTGTCTAATTGGTATCCAGTGATTTATTACTCCAATAACTGTCTCTTCTCCTAGTTGGTATTCGGTAGAAATAATGACAAGAACCGTAGCAAGTAGACTGTATAATCACCGATGTACTCAGGTGTCTAATTGGTATCCAGTGATTTATTACTCCAATAACTGTCTCTTCTCCTAGTTGGTATCCGGTAGAAATAATGACAAGAACCGTAGCAAGTAGACTGTATAATCACCGATGTACTCAGGTGTCTAATTGGTATCCAGTGATTTATTACTCCAATAACTGTCTTCTCCGAGTTGGTATTCGGTAGAAATAATGACAAGAACCGTAGCAAGTAGACTGTATAATCACCGATGTACTCAGGTGTCTAATTGGTATCCAGTGATTTATTACTCCAATAACTGTCTCTTCTCCTAGTTGGTATTCGGTAGAAATAATGACAAGAACCGTAGCAAGTAGACTGTATAATCACCGATGTACTCAGGTGTCTAATTGGTATCCAGTGATTTATTACTCCAATAACTGTCTTCTCCGAGTTGGTATTCGGTAGAAATAATGACAAGAACAGTAGCAAGTAGACTGTATAATCACCGATGTACTCAGGTGTCTAATTGGTATCCAGTGATTTATTACTCCAATAACTGTCTCTTCTCCTAGTTGGTATTCGGTAGAAATAATGACAAGAACCGTAGCAAGTAGACTGTATAATCACCGATGTACTCAGGTGTCTAATTGGTATCCAGTGATTTATTACTCCAATAACTGTCTTCTCCGAGTTGGTATTCGGTAGAAATAATGACAAGAACCGTAGCAAGTAGACTGTATAATCACCGATGTACTCAGGTGTCTAATTGGTATCCAGTGATTTATTACTCCAATAACTGTCTCTTCTCCTAGTTGGTATTCGGTAGAAATAATGACAAGAACCGTAGCAAGTAGACTGTATAATCACCGATGTACTCAGGTGTCTAATTGGTATCCAGTGATTTATTACTCCAATAACTGTCTCTTCTCCGAGTTGGTATTCGGTAGAAATAATGACAAGAAACGTAGCAAGTAGACTGTATAATCACCGGTGTGCTCAGGTGTCTAATTGGTATCCAGTGATTTATTACTCCAATAACTGTCTTCTCCGAGTTAGTATTCGGTAGAAATAATGACAAGAAACGTAGCAAGTAGACTGTATAATCACCGGTGTGCTCAGGTGTCTAATTGGTATCCAGTGATTTATTACTCCAATAACTGTCTTCTCCGAGTTGGTATTCGGTAGAAATAATGACAAGAAACGTAGCAAGTAGACTGTATAATCACCGGTGTGCTCAGGTGTCTAATTGGTATCCAGTGATTTATTACTCCAATAACTGTCTTCTCCGAGTTGGTATTCGGTAGAAATAATGACAAGAAACGTAGCAAGTAGACTGTATAATCACCGGTGTGCTCAGGTGTCTAATTGGTATCCAGTGATTTATTACTCCAATAACTGTCTTCTCCGAGTTGGTATTCGGTAGAAATAATGACAAGAAACATAGCAAGTAGACTGTATAATCACCGGTGTGCTCAGGTGTCTAATTGGTATTCAGTGATTTATTACTCCAATAACTGTCTTCTCCGAGTTGGTATTCGGTAGAAATAATGACAAGAAACATAGCAAGTAGACTGTATAATCACCGGTGTGCTCAGGTGTCTAATTGGTATCCAGTGATTTATTACTCCAATAACTGTCTTCTCCGAGTTGGTATTCGGTAGAAATAATGACAAGAAACGTAGCAAGTAGACTGTATAATCACCGGTGTGCTCAGGTGTCTAATTGGTATCCAGTGATTTATTACTCCAATAACTGTCTTCTCCGAGTTGGTATTCGGTAGAAATAATGACAAGAACCGTAGCAAGTAGAGTGTATAATCACCGATGTACTCAGGTGTCTAATTGGTATCCAGTGATTTATTACTCCAATAACTGTCTTCTCCGAGTTTGTATTCGGTAGAAATAATGACAAGAACCGTAGCAAGTAGACTGTATAATCACCGATGTACTCAGGTGTCTTATTGGTATCCAGTGATTTATTACTCCAATAACTGTCTCTTCTCCTAGTTGGTATTCGGTAGAAATAATGACAAGAACCGTAGCAAGTAGACTGTATAATCACCGATGTACTCAGGTGTCTAATTGGTATCCAGTGATTTATTACTCCAATAACTGTCTTCTCCGAGTTGGTATTCGGTAGAAATAATGACAAGAACCGTAGCAAGTAGACTGTATAATCACCGATGTACTCAGGTGTCTAATTGGTATCCAGTGATTTATTACTCCAATAACTGTCTCTTCTCCTAGTTGGTATTCGGTAGAAATAATGACAAGAACCGTAGCAAGTAGACTGTATAATCACCGATGTACTCAGGTGTCTAATTGGTATCCAGTGATTTATTACTCCAATAACTGTCTCTTCTCCGAGTTATTATTCGGTAGAAATAATGACAAGAAACGTAGCAAGTAGACTGTATAATCACCGATGTGCTCAGGTGTCTAATTGGTATCCAGTGATTTATTACTCCAATAACTGTCTTCTCCGAGTTGGTATTCGGTAGAAATAATGACAAGAAACGTAGCAAGTAGACTGTATAAGCACCGGTGTGCTCAGGTGTCTAATTGGTATCCAGTGATTTATTACTCCAATAACTGTCTTCTCCGAGTTGGTATTCGGTAGAAATAATGACAAGAAACGTAGCAAGTAGACTGTGTAATCACCGGTGTGCTCAGGTGTCTAATTGGTATCCAGTGATTTATTACTCCAATAACTGTCTTCTCCGAGTTGGTATTCGGTAGAAATAATGACAAGAAACGTAGCAAGTAGACTGTATAATCACCGGTGTGCTCAGGTGTCTAATTGGTATCCAGTGATTTATTACTCCAATAACTGTCTTCTCCGAATTGGTATTCGGTAGAAATAATGACAAGAAACGTAGCAAGTAGACTGTATAATCACCGGTGTGCTCAGGTGTCTAATTGGTATCCAGTGATTTATTACTCCAATAACTGTCTTCTCCGAGTTGGTATTCGGTAGAAATAATGACAAGAAACGTAGCAAGTAGACTGTATAATCACCGGTGTGCTCAGGTGTCTAATTGGTATCCAGTGATTTATTACTCCAATAACTGTCTTCTCCGAGTTGGTATTCGGTAGAAATAATGACAAGAAACATAGCAAGTAGACTGTATAATCACCGGTGTGCTCAGGTGTCTAATTGGTATCCAGTGATTTATTACTCCAATAACTGTCTTCTCCGAGTTGGTATTCGGTAGAAATAATGACAAGAAACGTAGCAAGTAGACTGTATAATCACCGGTGTGCTCAGGTGTCTAATTGGTATCCAGTGATTTATTACTCCAATAACTGTCTTCTCCGAGTTGGTATTCGGTAGAAATAATGACAAGAACCGTAGCAAGTAGACTGTATAATCACCGATGTACTCAGGTGTCTAATTGGTATCCAGTGATTTATTACTCCAATAACTGTCTTCTCCGAGTTTGTATTCGGTAGAAATAATGACAAGAACCGTAGCAAGTAGACTGTATAATCACCGATGTACTCAGGTGTCTAATTGGTATCCAGTGATTCATTACTGCAATTACTGTCTTCTCCGAGTTGGTATTCGGTAGAAATAATGACAGGAACCGTAGCAAGTAGACTGTATAATCACCGATGTACTCAGGTGTCTAATTGGTATCCAGTGATTTATTACTCCAATAACTGTCTTCTCCGAGTTGGTATTCGGTAGAAATAATGACAAGAACCGTAGCAAGTTGACTGTATAATCACCGATGTACTCAGGTGTCTAATTGGTATCCAGTGATTTATTACTCCAATAACTGTCTTCTCCGAGTTGGTATTCGGTAGAAATAATGACAAGAAACGTAGCAAGTAGACTGTATAATCACCGATGTGCTCAGGTGTCTAATTGGTATCCAGTGATTTATTACTCCAATAACTGTCTCTTCTCCTAGTTGGTATTCGGTAGAAATAATGACAAGAACCGTAGCAAGTAGACTGTATAATCACCGATGTACTCAGGTGTCTAATTGGTATCCAGTGATTTATTACTCCAATAACTGTCTCTTCTCCGAGTTGGTATTCGGTAGAAATAATGACAAGAAACGTAGCAAGTAGACTGTATAATCACCGATGTACTCAGGTGTCTAATTGGTATCCAGTGATTTATTACTCCAATAACTGTCTTCTCCGAGTTGGTATTCGGTAGAAATAATGACAAGAACCGTAGCAAGTAGACTGTATAATCACCGATGTACTCAGGTGTCTAATTGGTATCCAGTGATTTATTACTCCAATAACTGTCTTCTCCGAGTTTGTATTCGGTAGAAATAATGACAAGAACCGTAGCAAGTAGACTGTATAATCACCGATGTACTCAGGTGTCTAATTGGTATCCAGTGATTTATTACTCCAATAACTGTCTCTTCTCCTAGTTGGTATTCGGTAGAAATAATGACAAGAACCGTAGCAAGTAGACTGTATAATCACCGATGTACTCAGGTGTCTAATTGGTATCCAGTGATTTATTACTCCAATAACTGTCTTCTCCGAGTTGGTATTCGGTAGAAATAATGACAAGAACCGTAGCAAGTAGACTGTATAATCACCGATGTACTCAGGTGTCTAATTGGTATCCAGTGATTTATTACTCCAATAACTGTCTTCTCCGAGTTGGTATTCGGTAGAAATAATGACAAGAACCGTAGCAAGTAGACTGTATAATCACCGATGTACTCAGGTGTCTAATTGGTATCCAGTGATTTATTACTCCAATAACTGTCTTCTCCGAGTTGGTATTCGGTAGAAATAATGACAAGAAACGTAGCAAGTAGACTGTATAATCACCGATGTGCTCAGGTGTCTAATTGGTATCCAGTGATTTATTACTCCAATAACTGTCTCTTCTCCTAGTTGGTATTCGGTAGAAATAATGACAAGAACCGTAGCAAGTAGACTGTATAATCACCAATGTACTCAGGTGTCTAATTGGTATCCAGTGATTTATTACTCCAATAACTGTCTCTTCTCCGAGTTGGTATTCGGTAGAAATAATGACAAGAAACGTAGCAAGTAGACTGTATAATCACCGATGTACTCAGGTGTCTAATTGGTATCCAGTGATTTATTACTCCAATAACTGTCTTCTCCGAGTTGGTATTCGGTAGAAATAATGACAAGAACCGTAGCAAGTAGACTGTATAATCACCGATGTACTCAGGTGTCTAATTGGTATCCAGTGATTTATTACTCCAATAACTGTCTTCTCCGAGTTTGTATTCGGTAGAAATAATGACAAGAACCGTAGCAAGTAGACTGTATAATCACCGATGTACTCAGGTGTCTAATTGGTATCCAGTGATTTATTACTCCAATAACTGTCTCTTCTCCTAGTTGGTATTCGGTAGAAATAATGACAAGAACCGTAGCAAGTAGACTGTATAATCACCGATGTACTCAGGTGTCTAATTGGTATCCAGTGATTTATTACTCCAATAACTGTCTTCTCCGAGTTGGTATTCGGTAGAAATAATGACAAGAACCGTAGCAAGTAGACTGTATAATCACCGATGTACTCAGGTGTCTAATTGGTATCCAGTGATTTATTACTCCAATAACTGTCTCTTCTCCTAGTTGGTATTCGGTAGAAATAATGACAAGAACCGTAGCAAGTAGACTGTATAATCACCGATGTACTCAGGTGTCTAATTGGTATCCAGTGATTTATTACTCCAATAACTGTCTCTTCTCCGAGTTGGTATTCGGTAGAAATAATGACAAGAAACGTAGCAAGTAGACTGTATAATCACCGGTGAGCTCAGGTGTCTAATTGGTATCCAGTGATTTATTACTCCAATAACTGTCTTCTCCGAGTTGGTATTCGGTAGAAATAATGACAAGAAACGTAGCAAGTAGACTGTATAATCACCGGTGTGCTCAGGTGTCTAATTGGTATCCAGTGATTTATTACTCCAATAACTGTCTTCTCCGAGTTGGTATTCGGTAGAAATAATGACAAGAAACGTAGCAAGTAGACTGTATAATCACCGGTGTGCTCAGGTGTCTAATTGGTATCCAGTGATTTATTACTCCTATAACTGTCTTCTCCGAGTTGGTATTCGGTAGAAATAATGACAAGAAACGTAGCAAGTAGACTGTATAATCACCGGTGTGCTCAGGTGTCTAATTGGTATCCAGTGATTTATTACTCCAATAACTGTCTTCTCCGAGTTGGTATTCGGTAGAAATAATGACAAGAAACGTAGCAAGTAGACTGTATAATCACCGGTGTGCTCAGGTGTCTAATTGGTATCCAGTGATTTATTACTCCAATAACTGTCTTCTCCGAGTTGGTATTCGGTAGAAATAATGACAAGAAACGTAGCAAGTAGACTGTATAATCACCGGTGTGCTCAGGTGTCTAATTGGTATCCAGTGATTTATTACTCCAATAACTGTCTTCTCCGAGTTGGTATTCGGTAGAAATAATGACAAGAAACGTAGCAAGTAGACTGTATAATCACCGGTGTGCTCAGGTGTCTAATTGGTATCCAGTGATTTATTACTCCAATAACTGTCTCTTCTCCTAGTTGGTATTCGGTAGAAATAATGACAAGAACCGTAGCAAGTAGACTGTATAATCACCGATGTGCTCAGGTGTCTAATTGGTATCCAGTGATTTATTACTCCAATAACTGTCTCTTCTCCTAGTTGGTATTCGGTAGAAATAATGACAAGAACCGTAGCAAGTAGACTGTATAATCACCGATGTGCTCAGGTGTCTAATTGGTATCAAGTGATTTATTACTCCAATAACTGTCTCTTCTCCGAGTTGGTATTCGGTAGAAATAATGACAAGAACCGTAGCAAGTAGACTGTATAATCACTGATGTACTCAGGTGTCTAATTGGTATCCAGTGATTTATTACTCCAATAACTGTCTCTTCTCCGAGTTTGTATTCGGTAGAAATAATGACAAGAAACGTAGCAAGTAGACTGTATAATCACCGAAATGCTCAGGTGTCTAATTGGTATCCAGTGATTTATTACTCCAATAACTGGCTCTTCTCCAAGTCGGTATTCGGTAGAAATAATGACAAGAAACGTAGCAAGTAGACTGTATAATCACCGATGTGCTCAGGTGCCTAATTGGTATCCAGTGATTTATTACTCCAATAACTGTCTCTTCTCCTAGTTGGTATTCGGTAGAAATAATGACAAGAACCGTAGCAAGTAGACTGTATAATCACCGATGTGCTCAGGTGTCTAATTGGTATCAAGTGATTTATTACTCCAATAACTGTCTCTTCTCCGAGTTGGTATTCGGTAGAAATAATGACAAGAACCGTAGCAAGTAGACTGTATAATCACCGATGTACTCAGGTGTCTAATTGGTATCCAGTGATTTATTATTCCAATAACTGTCTCTTCTCCGAGTTGGTATTCGGTAGAAATAATGACAAGAAACATAGCAAGTAGACTGTATAATCACCGATGTGCTCAGGAGTCTAATTGGTATCCAGTGATTTATTACTCCAATAACTGTCTTCTCCGAGTTGGTATTCGGTAGAAATAATGACAAGAAACGTAGCAAGTAGACTGTATAATCACCGGTGTGCTCAGGTGTCTAATTGGTATCCAGTGATTTATTACTCCAATAACTGTCTTCTCCGAGTTGGTATTCGGTAGAAATAATGACAAGAAACGTAGCAAGTAGACTGTATAATCACCGATGTGCTCAGGTGTCTAATTGGTATCCAGTGATTTATTACTCCAATAACTGTCTTCTCCGAGTTGGTATTCGGTAGAAATAATGACAAGAAACGTAGCAAGTAGACTGTATAATCACCGATGTGCTCAGGTGTCTAATTGGTATCCAGTGATTTATTACTCCAATAACTGTCTCTTCTCCGAGTTGGTATTCGGTAGAAATAATGACAAGAACCGTAGCAAGTAGACTGTATAATCACCGATGTGCTCAGGTGTCTAATTGGTATCCAGTGATTTATTACTCCAATAACTGTCTCTTCTCCTAGTTGGTATTCGGTAGAAATAATGACAAGAACCGTAGCAAGTAGACTGTATAATCACCGATGTACTCAGGTGTCTAATTGGTATCCAGTGATTTATTACTCCAATAACTGTCTCTTCTCCGAGTTGGTATTCGGTAGAAATAATGACAAGAAACGTAGCAAGTAGACTGTACAATCACCGGTGTGCTCAGGTGTCTAATTGGTATCCAGTGATTTATTACTCCAATAACTGTCTTCTCCGAGTTGGTATTCGGTAGAAATAATGACAAGAAACGTAGCAAGTAGACTGTATAATCACCGGTGTGCTCAGGTGTCTAATTGGTATCCAGTGATTTATTACTCCAATAACTGTCTTCTCCGAGTTGGTATTCGGTAGAAATAATGACAAGAAACGTAGCAAGTAGACTGTATAATCACCGGTGTGCTCAGGTGTCTAATTGGTATCCAGTGATTTATTACTCCAATAACTGTCTTCTCCGAGTTGGTATTCGGTAGAAATAATGACAAGAAACGTAGCAAGTAGACTGTATAATCACCGGTGTGCTCAGGTGTCTAATTGGTATCCAGTGATTTATTACTCCAATAACTGTCTTCTCCGAGTTGGTATTCGGTAGAAATAATGACAAGAAACATAGCAAGTAGACTGTATAATCACCGGTGTGCTCAGGTGTCTAATTGGTATTCAGTGATTTATTACTCCAATAACTGTCTTCTCCGAGTTGGTATTCGGTAGAAATAATGACAAGAAACATAGCAAGTAGACTGTATAATCACCGGTGTGCTCAGGTGTCTAATTGGTATCCAGTGATTTATTACTCCAATAACTGTCTTCTCCGAGTTGGTATTCGGTAGAAATAATGACAAGAAACGTAGCAAGTAGACTGTATAATCACCGGTGTGCTCAGGTGTCTAATTGGTATCCAGTGATTTATTACTCCAATAACTGTCTTCTCCGAGTTGGTATTCGGTAGAAATAATGACAAGAACCGTAGCAAGTAGAGTGTATAATCACCGATGTACTCAGGTGTCTAATTGGTATCCAGTGATTTATTACTCCAATAACTGTCTTCTCCGAGTTTGTATTCGGTAGAAATAATGACAAGAACCGTAGCAAGTAGACTGTATAATCACCGATGTACTCAGGTGTCTTATTGGTATCCAGTGATTTATTACTCCAATAACTGTCTCTTCTCCTAGTTGGTATTCGGTAGAAATAATGACAAGAACCGTAGCAAGTAGACTGTATAATCACCGATGTACTCAGGTGTCTAATTGGTATCCAGTGATTTATTACTCCAATAACTGTCTCTTCTCCGAGTTATTATTCGGTAGAAATAATGACAAGAAACGTAGCAAGTAGACTGTATAATCACCGATGTGCTCAGGTGTCTAATTGGTATCCAGTGATTTATTACTCCAATAACTGTCTTCTCCGAGTTGGTATTCGGTAGAAATAATGACAAGAAACGTAGCAAGTAGACTGTATAATCACCGGTGTGCTCAGGTGTCTAATTGGTATCCAGTGATTTATTACTCCAATAACTGTCTTCTCCGAGTTGGTATTCGGTAGAAATAATGACAAGAAACGTAGCAAGTAGACTGTGTAATCACCGGTGTGCTCAGGTGTCTAATTGGTATCCAGTGATTTATTACTCCAATAACTGTCTTCTCCGAGTTGGTATTCGGTAGAAATAATGACAAGAAACGTAGCAAGTAGACTGTATAATCACCGGTGTGCTCAGGTGTCTAATTGGTATCCAGTGATTTATTACTCCAATAACTGTCTTCTCCGAGTTGGTATTCGGTAGAAATAATGACAAGAAACGTAGCAAGTAGACTGTATAATCACCGGTGTGCTCAGGTGTCTAATTGGTATCCAGTGATTTATTACTCCAATAACTGTCTTCTCCGAGTTGGTATTCGGTAGAAATAATGACAAGAAACGTAGCAAGTAGACTGTATAATCACCGGTGTGCTCAGGTGTCTAATTGGTATCCAGTGATTTATTACTCCAATAACTGTCTTCTCCGAGTTGGTATTCGGTAGAAATAATGACAAGAAACATAGCAAGTAGACTGTATAATCACCGGTGTGCTCAGGTGTCTAATTGGTATCCAGTGATTTATTACTCCAATAACTGTCTTCTCCGAGTTGGTATTCGGTAGAAATAATGACAAGAAACATAGCAAGTAGACTGTATAATCACCGGTGTGCTCAGGTGTCTAATTGGTATCCAGTGATTTATTACTCCAATAACTGTCTTCTCCGAGTTGGTATTCGGTAGAAATAATGACAAGAAACGTAGCAAGTAGACTGTATAATCACCGGTGTGCTCAGGTGTCTAATTGGTATCCAGTGATTTATTACTCCAATAACTGTCTTCTCCGAGTTGGTATTCGGTAGAAATAATGACAAGAACCGTAGCAAGTAGACTGTATAATCACCGATGTACTCAGGTGTCTAATTGGTATCCAGTGATTTATTACTCCAATAACTGTCTTCTCCGAGTTTGTATTCGGTAGAAATAATGACAAGAACCGTAGCAAGTAGACTGTATAATCACCGATGTACTCAGGTGTCTAATTGGTATCCAGTGATTCATTACTGCAATAACTGTCTTCTCCGAGTTGGTATTCGGTAGAAATAATGACAGGAACCGTAGCAAGTAGACTGTATAATCACCGATGTACTCAGGTGTCTAATTGGTATCCAGTGATTTATTACTCCAATAACTGTCTTCTCCGAGTTGGTATTCGGTAGAAATAATGACAAGAACCGTAGCAAGTAGACTGTATAATCACCGATGTACTCAGGTGTCTAATTGGTATCCAGTGATTTATTACTCCAATAACTGTCTTCTCCGAGTTGGTATTCGGTAGAAATAATGACAAGAAACGTAGCAAGTAGACTGTATAATCACCGATGTGCTCAGGTGTCTAATTGGTATCCAGTGATTTATTACTCCAATAACTGTCTCTTCTCCTAGTTGGTATTCGGTAGAAATAATGACAAGAACCGTAGCAAGTAGACTGTATAATCACCGATGTACTCAGGTGTCTAATTGGTATCCAGTGATTTATTACTCCAATAACTGTCTCTTCTCCGAGTTGGTATTCGGTAGAAATAATGACAAGAAACGTAGCAAGTAGACTGTATAATCACCGATGTACTCAGGTGTCTAATTGGTATCCAGTGATTTATTACTCCAATAACTGTCTTCTCCGAGTTGGTATTCGGTAGAAATAATGACAAGAACCGTAGCAAGTAGACTGTATAATCACCGATGTACTCAGGTGTCTAATTGGTATCCAGTGATTTATTACTCCAATAACTGTCTTCTCCGAGTTTGTATTCGGTAGAAATAATGACAAGAACCGTAGCAAGTAGACTGTATAATCACCGATGTACTCAGGTGTCTAATTGGTATCCAGTGATTTATTACTCCAATAACTGTCTCTTCTCCTAGTTGGTATTCGGTAGAAATAATGACAAGAACCGTAGCAAGTAGACTGTATAATCACCGATGTACTCAGGTGTCTAATTGGTATCCAGTGATTTATTACTCCAATAACTGTCTTCTCCGAGTTGGTATTCGGTAGAAATAATGACAAGAACCGTAGCAAGTAGACTGTATAATCACCGATGTACTCAGGTGTCTAATTGGTATCCAGTGATTTATTACTCCAATAACTGTCTCTTCTCCTAGTTGGTATTCGGTAGAAATAATGACAAGAACCGTAGCAAGTAGACTGTATAATCACCGATGTACTCAGGTGTCTAATTGGTATCCAGTGATTTATTACTCCAATAACTGTCTCTTCTCCGAGTTGGTATTCGGTAGAAATAATGACAAGAAACGTAGCAAGTAGACTGTATAATCACCGGTGAGCTCAGGTGTCTAATTGGTATCCAGTGATTTATTACTCCAATAACTGTCTTCTCCGAGTTGGTATTCGGTAGAAATAATGACAAGAAACGTAGCAAGTAGACTGTATAATCACCGGTGTGCTCAGGTGTCTAATTGGTATCCAGTGATTTATTACTCCAATAACTGTCTTCTCCGAGTTGGTATTCGGTAGAAATAATGACAAGAAACGTAGCAAGTAGACTGTATAATCACCGGTGTGCTCAGGTGTCTAATTGGCATCCAGTGATTTATTACTCCTATAACTGTCTTCTCCGAGTTGGTATTCGGTAGAAATAATGACAAGAAACGTAGCAAGTAGACTGTATAATCACCGGTGTGCTCAGGTGTCTAATTGGTATCCAGTGATTTATTACTCCAATAACTGTCTTCTCCGAGTTGGTATTCGGTAGAAATAATGACAAGAAACGTAGCAAGTAGACTGTATAATCACCGGTGTGCTCAGGTGTCTAATTGGTATCCAGTGATTTATTACTCCAATAACTGTCTTCTCCGAGTTGGTATTCGGTAGAAATAATGACAAGAAACGTAGCAAGTAGACTGTATAATCACCGGTGTGCTCAGGTGTCTAATTGGTATCCAGTGATTTATTACTCCAATAACGGTCTTCTCCGAGTTGGTATTCGGTAGAAATAATGACAAGAAACGTAGCAAGTAGACTGTATAATCACCGGTGTGCTCAGGTGTCTAATTGGTATCCAGTGATTTATTACTCCAATAACTGTCTCTTCTCCTAGTTGGTATTCGGTAGAAATAATGACAAGAACCGTAGCAAGTAGACTGTATAATCACCGATGTGCTCAGGTGTCTAATTGGTATCCAGTGATTTATTACTCCAATAACTGTCTCTTCTCCTAGTTGGTATTCGGTAGAAATAATGACAAGAACCGTAGCAAGTAGACTGTATAATCACCGATGTGCTCAGGTGTCTAATTGGTATCAAGTGATTTATTACTCCAATAACTGTCTCTTCTCCGAGTTGGTATTCGGTAGAAATAATGACAAGAACCGTAGCAAGTAGACTGTATAATCACTGATGTACTCAGGTGTCTAATTGGTATCCAGTGATTTATTACTCCAATAACTGTCTCTTCTCCGAGTTTGTATTCGGTAGAAATAATGACAAGAAACGTAGCAAGTAGACTGTATAATCACCGAAATGCTCAGGTGTCTAATTGGTATCCAGTGATTTATTACTCCAATAACTGGCTCTTCTCCAAGTCGGTATTCGGTAGAAATAATGACAAGAAACGTAGCAAGTAGACTGTATAATCACCGATGTGCTCAGGTGCCTAATTGGTATCCAGTGATTTATTACTCCAATAACTGTCTCTTCTCCTAGTTGGTATTCGGTAGAAATAATGACAAGAACCGTAGCAAGTAGACTGTATAATCACCGATGTGCTCAGGTGTCTAATTGGTATCAAGTGATTTATTACTCCAATAACTGTCTCTTCTCCGAGTTGGTATTCGGTAGAAATAATGACAAGAACCGTAGCAAGTAGACTGTATAATCACCGATGTACTCACGTGTCTAATTGGTATCCAGTGATTTATTATTCCAATAACTGTCTCTTCTCCGAGTTGGTATTCGGTAGAAATAATGACAAGAAACATAGCAAGTAGACTGTATAATCACCGATGTGCTCAGGAGTCTAATTGGTATCCAGTGATTTATTACTCCAATAACTGTCTTCTCCGAGTTGGTATTCGGTAGAAATAATGACAAGAAACGTAGCAAGTAGACTGTATAATCACCGGTGTGCTCAGGTGTCTAATTGGTATCCAGTGATTTATTACTCCAATAACTGTCTTCTCCGAGTTGGTATTCGGTAGAAATAATGACAAGAAACGTAGCAAGTAGACTGTATAATCACCGATGTGCTCAGGTGTCTAATTGGTATCCAGTGATTTATTACTCCAATAACTGTCTTCTCCGAGTTGGTATTCGGTAGAAATAATGACAAGAAACGTAGCAAGTAGACTGTATAATCACCGATGTGCTCAGGTGTCTAATTGGTATCCAGTGATTTATTACTCCAATAACTGTCTCTTCTCCGAGTTGGTATTCGGTAGAAATAATGACAAGAACCGTAGCAAGTAGACTGTATAATCACCGATGTGCTCAGGTGTCTAATTGGTATCCAGTGATTTATTACTCCAATAACTGTCTCTTCTCCTAGTTGGTATTCGGTAGAAATAATGACAAGAACCGTAGCAAGTAGACTGTATAATCACCGATGTACTCAGGTGTCTAATTGGTATCCAGTGATTTATTACTCCAATAACTGTCTCTTCTCCGAGTTGGTATTCGGTAGAAATAATGACAAGAAACGTAGCAAGTAGACTGTACAATCACCGGTGTGCTCAGGTGTCTAATTGGTATCCAGTGATTTATTACTCCAATAACTGTCTTCTCCGAGTTGGTATTCGGTAGAAATAATGACAAGAAACGTAGCAAGTAGACTGTATAATCACCGGTGTGCTCAGGTGTCTAATTGGTATCCAGTGATTTATTACTCCAATAACTGTCTTCTCCGAGTTGGTATTCGGTAGAAATAATGACAAGAAACGTAGCAAGTAGACTGTATAATCACCGGTGTGCTCAGGTGTCTAATTGGTATCCAGTGATTTATTACTCCAATAACTGTCTTCTCCGAGTTGGTATTCGGTAGAAATAATGACAAGAAACGTAGCAAGTAGACTGTATAATCACCGGTGTGCTCAGGTGTCTAATTGGTATCCAGTGATTTATTACTCCAATAACTGTCTTCTCCGAGTTGGTATTCGGTAGAAATAATGACAAGAAACATAGCAAGTAGACTGTATAATCACCGGTGTGCTCAGGTGTCTAATTGGTATTCAGTGATTTATTACTCCAATAACTGTCTTCTCCGAGTTGGTATTCGGTAGAAATAATGACAAGAAACATAGCAAGTAGACTGTATAATCACCGGTGTGCTCAGGTGTCTAATTGGTATCCAGTGATTTATTACTCCAATAACTGTCTTCTCCGAGTTGGTATTCGGTAGAAATAATGACAAGAAACGTAGCAAGTAGACTGTATAATCACCGGTGTGCTCAGGTGTCTAATTGGTATCCAGTGATTTATTACTCCAATAACTGTCTTCTCCGAGTTGGTATTCGGTAGAAATAATGACAAGAACCGTAGCAAGTAGAGTGTATAATCACCGATGTACTCAGGTGTCTAATTGGTATCCAGTGATTTATTACTCCAATAACTGTCTTCTCCGAGTTTGTATTCGGTAGAAATAATGACAAGAACCGTAGCAAGTAGACTGTATAATCACCGATGTACTCAGGTGTCTTATTGGTATCCAGTGATTTATTACTCCAATAACTGTCTCTTCTCCTAGTTGGTATTCGGTAGAAATAATGACAAGAACCGTAGCAAGTAGACTGTATAATCACCGATGTGCTCAGGTGTCTAATTGGTATCCAGTGATTTATTACTCCAATAACTGTCTTCTCCGAGTTGGTATTCGGTAGAAATAATGACAAGAAACGTAGCAAGTAGACTGTATAATCACCGGTGTGCTCAGGTGTCTAATTGGTATCCAGTGATTTATTACTCCAATAACTGTCTTCTCCGAGTTGGTATTCGGTAGAAATAATGACAAGAAACGTAGCAAGTAGACTGTGTAATCACCGGTGTGCTCAGGTGTCTAATTGGTATCCAGTGATTTATTACTCCAATAACTGTCTTCTCCGAGTTGGTATTCGGTAGAAATAATGACAAGAAACGTAGCAAGTAGACTGTATAATCACCGGTGTGCTCAGGTGTCTAATTGGTATCCAGTGATTTATTACTCCAATAACTGTCTTCTCCGAGTTGGTATTCGGTAGAAATAATGACAAGAAACGTAGCAAGTAGACTGTATAATCACCGGTGTGCTCAGGTGTCTAATTGGTATCCAGTGATTTATTACTCCAATAACTGTCTTCTCCGAGTTGGTATTCGGTAGAAATAATGACAAGAAACGTAGCAAGTAGACTGTATAATCACCGGTGTGCTCAGGTGTCTAATTGGTATCCAGTGATTTATTACTCCAATAACTGTCTTCTCCGAGTTGGTATTCGGTAGAAATAATGACAAGAAACATAGCAAGTAGACTGTATAATCACCGGTGTGCTCAGGTGTCTAATTGGTATCCAGTGATTTATTACTCCAATAACTGTCTTCTCCGAGTTGGTATTCGGTAGAAATAATGACAAGAAACATAGCAAGTAGACTGTATAATCACCGGTGTGCTCAGGTGTCTAATTGGTATCCAGTGATTTATTACTCCAATAACTGTCTTCTCCGAGTTGGTATTCGGTAGAAATAATGACAAGAAACGTAGCAAGTAGACTGTATAATCACCGGTGTGCTCAGGTGTCTAATTGGTATCCAGTGATTTATTACTCCAATAACTGTCTTCTCCGAGTTGGTATTCGGTAGAAATAATGACAAGAACCGTAGCAAGTAGACTGTATAATCACCGATGTACTCAGGTGTCTAATTGGTATCCAGTGATTTATTACTCCAATAACTGTCTTCTCCGAGTTTGTATTCGGTAGAAATAATGACAAGAACCGTAGCAAGTAGACTGTATAATCACCGATGTACTCAGGTGTCTAATTGGTATCCAGTGATTCATTACTGCAATAACTGTCTTCTCCGAGTTGGTATTCGGTAGAAATAATGACAGGAACCGTAGCAAGTAGACTGTATAATCACCGATGTACTCAGGTGTCTAATTGGTATCCAGTGATTTATTACTCCAATAACTGTCTTCTCCGAGTTGGTATTCGGTAGAAATAATGACAAGAACCGTAGCAAGTAGACTGTATAATCACCGATGTACTCAGGTGTCTAATTGGTATCCAGTGATTTATTACTCCAATAACTGTCTTCTCCGAGTTGGTATTCGGTAGAAATAATGACAAGAAACGTAGCAAGTAGACTGTATAATCACCGATGTGCTCAGGTGTCTAATTGGTATCCAGTGATTTATTACTCCAATAACTGTCTTTTCTCCTAGTTGGTATTCGGTAGAAATAATGACAAGAACCGTAGCAAGTAGACTGTATAATCACCGATGTACTCAGGTGTCTAATTGGTATCCAGTGATTTATTACTCCAATAACTGTCTCTTCTCCGAGTTGGTATTCGGTAGAAATAATGACAAGAAACGTAGCAAGTAGACTGTATAATCACCGATGTACTCAGGTGTCTAATTGGTATCCAGTGATTTATTACTCCAATAACTGTCTTCTCCGAGTTGGTATTCGGTAGAAATAATGACAAGAACCGTAGCAAGTAGACTGTATAATCACCGATGTACTCAGGTGTCTAATTGGTATCCAGTGATTTATTACTCCAATAACTGTCTTCTCCGAGTTTGTATTCGGTAGAAATAATGACAAGAACCGTAGCAAGTAGACTGTATAATCACCGATGTACTCAGGTGTCTAATTGGTATCCAGTGATTTATTACTCCAATAACTGTCTCTTCTCCTAGTTGGTATTCGGTAGAAATAATGACAAGAACCGTAGCAAGTAGACTGTATAATCACCGATGTACTCAGGTGTCTAATTGGTATCCAGTGATTTATTACTCCAATAACTGTCTTCTCCGAGTTGGTATTCGGTAGAAATAATGACAAGAACCGTAGCAAGTAGACTGTATAATCACCGATGTACTCAGGTGTCTAATTGGTATCCAGTGATTTATTACTCCAATAACTGTCTCTTCTCCTAGTTGGTATTCGGTAGAAATAATGACAAGAACCGTAGCAAGTAGACTGTATAATCACCGATGTACTCAGGTGTCTAATTGGTATCCAGTGATTTATTACTCCAATAACTGTCTCTTCTCCGAGTTGGTATTCGGTAGAAATAATGACAAGAAACGTAGCAAGTAGACTGTATAATCACCGGTGAGCTCAGGTGTCTAATTGGTATCCAGTGATTTATTACTCCAATAACTGTCTTCTCCGAGTTGGTATTCGGTAGAAATAATGACAAGAAACGTAGCAAGTAGACTGTATAATCACCGGTGTGCTCAGGTGTCTAATTGGTATCCAGTGATTTATTACTCCAATAACTGTCTTCTCCGAGTTGGTATTCGGTAGAAATAATGACAAGAAACGTAGCAAGTAGACTGTATAATCACCGGTGTGCTCAGGTGTCTAATTGGTATCCAGTGATTTATTACTCCTATAACTGTCTTCTCCGAGTTGGTATTCGGTAGAAATAATGACAAGAAACGTAGCAAGTAGACTGTATAATCACCGGTGTGCTCAGGTGTCTAATTGGTATCCAGTGATTTATTACTCCAATAACTGTCTTCTCCGAGTTGGTATTCGGTAGAAATAATGACAAGAAACGTAGCAAGTAGACTGTATAATCACCGGTGTGCTCAGGTGTCTAATTGGTATCCAGTGATTTATTACTCCAATAACTGTCTTCTCCGAGTTGGTATTCGGTAGAAATAATGACAAGAAACGTAGCAAGTAGACTGTATAATCACCGGTGTGCTCAGGTGTCTAATTGGTATCCAGTGATTTATTACTCCAATAACTGTCTTCTCCGAGTTGGTATTCGGTAGAAATAATGACAAGAAACGTAGCAAGTAGACTGTATAATCACCGGTGTGCTCAGGTGTCTAATTGGTATCCAGTGATTTATTACTCCAATAACTGTCTCTTCTCCTAGTTGGTATTCGGTAGAAATAATGACAAGAACCGTAGCAAGTAGACTGTATAATCACCGATGTGCTCAGGTGTCTAATTGGTATCCAGTGATTTATTACTCCAATAACTGTCTCTTCTTCTAGTTGGTATTCGGTAGAAATAATGACAAGAACCGTAGCAAGTAGACTGTATAATCACCGATGTGCTCAGGTGTCTAATTGGTATCAAGTGATTTATTACTCCAATAACTGTCTCTTCTCCGAGTTGGTATTCGGTAGAAATAATGACAAGAACCGTAGCAAGTAGACTGTATAATCACTGATGTACTCAGGTGTCTAATTGGTATCCAGTGATTTATTACTCCAATAACTGTCTCTTCTCCGAGTTTGTATTCGGTAGAAATAATGACAAGAAACGTAGCAAGTAGACTGTATAATCACCGAAATGCTCAGGTGTCTAATTGGTATCCAGTGATTTATTACTCCAATAACTGGCTCTTCTCCAAGTCGGTATTTGGTAGAAATAATGACAAGAAACGTAGCAAGTAGACTGTATAATCACCGATGTGCTCAGGTGCCTAATTGGTATCCAGTGATTTATTACTCCAATAACTGTCTCTTCTCCTAGTTGGTATTCGGTAGAAATAATGACAAGAACCGTAGCAAGTAGACTGTATAATCACCGATGTGCTCAGGTGTCTAATTGGTATCAAGTGATTTATTACTCCAATAACTGTCTCTTCTCCGAGTTGGTATTCGGTAGAAATAATGACAAGAACCGTAGCAAGTAGACTGTATAATCACCGATGTACTCAGGTGTCTAATTGGTATCCAGTGATTTATTATTCCAATAACTGTCTCTTCTCCGAGTTGGTATTCGGTAGAAATAATGACAAGAAACATAGCAAGTAGACTGAATAATCACCGATGTGCTCAGGAGTCTAATTGGTATCCAGTGATTTATTACTCCAATAACTGTCTTCTCCGAGTTGGTATTCGGTAGAAATAATGACAAGAAACGTAGCAAGTAGACTGTATAATCACCGGTGTGCTCAGGTGTCTAATTGGTATCCAGTGATTTATTACTCCAATAACTGTCTCTTCTCCGAGTTTGTATTCGGTAGAAATAATGACAAGAAACGTAGCAAGTAGACTGTATAATCACCGAAATGCTCAGGTGTCTAATTGGTATCCAGTGATTTATTACTCCAATAACTGGCTCTTCTCCAAGTCGGTATTTGGTAGAAATAATGACAAGAAACGTAGCAAGTAGACTGTATAATCACCGATGTGCTCAGGTGCCTAATTGGTATCCAGTGATTTATTACTCCAATAACTGTCTCTTCTCCTAGTTGGTATTCGGTAGAAATAATGACAAGAACCGTAGCAAGTAGACTGTATAATCACCGATGTGCTCAGGTGTCTAATTGGTATCAAGTGATTTATTACTCCAATAACTGTCTCTTCTCCGAGTTGGTATTCGGTAGAAATAATGACAAGAACCGTAGCAAGTAGACTGTATAATCACCGATGTACTCAGGTGTCTAATTGGTATCCAGTGATTTATTATTCCAATAACTGTCTCTTCTCCGAGTTGGTATTCGGTAGAAATAATGACAAGAAACATAGCAAGTAGACTGAATAATCACCGATGTGCTCAGGAGTCTAATTGGTATCCAGTGATTTATTACTCCAATAACTGTCTTCTCCGAGTTGGTATTCGGTAGAAATAATGACAAGAAACGTAGCAAGTAGACTGTATAATCACCGGTGTGCTCAGGTGTCTAATTGGTATCCAGTGATTTATTACTCCAATAACTGTCTTCTCCGAGTTGGTATTCGGTAGAAATAATGACAAGAAACATAGCAAGTAGACTGTATAATCACCGGTGTGCTCAGGTGTCTAATTGGTATCCAGTGATTTATTACTCCAATAACTGTCTTCTCCGAGTTGGTATTCGGTAGAAATAATGACAAGAAACGTAGCAAGTAGACTGTATAATCACCGGTGTGCTCAGGTGTCTAATTGGTATCCAGTGATTTATTACTCCAATAACTGTCTTCTCCGAGTTGGTATTCGGTAGAAATAATGACAAGAAACGTAGCAAGTAGACTGTATAATCACCGGTGTGCTCAGGTGTCTAATTGGTATCCAGTGATTTATTACTCCAATAACTGTCTTCTCCGAGTTGGTATTCGGTAGAAATAATGACAAGCAACGTAGCAAGTAGACTGTATAATCACCGGTGTGCTCAGGTGTCTAATTGGTATCCAGTGATTTATTACTCCAATAACTGTCTTCTCCGAGTTGGTATTCGGTAGAAATAATGACAAGAAACGTAGCAAGTAGACTGTATAATCACCGGTGTGCTCAGGTGTCTAATTGGTATCCAGTGATTTATTACTCCAATAACTGTCTCTTCTCCTAGTTGGTATTCGGTAGAAATAATGACAAGAACCGTAGCAAGTAGACTGTATAATCACCGATGTGCTCAGGTGTCTAATTGGTATCCAGTGATTTATTACTCCAATAACTGTCTCTTCTCCTAGTTGGTATTCGGTAGAAATAATGACAAGAACCGTAGCAAGTAGACTGTATAATCACCGATGTGCTCAGGTGTCTAATTGGTATCAAGTGATTTATTACTCCAATAACTGTCTCTTCTCCGAGTTGGTATTCGGTAGAAATAATGACAAGAACCGTAGCAAGTAGACTGTATAATCACTGATGTACTCAGGTGTCTAATTGGTATCCAGTGATTTATTACTCCAATAACTGTCTCTTCTCCGAGTTTGTATTCGGTAGAAATAATGACAAGAAACGTAGCAAGTAGACTGTATAATCACCGAAATGCTCAGGTGTCTAATTGGTATCCAGTGATTTATTACTCCAATAACTGGCTCTTCTCCAAGTCGGTATTTGGTAGAAATAATGACAAGAAACGTAGCAAGTAGACTGTATAATCACCGATGTGCTCAGGTGCCTAATTGGTATCCAGTGATTTATTACTCCAATAACTGTCTCTTCTCCTAGTTGGTATTCGGTAGAAATAATGACAAGAACCGTAGCAAGTAGACTGTATAATCACCGATGTGCTCAGGTGTCTAATTGGTATCAAGTGATTTATTACTCCAATAACTGTCTCTTCTCCGAGTTGGTATTCGGTAGAAATAATGACAAGAACCGTAGCAAGTAGACTGTATAATCACCGATGTACTCAGGTGTCTAATTGGTATCCAGTGATTTATTATTCCAATAACTGTCTCTTCTCCGAGTTGGTATTCGGTAGAAATAACGACAAGAAACATAGCAAGTAGACTGTATAATCACCGGTGTGCTCAGGTGTCTAATTGGTATCCAGTGATTTATTACTCCAATAACTGTCTTCTCCGAGTTGGTATTCGGTAGAAATAATGACAAGAAACGTAGCAAGTAGACTGTATAATCACCGGTGTGCTCAGGTGTCTAATTGGTATCCAGTGATTTATTACTCCAATAACTGTCTTCTCCGAGTTGGTATTCGGTAGAAATAATGACAAGAACCGTAGCAAGTAGACTGTATAATCACCGATGTACTCAGGTGTCTAATTGGTATCCAGTGATTTATTACTCCAATAACTGTCTTCTCCGAGTTTGTATTCGGTAGAAATAATGACAAGAACCGTAGCAAGTAGACTGTATAATCACCGATGTACTCAGGTGTCTTATTGGTATCCAGTGATTTATTACTCCAATAACTGTCTTCTCCGAGTTGGTATTCGGTAGAAATAATGACAAGAACCGTAGCAAGTAGACTGTATAATCACCGATGTACTCAGGTGTCTAATTGGTATCCAGTGATTTATTACTCCAATAACTGTCTCTTCTCCTAGTTGGTATTCGGTAGAAATAATGACAAGAACCGTAGCAAGTAGACTGTATAATCACCGATGTGCTCAGGTGCCTAATTGGTATCCAGTGATTTATTACTCCAATAACTGTCTCTTCTCCTAGTTGGTATTCGGTAGAAATAATGACAAGAACCGTAGCAAGTAGACTGTATAATCACCGATGTGCTCAGGTGTCTAATTGGTATCAAGTGATTTATTACTCCAATAACTGTCTCTTCTCCGAGTTGGTATTCGGTAGAAATAATGACAAGAACCGTAGCAAGTAGACTGTATAATCACCGATGTACTCAGGTGTCTAATTGGTATCCAGTGATTTATTATTCCAATAACTGTCTCTTCTCCGAGTTGGTATTCGGTAGAAATAATGACAAGAAACATAGCAAGTAGACTGAATAATCACCGATGTGCTCAGGAGTCTAATTGGTATCCAGTGATTTATTACTCCAATAACTGTCTTCTCCGAGTTGGTATTCGGTAGAAATAATGACAAGAAACGTAGCAAGTAGACTGTATAATCACCGGTGTGCTCAGGTGTCTAATTGGTATCCAGTGATTTATTACTCCAATAACTGTCTTCTCCGAGTTGGTATTCGGTAGAAATAATGACAAGAAACATAGCAAGTAGACTGTATAATCACCGGTGTGCTCAGGTGTCTAATTGGTATCCAGTGATTTATTACTCCAATAACTGTCTTCTCCGAGTTGGTATTCGGTAGAAATAATGACAAGAAACGTAGCAAGTAGACTGTATAATCACCGGTGTGCTCAGGTGTCTAATTGGTATCCAGTGATTTATTACTCCAATAACTGTCTTCTCCGAGTTGGTATTCGGTAGAAATAATGACAAGAAACGTAGCAAGTAGACTGTATAATCACCGGTGTGCTCAGGTGTCTAATTGGTATCCAGTGATTTATTACTCCAATAACTGTCTTCTCCGAGTTGGTATTCGGTAGAAATAATGACAAGCAACGTAGCAAGTAGACTGTATAATCACCGGTGTGCTCAGGTGTCTAATTGGTATCCAGTGATTTATTACTCCAATAACTGTCTTCTCCGAGTTGGTATTCGGTAGAAATAATGACAAGAAACGTAGCAAGTAGACTGTATAATCACCGGTGTGCTCAGGTGTCTAATTGGTATCCAGTGATTTATTACTCCAATAACTGTCTCTTCTCCTAGTTGGTATTCGGTAGAAATAATGACAAGAACCGTAGCAAGTAGACTGTATAATCACCGATGTGCTCAGGTGTCTAATTGGTATCCAGTGATTTATTACTCCAATAACTGTCTCTTCTCCTAGTTGGTATTCGGTAGAAATAATGACAAGAACCGTAGCAAGTAGACTGTATAATCACCGATGTGCTCAGGTGTCTAATTGGTATCAAGTGATTTATTACTCCAATAACTGTCTCTTCTCCGAGTTGGTATTCGGTAGAAATAATGACAAGAACCGTAGCAAGTAGACTGTATAATCACTGATGTACTCAGGTGTCTAATTGGTATCCAGTGATTTATTACTCCAATAACTGTCTCTTCTCCGAGTTTGTATTCGGTAGAAATAATGACAAGAAACGTAGCAAGTAGACTGTATAATCACCGAAATGCTCAGGTGTCTAATTGGTATCCAGTGATTTATTACTCCAATAACTGGCTCTTCTCCAAGTCGGTATTTGGTAGAAATAATGACAAGAAACGTAGCAAGTAGACTGTATAATCACCGATGTGCTCAGGTGCCTAATTGGTATCCAGTGATTTATTACTCCAATAACTGTCTCTTCTCCTAGTTGGTATTCGGTAGAAATAATGACAAGAACCGTAGCAAGTAGACTGTATAATCACCGATGTGCTCAGGTGTCTAATTGGTATCAAGTGATTTATTACTCCAATAACTGTCTCTTCTCCGAGTTGGTATTCGGTAGAAATAATGACAAGAACCGTAGCAAGTAGACTGTATAATCACCGATGTACTCAGGTGTCTAATTGGTATCCAGTGATTTATTATTCCAATAACTGTCTCTTCTCCGAGTTGGTATTCGGTAGAAATAACGACAAGAAACATAGCAAGTAGACTGTATAATCACCGGTGTGCTCAGGTGTCTAATTGGTATCCAGTGATTTATTACTCCAATAACTGTCTTCTCCGAGTTGGTATTCGGTAGAAATAATGACAAGAAACGTAGCAAGTAGACTGTATAATCACCGGTGTGCTCAGGTGTCTAATTGGTATCCAGTGATTTATTACTCCAATAACTGTCTTCTCCGAGTTGGTATTCGGTAGAAATAATGACAAGAACCGTAGCAAGTAGACTGTATAATCACCGATGTACTCAGGTGTCTAATTGGTATCCAGTGATTTATTACTCCAATAACTGTCTTCTCCGAGTTTGTATTCGGTAGAAATAATGACAAGAACCGTAGCAAGTAGACTGTATAATCACCGATGTACTCAGGTGTCTTATTGGTATCCAGTGATTTATTACTCCAATAACTGTCTTCTCCGAGTTGGTATTCGGTAGAAATAATGACAAGAACCGTAGCAAGTAGACTGTATAATCACCGATGTACTCAGGTGTCTAATTGGTATCCAGTGATTTATTACTCCAATAACTGTCTCTTCTCCTAGTTGGTATTCGGTAGAAATAATGACAAGAACCGTAGCAAGTAGACTGTATAATCACCGATGTACTCAGGTGTCTAATTGGTATCCAGTGATTTATTACTCCAATAACTGTCTTCTCCGAGTTGGTATTCGGTAGAAATAATGACAAGAACCGTAGCAAGTAGACTGTATAATCACCGATGTACTCAGGTGTCTAATTGGTATCCAGTGATTTATTACTCCAATAACTGTCTCTTCTCCTAGTTGGTATTCGGTAGAAATAATGACAAGAACCGTAGCAAGTAGACTGTATAATCACCGATGTACTCAGGTGTCTAATTGGTATCCAGTGATTTATTACTCCAATAACTGTCTCTTCTCCGAGTTGGTATTCGGTAGAAATAATGACAAGAAACGTAGCAAGTAGACTGTATAATCACCGGTGTGCTCAGGTGTCTAATTGGTATCCAGTGATTTATTACTCCAATAACTGTCTTCTCCGAGTTGGTATTCGGTAGAAATAATGACAAGAAACGTATCAAGTAGACTGTATAATCACCGGTGTGCTCAGGTGTCTAATTGGTATCCAGTGATTTATTACTCCAATAACTGTCTTCTCCGAGTTGGTATTCGGTAGAAATAATGACAAGAAACGTAGCAAGTAGACTGTATAATCACCGGTGTGCTCAGGTGTCTAATTGGTATCCAGTGATTTATTACTCCAATAACTGTCTTCTCCGAGTTGGTATTCGGTAGAAATAATGACAAGAAACGTAGCAAGTAGACTGTATAATCACCGGTGTGCTCAGGTGTCTAATTGGTATCCAGTGATTTATTACTCCAATAACTGTCTTCTCCGAGTTGGTATTCGGTAGAAATAATGACAAGAAACGTAGCAAGTAGACTGTATAATCACCGGTGTGCTCAGGTGTCTATTTGGTATCCAGTGATTTATTACTCCAATAACTGTCTTCTCCGAGTTGGTATTCTGTAGAAATAATGACAAGAAACGTAGCAAGTAGGCTGTATAATCACCGGTGTGCTCAGGTGTCTAATTGGTATCCAGTGATTTATTACTCCAATAACTGTCTTCTCCGAGTTGGTATTCGGTAGAAATAATGACAAGAAACGTAGCAAGTAGACTGTATAATCACCGGTGTGCTCAGGTGTCTAATTGGTATCCAGTGATTTATTACTCCAATAACTGTCTTCTCCGAGTTGGTATTCGGTAGAAATAATGACAAGAAACGTAGCAAGTAGACTGTATAATCACCGGTGTGCTCAGGTGTCTAATTGGTATCCAGTGATTTATTACTCCAATAACTGTCTTCTCCGAGTTGGTATTCGGTAGAAATAATGACAAGAAACGTAGCAAGTAGACTGTATAATCACCGGTGTGCTCAGGTGTCTAATTGGTATCCAGTGATTTATTACTCCAATAACTGTCTTCTCCGAGTTGGTATTCGGTAGAAATAATGACAAGAAACGTAGCAAGTAGACTGTATAATCACCGGTGTGCTCAGGTGTCTAATTGGTATCCAGTGATTTATTACTCCAATAACTGTCTCTTCTCCGAGTTTGTATTCGGTAGAAATAATGACAAGAAACGTAGCAAGTAGACTGTATAATCACCGAAATGCTCAGGTGTCTAATTGGTATCCAGTGATTTATTACTCCAATAACTGGCTCTTCTCCAAGTCGGTATTTGGTAGAAATAATGACAAGAAACGTAGCAAGTAGACTGTATAATCACCGATGTGCTCAGGTGCCTAATTGGTATCCAGTGATTTATTACTCCAATAACTGTCTCTTCTCCTAGTTGGTATTCGGTAGAAATAATGACAAGAACCGTAGCAAGTAGACTGTATAATCACCGATGTGCTCAGGTGTCTAATTGGTATCAAGTGATTTATTACTCCAATAACTGTCTCTTCTCCGAGTTGGTATTCGGTAGAAATAATGACAAGAACCGTAGCAAGTAGACTGTATAATCACCGATGTACTCAGGTGTCTAATTGGTATCCAGTGATTTATTATTCCAATAACTGTCTCTTCTCCGAGTTGGTATTCGGTAGAAATAATGACAAGAAACATAGCAAGTAGACTGAATAATCACCGATGTGCTCAGGAGTCTAATTGGTATCCAGTGATTTATTACTCCAATAACTGTCTTCTCCGAGTTGGTATTCGGTAGAAATAATGACAAGAAACGTAGCAAGTAGACTGTATAATCACCGGTGTGCTCAGGTGTCTAATTGGTATCCAGTGATTTATTACTCCAATAACTGTCTTCTCCGAGTTGGTATTCGGTAGAAATAATGACAAGAAACATAGCAAGTAGACTGTATAATCACCGGTGTGCTCAGGTGTCTAATTGGTATCCAGTGATTTATTACTCCAATAACTGTCTTCTCCGAGTTGGTATTCGGTAGAAATAATGACAAGAAACGTAGCAAGTAGACTGTATAATCACCGGTGTGCTCAGGTGTCTAATTGGTATCCAGTGATTTATTACTCCAATAACTGTCTTCTCCGAGTTGGTATTCGGTAGAAATAATGACAAGAAACGTAGCAAGTAGACTGTATAATCACCGGTGTGCTCAGGTGTCTAATTGGTATCCAGTGATTTATTACTCCAATAACTGTCTTCTCCGAGTTGGTATTCGGTAGAAATAATGACAAGCAACGTAGCAAGTAGACTGTATAATCACCGGTGTGCTCAGGTGTCTAATTGGTATCCAGTGATTTATTACTCCAATAACTGTCTTCTCCGAGTTGGTATTCGGTAGAAATAATGACAAGAAACGTAGCAAGTAGACTGTATAATCACCGGTGTGCTCAGGTGTCTAATTGGTATCCAGTGATTTATTACTCCAATAACTGTCTCTTCTCCTAGTTGGTATTCGGTAGAAATAATGACAAGAACCGTAGCAAGTAGACTGTATAATCACCGATGTGCTCAGGTGTCTAATTGGTATCCAGTGATTTATTACTCCAATAACTGTCTCTTCTCCTAGTTGGTATTCGGTAGAAATAATGACAAGAACCGTAGCAAGTAGACTGTATAATCACCGATGTGCTCAGGTGTCTAATTGGTATCAAGTGATTTATTACTCCAATAACTGTCTCTTCTCCGAGTTGGTATTCGGTAGAAATAATGACAAGAACCGTAGCAAGTAGACTGTATAATCACTGATGTACTCAGGTGTCTAATTGGTATCCAGTGATTTATTATTCCAATAACTGTCTCTTCTCCGAGTTGGTATTCGGTAGAAATAACGACAAGAAACATAGCAAGTAGACTGTATAATCACCGGTGTGCTCAGGTGTCTAATTGGTATCCAGTGATTTATTACTCCAATAACTGTCTTCTCCGAGTTGGTATTCGGTAGAAATAATGACAAGAAACGTAGCAAGTAGACTGTATAATCACCGGTGTGCTCAGGTGTCTAATTGGTATCCAGTGATTTATTACTCCAATAACTGTCTTCTCCGAGTTGGTATTCGGTAGAAATAATGACAAGAACCGTAGCAAGTAGACTGTATAATCACCGATGTACTCAGGTGTCTAATTGGTATCCAGTGATTTATTACTCCAATAACTGTCTTCTCCGAGTTTGTATTCGGTAGAAATAATGACAAGAACCGTAGCAAGTAGACTGTATAATCACCGATGTACTCAGGTGTCTTATTGGTATCCAGTGATTTATTACTCCAATAACTGTCTTCTCCGAGTTGGTATTCGGTAGAAATAATGACAAGAACCGTAGCAAGTAGACTGTATAATCACCGATGTACTCAGGTGTCTAATTGGTATCCAGTGATTTATTACTCCAATAACTGTCTCTTCTCCTAGTTGGTATTCGGTAGAAATAATGACAAGAACCGTAGCAAGTAGACTGTATAATCACCGATGTACTCAGGTGTCTAATTGGTATCCAGTGATTTATTACTCCAATAACTGTCTTCTCCGAGTTGGTATTCGGTAGAAATAATGACAAGAACCGTAGCAAGTAGACTGTATAATCACCGATGTACTCAGGTGTCTAATTGGTATCCAGTGATTTATTACTCCAATAACTGTCTCTTCTCCTAGTTGGTATTCGGTAGAAATAATGACAAGAACCGTAGCAAGTAGACTGTATAATCACCGATGTACTCAGGTGTCTAATTGGTATCCAGTGATTTATTACTCCAATAACTGTCTCTTCTCCGAGTTGGTATTCGGTAGAAATAATGACAAGAAACGTAGCAAGTAGACTGTATAATCACCGGTGTGCTCAGGTGTCTAATTGGTATCCAGTGATTTATTACTCCAATAACTGTCTTCTCCGAGTTGGTATTCGGTAGAAATAATGACAAGAAACGTATCAAGTAGACTGTATAATCACCGGTGTGCTCAGGTGTCTAATTGGTATCCAGTGATTTATTACTCCAATAACTGTCTTCTCCGAGTTGGTATTCGGTAGAAATAATGACAAGAAACGTAGCAAGTAGACTGTATAATCACCGGTGTGCTCAGGTGTCTAATTGGTATCCAGTGATTTATTACTCCAATAACTGTCTTCTCCGAGTTGGTATTCGGTAGAAATAATGACAAGAAACGTAGCAAGTAGACTGTATAATCACCGGTGTGCTCAGGTGTCTAATTGGTATCCAGTGATTTATTACTCCAATAACTGTCTTCTCCGAGTTGGTATTCGGTAGAAATAATGACAAGAAACGTAGCAAGTAGACTGTATAATCACCGGTGTGCTCAGGTGTCTATTTGGTATCCAGTGATTTATTACTCCAATAACTGTCTTCTCCGAGTTGGTATTCTGTAGAAATAATGACAAGAAACGTAGCAAGTAGGCTGTATAATCACCGGTGTGCTCAGGTGTCTAATTGGTATCCAGTGATTTATTACTCCAATAACTGTCTTCTCCGAGTTGGTATTCGGTAGAAATAATGACAAGAAACGTAGCAAGTAGACTGTATAATCACCGGTGTGCTCAGGTGTCTAATTGGTATCCAGTGATTTATTACTCCAATAACTGTCTTCTCCGAGTTGGTATTCGGTAGAAATAATGACAAGAAACGTAGCAAGTAGACTGTATAATCACCGGTGTGCTCAGGTGTCTAATTGGTATCCAGTGATTTATTACTCCAATAACTGTCTTCTCCGAGTTGGTATTCGGTAGAAATAATGACAAGAAACGTAGCAAGTAGACTGTATAATCACCGGTGTGCTCAGGTGTCTAATTGGTATCCAGTGATTTATTACTCCAATAACTGTCTTCTCCGAGTTGGTATTCGGTAGAAATAATGACAAGAAACGTAGCAAGTAGACTGTATAATCACCGGTGTGCTCAGGTGTCTAATTGGTATCCAGTGATTTATTACTCCAATAACTGTCTCTTCTCCGAGTTTGTATTCGGTAGAAATAATGACAAGAAACGTAGCAAGTAGACTGTATAATCACCGAAATGCTCAGGTGTCTAATTGGTATCCAGTGATTTATTACTCCAATAACTGGCTCTTCTCCAAGTCGGTATTTGGTAGAAATAATGACAAGAAACGTAGCAAGTAGACTGTATAATCACCGATGTGCTCAGGTGCCTAATTGGTATCCAGTGATTTATTACTCCAATAACTGTCTCTTCTCCTAGTTGGTATTCGGTAGAAATAATGACAAGAACCGTAGCAAGTAGACTGTATAATCACCGATGTGCTCAGGTGTCTAATTGGTATCAAGTGATTTATTACTCCAATAACTGTCTCTTCTCCGAGTTGGTATTCGGTAGAAATAATGACAAGAACCGTAGCAAGTAGACTGTATAATCACCGATGTACTCAGGTGTCTAATTGGTATCCAGTGATTTATTATTCCAATAACTGTCTCTTCTCCGAGTTGGTATTCGGTAGAAATAATGACAAGAAACATAGCAAGTAGACTGAATAATCACCGATGTGCTCAGGAGTCTAATTGGTATCCAGTGATTTATTACTCCAATAACTGTCTTCTCCGAGTTGGTATTCGGTAGAAATAATGACAAGAAACGTAGCAAGTAGACTGTATAATCACCGGTGTGCTCAGGTGTCTAATTGGTATCCAGTGATTTATTACTCCAATAACTGTCTTCTCCGAGTTGGTATTCGGTAGAAATAATGACAAGAAACATAGCAAGTAGACTGTATAATCACCGGTGTGCTCAGGTGTCTAATTGGTATCCAGTGATTTATTACTCCAATAACTGTCTTCTCCGAGTTGGTATTCGGTAGAAATAATGACAAGAAACGTAGCAAGTAGACTGTATAATCACCGGTGTGCTCAGGTGTCTAATTGGTATCCAGTGATTTATTACTCCAATAACTGTCTTCTCCGAGTTGGTATTCGGTAGAAATAATGACAAGAAACGTAGCAAGTAGACTGTATAATCACCGGTGTGCTCAGGTGTCTAATTGGTATCCAGTGATTTATTACTCCAATAACTGTCTTCTCCGAGTTGGTATTCGGTAGAAATAATGACAAGCAACGTAGCAAGTAGACTGTATAATCACCGGTGTGCTCAGGTGTCTAATTGGTATCCAGTGATTTATTACTCCAATAACTGTCTTCTCCGAGTTGGTATTCGGTAGAAATAATGACAAGAAACGTAGCAAGTAGACTGTATAATCACCGGTGTGCTCAGGTGTCTAATTGGTATCCAGTGATTTATTACTCCAATAACTGTCTCTTCTCCTAGTTGGTATTCGGTAGAAATAATGACAAGAACCGTAGCAAGTAGACTGTATAATCACCGATGTGCTCAGGTGTCTAATTGGTATCCAGTGATTTATTACTCCAATAACTGTCTCTTCTCCTAGTTGGTATTCGGTAGAAATAATGACAAGAACCGTAGCAAGTAGACTGTATAATCACCGATGTGCTCAGGTGTCTAATTGGTATCAAGTGATTTATTACTCCAATAACTGTCTCTTCTCCGAGTTGGTATTCGGTAGAAATAATGACAAGAACCGTAGCAAGTAGACTGTATAATCACTGATGTACTCAGGTGTCTAATTGGTATCCAGTGATTTATTACTCCAATAACTGTCTCTTCTCCGAGTTTGTATTCGGTAGAAATAATGACAAGAAACGTAGCAAGTAGACTGTATAATCACCGAAATGCTCAGGTGTCTAATTGGTATCCAGTGATTTATTACTCCAATAACTGGCTCTTCTCCAAGTCGGTATTTGGTAGAAATAATGACAAGAAACGTAGCAAGTAGACTGTATAATCA
This sequence comes from Gonocerus acuteangulatus, assembly GCA_946811695.1. NCBI lineage: Eukaryota > Metazoa > Arthropoda > Insecta > Hemiptera > Coreidae > Gonocerus > Gonocerus acuteangulatus. The sequence continues at coordinate 8,742,052 of OX328131.1, forward strand.
CCGATGTGCTCAGGTGCCTAATTGGTATCCAGTGATTTATTACTCCAATAACTGTCTCTTCTCCTAGTTGGTATTCGGTAGAAATAATGACAAGAACCGTAGCAAGTAGACTGTATAATCACCGATGTGCTCAGGTGTCTAATTGGTATCAAGTGATTTATTACTCCAATAACTGTCTCTTCTCCGAGTTGGTATTCGGTAGAAATAATGACAAGAACCGTAGCAAGTAGACTGTATAATCACCGATGTACTCAGGTGTCTAATTGGTATCCAGTGATTTATTATTCCAATAACTGTCTCTTCTCCGAGTTGGTATTCGGTAGAAATAACGACAAGAAACATAGCAAGTAGACTGTATAATCACCGGTGTGCTCAGGTGTCTAATTGGTATCCAGTGATTTATTACTCCAATAACTGTCTTCTCCGAGTTGGTATTCGGTAGAAATAATGAAAAGAAACGTAGCAAGTAGACTGTATAATCACCGGTGTGCTCAGGTGTCTAATTGGTATCCAGTGATTTATTACTCCAATAACTGTCTTCTCCGAGTTGGTATTCGGTAGAAATAATGACAAGAACCGTAGCAAGTAGACTGTATAATCACCGATGTACTCAGGTGTCTAATTGGTATCCAGTGATTTATTACTCCAATAACTGTCTTCTCCGAGTTTGTATTCGGTAGAAATAATGACAAGAACCGTAGCAAGTAGACTGTATAATCACCGATGTACTCAGGTGTCTTATTGGTATCCAGTGATTTATTACTCCAATAACTGTCTTCTCCGAGTTGGTATTCGGTAGAAATAATGACAAGAACCGTAGCAAGTAGACTGTATAATCACCGATGTACTCAGGTGTCTAATTGGTATCCAGTGATTTATTACTCCAATAACTGTCTCTTCTCCTAGTTGGTATTCGGTAGAAATAATGACAAGAACCGTAGCAAGTAGACTGTATAATCACCGATGTACTCAGGTGTCTAATTGGTATCCAGTGATTTATTACTCCAATAACTGTCTTCTCCGAGTTGGTATTCGGTAGAAATAATGACAAGAACCGTAGCAAGTAGACTGTATAATCACCGATGTACTCAGGTGTCTAATTGGTATCCAGTGATTTATTACTCCAATAACTGTCTCTTCTCCTAGTTGGTATTCGGTAGAAATAATGACAAGAACCGTAGCAAGTAGACTGTATAATCACCGATGTACTCAGGTGTCTAATTGGTATCCAGTGATTTATTACTCCAATAACTGTCTCTTCTCCGAGTTGGTATTCGGTAGAAATAATGACAAGAAACGTAGCAAGTAGACTGTATAATCACCGGTGTGCTCAGGTGTCTAATTGGTATCCAGTGATTTATTACTCCAATAACTGTCTTCTCCGAGTTGGTATTCGGTAGAAATAATGACAAGAAACGTATCAAGTAGACTGTATAATCACCGGTGTGCTCAGGTGTCTAATTGGTATCCAGTGATTTATTACTCCAATAACTGTCTTCTCCGAGTTGGTATTCGGTAGAAATAATGACAAGAAACGTAGCAAGTAGACTGTATAATCACCGGTGTGCTCAGGTGTCTAATTGGTATCCAGTGATTTATTACTCCAATAACTGTCTTCTCCGAGTTGGTATTCGGTAGAAATAATGACAAGAAACGTAGCAAGTAGACTGTATAATCACCGGTGTGCTCAGGTGTCTAATTGGTATCCAGTGATTTATTACTCCAATAACTGTCTTCTCCGAGTTGGTATTCGGTAGAAATAATGACAAGAAACGTAGCAAGTAGACTGTATAATCACCGGTGTGCTCAGGTGTCTATTTGGTATCCAGTGATTTATTACTCCAATAACTGTCTTCTCCGAGTTGGTATTCTGTAGAAATAATGACAAGAAACGTAGCAAGTAGGCTGTATAATCACCGGTGTGCTCAGGTGTCTAATTGGTATCCAGTGATTTATTACTCCAATAACTGTCTTCTCCGAGTTGGTATTCGGTAGAAATAATGACAAGAAACGTAGCAAGTAGACTGTATAATCACCGGTGTGCTCAGGTGTCTAATTGGTATCCAGTGATTTATTACTCCAATAACTGTCTTCTCCGAGTTGGTATTCGGTAGAAATAATGACAAGAAACGTAGCAAGTAGACTGTATAATCACCGGTGTGCTCAGGTGTCTAATTGGTATCCAGTGATTTATTACTCCAATAACTGTCTTCTCCGAGTTGGTATTCGGTAGAAATAATGACAAGAAACGTAGCAAGTAGACTGTATAATCACCGGTGTGCTCAGGTGTCTAATTGGTATCCAGTGATTTATTACTCCAATAACTGTCTTCTCCGAGTTGGTATTCGGTAGAAATAATGACAAGAAACGTAGCAAGTAGACTGTATAATCACCGGTGTGCTCAGGTGTCTAATTGGTATCCAGTGATTTATTACTCCAATAACTGTCTTCTCCGAGTTGGTATTCGGTAGAAATAACGACAAGAAACATAGCAAGTAGACTGTATAATCACCGGTGTGCTCAGGTGTCTAATTGGTATCCAGTGATTTATTACTCCAATAACTGTCTTCTCCGAGTTGGTATTCGGTAGAAATAATGACAAGAAACGTAGCAAGTAGACTGTATAATCACCGGTGTGCTCAGGTGTCTAATTGGTATCCAGTGATTTATTACTCCAATAACTGTCTTCTCCGAGTTGGTATTCGGTAGAAATAATGACAAGAACCGTAGCAAGTAGACTGTATAATCACCGATGTACTCAGGTGTCTAATTGGTATCCAGTGATTTATTACTCCAATAACTGTCTTCTCCGAGTTTGTATTCGGTAGAAATAATGACAATAACCGTAGCAAGTAGACTGTATAATCACCGATGTACTCAGGTGTCTTATTGGTATCCAGTGATTTATTACTCCAATAACTGTCTTCTCCGAGTTGGTATTCGGTAGAAATAATGACAAGAACCGTAGCAAGTAGACTGTATAATCACCGATGTACTCAGGTGTCTAATTGGTATCCAGTGATTTATTACTCCAATAACTGTCTCTTCTCCTAGTTGGTATTCGGTAGAAATAATGACAAGAACCGTAGCAAGTAGACTGTATAATCACCGATGTACTCAGGTGTCTAATTGGTATCCAGTGATTTATTACTCCAATAACTGTCTTCTCCGAGTTGGTATTCGGTAGAAATAATGACAAGAACCGTAGCAAGTAGACTGTATAATCACCGATGTACTCAGGTGTCTAATTGGTATCCAGTGATTTATTACTCCAATAACTGTCTCTTCTCCTAGTTGGTATTCGGTAGAAATAATGACAAGAACCGTAGCAAGTAGACTGTATAATCACCGATGTACTCAGGTGTCTAATTGGTATCCAGTGATTTATTACTCCAATAACTGTCTCTTCTCCGAGTTGGTATTCGGTAGAAATAATGACAAGAAACGTAGCAAGTAGACTGTATAATCACCGGTGTGCTCAGGTGTCTAATTGGTATCCAGTGATTTATTACTCCAATAACTGTCTTCTCCGAGTTGGTATTCGGTAGAAATAATGACAAGAAACGTAGCAAGTAGACTGTATAATCACCGATGTACTCAGGTGTCTAATTGGTATCCAGTGATTTATTACTCCAATAACTGTCTCTTCTCCGAGTTGGTATTCGGTAGAAATAATGACAAGAAACGTAGCAAGTAGACTGTATAATCACCGGTGTGCTCAGGTGTCTAATTGGTATCCAGTGATTTATTACTCCAATAACTGTCTTCTCCGAGTTGGTATTCGGTAGAAATAATGACAAGAAACGTAGCAAGTAGACTGTATAATCACCGGTGTGCTCAGGTGTCTAATTGGTATCCAGTGATTTATTACTCCAATAACTGTCTTCTCCGAGTTGGTATTCGGTAGAAATAATGACAAGAAACGTAGCAAGTAGACTGTATAATCACCGGTGTGCTCAGGTGTCTAATTGGTATCCAGTGATTTATTACTCCAATAACTGTCTTCTCCGAGTTGGTATTCGGTAGAAATAATGACAAGAAACGTAGCAAGTAGGCTGTATAATCACCGGTGTGCTCAGGTGTCTAATTGGTATCCAGTGATTTATTACTCCAATAACTGTCTTCTCCGAGTTGGTATTCGGTAGAAATAATGACAAGAAACGTAGCAAGTAGACTGTATAATCACCGATGTGCTCAGGTGTCTAATTGGTATCCAAGTGATTTATTACTCCAATAACTGTCTCTTCTCCGAGTTGGTATTCGGTAGAAATAATGACAAGAACCGTAGCAAGTAGACTGTATAATCACCGATGTACTCAGGTGTCTAATTGGTATCCAGTGATTTATTACTCCAATAACTGGCTCTTCTCCAAGTCGGTATTCGGTAGAAATAATGACAAGAAACGTAGCAAGTAGACTGTATAATCACCGATGTGCTCAGGTGCCTAATTGGTATCCAGTGATTTATTACTCCAATAACTGTCTCTTCTCCTAGTTGGTATTCGGTAGAAATAATGACAAGAACCTTAGCAAGTAGACTGTATAATCACCGATGTGCTCAGGTGTCTAATTGGTATCAAGTGATTTATTACTCCAATAACTGTCTCTTCTCCGAGTTGGTATTCGGTAGAAATAATGACAAGAACCGTAGCAAGTAGACTGTATAATCACCGATGTACTCAGGTGTCTAATTGGTATCCAGTGATTTATTATTCCAATAACTGTCTCTTCTCCGAGTTGGTATTCGGTAGAAATAATGACAAGAAACATAGCAAGTAGACTGTATAATCACCGGTGTGCTCAGGTGTCTAATTGGTATCCAGTGATTTATTACTCCAATAACTGTCTTCTCCGAGTTGGTATTCGGTAGAAATAATGACAAGAAACGTAGCAAGTAGACTGTATAATCACCGGTGTGCTCAGGTGTCTAATTGGTATCCAGTGATTTATTACTCCAATAACTGTCTTCTCCGAGTTGGTATTCGGTAGAAATAATGACAAGAACCGTAGCAAGTAGACTGTATAATCACCGATGTACTCAGGTGTCTAATTGGTATCCAGTGATTTATTACTCCAATAACTGTCTCTTCTCCGAGTTGGTATTCGGTAGAAATAATGACAAGAAACGTAGCAAGTAGACTGTATAATCACCGATGTACTCAGGTGTCTAATTGGTATCCAGTGATTTATTACTCCAATAACTGTCTTCTCCGAGTTGGTATTCGGTAGAAATAATGACAAGAACCGTAGCAAGTAGACTGTATAATCACCGATGTACTCAGGTGTCTAATTGGTATCCAGTGATTTATTACTCCAATAACTGTCTTCTCCGAGTTTGTATTCGGTAGAAATAATGACAAGAACCGTAGCAAGTAGACTGTATAATCACCGATGTACTCAGGTGTCTAATTGGTATCCAGTGATTTATTACTCCAATAACTGTCTTCTCCGAGTTGGTATTCGGTAGAAATAATGACAAGAAACGTAGCAAGTAGACTGTATAATCACCGATGTACTCAGGTGTCTAATTGGTATCCAGTGATTTATTACTCCAATAACTGTCTTCTCCGAGTTTGTATTCGGTAGAAATAATGACAAGAAACGTAGCAAGTAGACTGTATAATCACCGGTGTGCTCAGGTGTCTAATTGGTATCCAGTGATTTATTACTCCAATAACTGTCTTCTCCGAGTTGGTATTCGGTAGAAATAATGACAAGAAACGTAGCAAGTAGACTGTATAATCACCGATGTGCTCAGGTGTCTAATTGGTATCCAGTGATTTATTACTCCAATAACTGTCTTCTCCGAGTTGGTATTCGGTAGAAATAATGACAAGAAACGTAGCAAGTAGACTGTATAATCACCGATGTGCTCAGGTGTCTAATTGGTATCCAGTGATTTATTACTCCAATAACTGTCTCTTCTCCGAGTTGGTATTCGGTAGAAATAATGACAAGAACCGTAGCAAGTAGACTGTATAATCACCGATGTACTCAGGTGTCTAATTGGTATCCAGTGATTTATTACTCCAATAACTGTCTTCTCCGAGTTGGTATTCGGTAGAAATAATGACAAGAAACGTAGCAAGTAGACTGTATAATCACCGATGTGCTCAGGTGTCTAATTGGTATCCAGTGATTTATTACTCCAATAACTGTCTTCTCCGAGTTGGTATTCGGTAGAAATAATGACAAGAAACGTACCAAGTAGACTGTATAATCACCGGTGTGCTCAGGTGTCTAATTGGTATCCAGTGATTTATTACTCCAATAACTGTCTTCTCCGAGTTGGTATTCGGTAGAAATAATGACAAGAAACGTAGCAAGTAGACTGTATAATCACCGATGTGCTCAGGTGTCTAATTGGTATCCAGTGATTTATTACTCCAATAACTGTCTTCTCCGAGTTGGTATTCGGTAGAAATAATGACAAGAAACGTAGCAAGTAGACTGTATAATCACCGATGTGCTCAGGTGTCTAATTGGTATCCAAGTGATTTATTACTCCAATAACTGTCTCTTCTCCGAGTTGGTATTCGGTAGAAATAATGACAAGAACCGTAGCAAGTAGACTGTATAATCACCGATGTACTCAGGTGTCTAATTGGTATCCAGTGATTTATTACTCCAATAACTGTCTCTTCTCCTAGTTGGTATTCGGTAGAAATAATGACAAGAACCGTAGCAAGTAGACTGTATAATCACCGATGTACTCAGTTGTCTAATTGGTATCCAGTGATTTATTACTCCAATAACTGTCTCTTCTCCTAGTTGGTATTCGGTAGAAATAATGACAAGAACCGTAGGAAGTAGACTGTATAATCACCGATGTACTCAGGTGTCTAATTTGTATCCAGTGATTTATTACTCCAATAACTGTCTTCTCCGAGTTGGTATTCGGTAGAAATAATGACAAGAACCGTAGCAAGTAGACTGTATAATCACCGATGTACTCAGGTGTCTAATTGGTATCCAGTGATTTATTACTCCAATAACTGTCTCTTCTCCTAGTTGGTATTCGGTAGAAATAACGACAAGAACCGTAGCAAGTAGACTGTATAATCACCGATGTACTCAGGTGTCTAATTGGTATCCAGTGATTTATTACTCCAATAACTGTCTCTTCTCCTAGTTGGTATTCGGTAGAAATAATGACAAGAACCGTAGCAAGTAGACTGTATAATCACCGATGTACTCAGGTGTCTAATTGGTATCCAGTGATTTATTACTCCAATAACTGTCTTCTCCGAGTTGGTATTCGGTAGAAATAATGACAAGAACCGTAGCAAGTAGACTGTATAATCACCGATGTACTCAGGTGTCTAATTGGTATCCAGTGATTTATTACTCCAATAACTGTCTTCTCCGAGTTTGTATTCGGTAGAAATAATGACAAGAACCGTAGCAAGTAGACTGTATAATCACCGATGTACTCAGTTGTCTTATTGGTATCCAGTGATTTATTACTCCAATAACTGTCTTCTCCGAGTTGGTATTCGGTAGAAATAATGACAAGAACCGTAGCAAGTAGACTGTATAATCACCGATGTACTCAGGTGTCTAATTGGTATCCAGTGATTTATTACTCCAATAACTGTCTCTTCTCCTAGTTGGTATTCGGTAGAAATAATGACAAGAACCGTAGCAAGTAGACTGTATAATCACCGATGTACTCAGGTGTCTAATTGGTATCCAGTGATTTATTACTCCAATAACTGTCTTCTCCGAGTTGGTATTCGGTAGAAATAATGACAAGAACCGTAGCAAGTAGACTGTATAATCACCGATGTACTCAGGTGTCTAATTGGTATCCAGTGATTTATTACTCCAATAACTGTCTCTTCTCCTAGTTGGTATTCGGTAGAAATAATGACAAGAACCGTAGCAAGTAGACTGTATAATCACCGATGTACTCAGGTGTCTAATTGGTATCCAGTGATTTATTACTCCAATAACTGTCTCTTCTCCGAGTTGGTATTCGGTAGAAATAATGACAAGAAACGTAGCAAGTAGACTGTATAATCACCGGTGTGCTCAGGTGTCTAATTGGTATCCAGTGATTTATTACTCCAATAACTGTCTTCTCCGAGTTGGTATTCGGTAGAAATAATGACAAGAAACGTAGCAAGTAGACTGTATAATCACCGGTGTGCTCAGGTGTCTAATTGGTATCCAGTGATTTATTACTCCAATAACTGTCTTCTCCGAGTTGGTATTCGGTAGAAATAATGACAAGAAACGTAGCAAGTAGACTGTATAATCACCGGTGTGCTCAGGTGTCTAATTGGTATCCAGTGATTTATTACTCCAATAACTGTCTTCTCCGAGTTGGTATTCGGTAGAAATAATGACAAGAAACGTAGCAAGTAGACTGTATAATCACCGGTGTGCTCAGGTGTCTAATTGGTATCCAGTGATTTATTACTCCAATAACTGTCTTCTCCGAGTTGGTATTCGGTAGAAATAATGACAAGAAACGTAGCAAGTAGACTGTATAATCACCGGTGTGCTCAGGTGTCTAATTGGTATCCAGTGATTTATTACTCCAATAACTGTCTTCTCCGAGTTGGTATTCGGTAGAAATAATGACAAGAAACGTAGCAAGTAGACTGTATAATCACCGGTGTGCTCAGGTGTCTAATTGGTATCCAGTGATTTATTACTCCAATAACTGTCTTCTCCGAGTTGGTATTCGGTAGAAATAATGACAAGAAACATAGCAAGTAGACTGTATAATCACCGGTGTGCTCAGGTGTCTAATTGGTATCCAGTGATTTATTACTCCAATAACTGTCTTCTCCGAGTTGGTATTCGGTAGAAATAATGACAAGAAACATAGCAAGTAGACTGTATAATCACCGGTGTGCTCAGGTGTCTAATTGGTATCCAGTGATTTATTACTCCAATAACTGTCTTCTCCGAGTTGGTATTCGGTAGAAATAATGACAAGAAACATAGCTAGTAGACTGTATAATCACCGGTGTGCTCAGGTGTCTAATTGGTATCCAGTGATTTATTACTCCAATAACTGTCTTCTCCGAGTTGGTATTCGGTAGAAATAATGACAAGAAACGTAGCAAGTAGACTGTATAATCACCGGTGTGCTCAGGTGTCTAATTGGTATCCAGTGATTTATTACTCCAATAACTGTCTTCTCCGAGTTGGTATTCGGTAGAAATAATGACAAGAACCGTAGCAAGTAGACTGTATAATCACCGATGTACTCAGGTGTCTAATTTGTATCCAGTGATTTATTACTCCAATAACTGTCTTCTCCGAGTTTGTATTCGGTAGAAATAATGACAAGAACCGTAGCAAGTAGACTGTATAATCACCGATGTACTCAGGTGTCTTATTGGTATCCAGTGATTTATTACTCCAATAACTGTCTCTTCTCCTAGTTGGTATTCGGTAGAAATAATGACAAGAACCGTAGCAAGTAGACTGTATAATCACCGATGTACTCAGGTGTCTAATTGGTATCCAGTGATTTATTACTCCAATAACTGTCTTTTCCGAGTTGGTATTCGGTAGAAATAATGACAAGAACCGTAGCAAGTAGACTGTATAATCACCGATGTACTCAGGTGTCTAATTGGTATCCAGTGATTTATTACTCCAATAACTGTCTCTTCTCCTAGTTGGTATTCGGTAGAAATAATGACAAGAACCGTAGCAAGTAGACTGTATAATCACCGATGTACTCAGGTGTCTAATTGGTATCCAGTGATTTATTACTCCAATAACTGTCTCTTCTCCGAGTTGGTATTCGGTAGAAATAATGACAAGAAACGTAGCAAGTAGACTGTATAATCACCGATGTGCTCAGGTGTCTAATTGGTATCCAGTGATTTATTACTCCAATAACTGTCTTCTCCGAGTTGGTATTCGGTAGAAATAATGACACGAAACGTAGCAAGTAGACTGTATAATCACCGGTGTGCTCAGGTGTCTAATTGGTATCCAGTGATTTATTACTCCAATAACTGTCTTCTCCGAGTTGGTATTCGGTAGAAATAATGACAAGAAACGTAGCAAGTAGGCTGTATAATCACCGGTGTGCTCAGGTGTCTAATTGGTATCCAGTGATTTATTACTCCAATAACTGTCTTCTCCGAGTTGGTATTCGGTAGAAATAATGACAAGAAACGTAGCAAGTAGACTGTATAATCACCGGTGTGCTCAGGTGTCTAATTGGTATCCAGTGATTTATTACTCCAATAACTGTCTTCTCCGAGTTGGTATTCGGTAGAAATAATGACAAGAAACGTAGCAAGTAGACTGTATAATCACCGGTGTGCTCAGGTGTCTAATTGGTATCCAGTGATTTATTACTCCAATAACTGTCTTCTCCGAGTTGGTATTCGGTAGAAATAATGACAAGAAACGTAGCAAGTAGACTGTATAATCACCGGTGTGCTCAGGTGTCTAATTGGTATCCAGTGATTTATTACTCCAATAACTGTCTTCTCCGAGTTGGTATTCGGTAGAAATAATGACAAGAAACGTAGCAAGTAGACTGTATAATCACCGGTGTGCTCAGGTGTCTAATTGGTATCCAGTGATTTATTACTCCAATAACTGTCTTCTCCGAGTTGGTATTCGGTAGAAATAATGACAAGAAACATAGCAAGTAGACTGTATAATCACCGGTGTGCTCAGGTGTCTAATTGGTATCCAGTGATTTATTACTCCAATAACTGTCTTCTCCGAGTTGGTATTCGGTAGAAATAATGACAAGAAACATAGCAAGTAGACTGTATAATCACCGGTGTGCTCAGGTGTCTAATTGGTATCCAGTGATTTATTACTCCAATAACTGTCTTCTCCGAGTTGGTATTCGGTAGAAATAATGACAAGAAACGTAGCAAGTAGACTGTATAATCACCGGTGTGCTCAGGTGTCTAATTGGTATCCAGTGATTTATTACTCCAATAACTGTCTTCTCCGAGTTGGTATTCGGTAGAAATAATGACAAGAACCGTAGCAAGTAGACTGTATAATCACCGATGTACTCAGGTGTCTAATTGGTATCCAGTGATTTATTACTCCAATAACTGTCTTCTCCGAGTTGGTATTCGGTAGAAATAATGACAGGAACCGTAGCAAGTAGACTGTATAATCACCGATGTACTCAGGTGTCTAATTGGTATCCAGTGATTTATTACTCCAATAACTGTCTTCTCCGAGTTGGTATTCGGTAGAAATAATGACAAGAACCGTAGCAAGTAGACTGTATAATCACCGATGTACTCAGGTGTCTAATTGGTATCCAGTGATTTATTACTCCAATAACTGTCTTCTCCGAGTTGGTATTCGGTAGAAATAATGACAAGAAACGTAGCAAGTAGACTGTATAATCACCGATGTGCTCAGGTGTCTAATTGGTATCCAGTGATTTATTACTCCAATAACTGTCTCTTCTCCTAGTTGGTATTCGGTAGAAATAATGACAAGAACCGTAGCAAGTAGACTGTATAATCACCGATGTACTCAGGTGTCTAATTGGTATCCAGTGATTTATTACTCCAATAACTGTCTCTTCTCCGAGTTGGTATTCGGTAGAAATAATGACAAGAAACGTAGCAAGTAGACTGTATAATCACCGATGTACTCAGGTGTCTAATTGGTATCCAGTGATTTATTACTCCAATAACTGTCTTCTCCGAGTTGGTATTCGGTAGAAATAATGACAAGAACCGTAGCAAGTAGACTGTATAATCACCGATGTACTCAGGTGTCTAATTGGTATCCAGTGATTTATTACTCCAATAACTGTCTTCTCCGAGTTTGTATTCGGTAGAAATAATGACAAGAACCGTAGCAAGTAGACTGTATAATCACCGATGTACTCAGGTGTCTAATTGGTATCCAGTGATTTATTACTCCAATAACTGTCTCTTCTCCTAGTTGGTATTCGGTAGAAATAATGACAAGAACCGTAGCAAGTAGACTGTATAATCACCGATGTACTCAGGTGTCTAATTGGTATCCAGTGATTTATTACTCCAATAACTGTCTTCTCCGAGTTGGTATTCGGTAGAAATAATGACAAGAACCGTAGCAAGTAGACTGTATAATCACCGATGTACTCAGGTGTCTAATTGGTATCCAGTGATTTATTACTCCAATAACTGTCTCTTCTCCTAGTTGGTATTCGGTAGAAATAATGACAAGAACCGTAGCAAGTAGACTGTATAATCACCGATGTACTCAGGTGTCTAATTGGTATCCAGTGATTTATTACTCCAATAACTGTCTCTTCTCCGAGTTGGTATTCGGTAGAAATAATGACAAGAAACGTAGCAAGTAGACTGTATAATCACCGGTGAGCTCAGGTGTCTAATTGGTATCCAGTGATTTATAACTCCAATAACTGTCTTCTCCGAGTTGGTATTCGGTAGAAATAATGACAAGAAACGTAGCAAGTAGACTGTATAATCACCGGTGTGCTCAGGTGTCTAATTGGTATCCAGTGATTTATTACTCCAATAACTGTCTTCTCCGAGTTGGTATTCGGTAGAAATAATGACAAGAAACGTAGCAAGTAGACTGTATAATCACCGGTGTGCTCAGGTGTCTAATTGGTATCCAGTGATTTATTACTCCAATAACTGTCTTCTCCGAGTTGGTATTCGGTAGAAATAATGACAAGAAACGTAGCAAGTAGACTGTATAATCACCGGTGTGCTCAGGTGTCTAATTGGTATCCAGTGATTTATTACTCCAATAACTGTCTTCTCCGAGTTGGTATTCGGTAGAAATAATGACAAGAAACGTAGCAAGTAGACTGTATAATCACCGGTGTGCTCAGGTGTCTAATAGGTATCCAGTGATTTATTACTCCAATAACTGTCTTCTCCGAGTTGGTATTCGGTAGAAATAATGACAAGAAACGTAGCAAGTAGACTGTATAATTACCGGTGTGCTCAGGTGTCTAATTGGTATCCAGTGATTTATTACTCCAATAACTGTCTTCTCCGAGTTGGTATTCGGTAGAAATAATGACAAGAAACGTAGCAAGTAGACTGTATAATCACCGGTGTGCTCAGGTGTCTAATTGGTATCCAGTGATTTATTACTCCAATAACTGTCTTCTCCGAGTTGGTATTCGGTAGAAATAATGACAAGAAACATAGCAAGTAGACTGTATAATCACCGGTGTGCTCAGGTGTCTAATTGGTATCCAGTGATTTATTACTCCAATAACTGACTTCTCCGAGTTGGTATTCTGTAGAAATAATGACAAGAAACATAGCAAGTAGACTGTATAATCACCGGTGTGCTCAGGTGTCTAATTGGTATCCAGTGATTTATTACTCCAATAACTGTCTTCTCCGAGTTGGTATTCGGTAGAAATAATGACAAGAAACGTAGCAAGTAGACTGTATAATCACCGGTGTGCTCAGGTGTCTAATTGGTATCCAGTGATTTATTACTCCAATAACTGTCTTCTCCGAGTTGGTATTCGGTAGAAATAATGACAAGAAACGTAGCAAGTAGACTGTATAATCACCGGTGTGCTCAGGTGTCTAATTGGTATCCAGTGATTTATTACTTCAATAACTGTCTCTTCTCCGAGTTGGTATTCGGTAGAAATAATGACAAGAAACATAGCAAGTAGACTGTATAATCACCGGTGTGCTCAGGTGTCTAATTGGTATCCAGTGATTTATTACTCCAATAACTGTCTTCTCCGAGTTGGTATTCGGTAGAAATAATGACAAGAAACATAGCAAGTAGACTGTATAATCACCGGTGTGCTCAGGTGTCTAATTGGTATCCAGTGATTTATTACTCCAATAACTGTCTTCTCCGAGTTGGTATTCGGTAGAAATAATGACAAGAAACGTAGCAAGTAGACTGTATAATCACCGGTGTGCGCAGGTGTCTAATTGGTATCCAGTGATTTATTACTCCAATAACTGTCTTCTCCGAGTTAGTATTCGGTAGAAATAATGACAAGAACCGTAGCAAGTAGACTGTATAATCACCGATGTACTCAGGTGTCTAATTGGTATCCAGTGATTTATTACTCCAATAACTGTCTTCTCCGAGTTTGTATTCGGTAGAAATAATGACAAGAACCGTAGCAAGTAGACTCTATAATCACCGATGTACTCAGGTGTCTAATTGGTATCCAGTGATTTATTACTCCAATAACTGTCTCTTCTCCGAGTTGGTATTCGGTAGAAATAATGACAAGAACCGTAGCAAGTAGACTGTATAATCACCGATGTGCTCAGGTGTCTAATTGGTATCCAGTGATTTATTACTCCAATAACTGTCTCTTCTCCTAGTTGGTATTCGGTAGAAATAATGACAAGAAACGTAGCAAGTAGACTGTATAATCACCGATGTGCTCAGGTGTCTAATTGGTATCCAGTGATTTATTACTCCAATAACTGTCTCTTCTCCGAGTTGGTATTCGGTAGAAATAATGACAAGAACCGTAGCAAGTAGACTGTATAATCACCGATGTACTCAGGTGTCTAATTGGTATCCAGTGATTTATTACTCCTATAACTGTCTTCTCCGAGTTGGTATTCGGTAGAAATAATGACAAGAAACGTAGCAAGTAGACTGTATAATCACCGGTGTGCTCAGGTGTCTAATTGGTATCCAGTGATTTATTACTCCAATAACTGTCTTCTCCGAGTTGGTATTCGGTAGAAATAATGACAAGAACCGTAGCAAGTAGACTGTATAATCACCGATGTACTCAGGTGTCTAATTGGTATCCAGTGATTAATTACTCCAATAACTGTCTTCTCCGAGTTGGTATTCGGTAGAAATAATGACAAGAAACGTAGCAAGTAGACTGTATAATCACCGGTGTGCTCAGGTGTCTAATTGGTAACCAGTGATTTATTACTCCAATAACTGTCTTCTCCGAGTTGGTATTCGGTAGAAATAATGACAAGAACCGTAGCAAGTAGACTGTATAATCACCGATGTACTCAGGTGTCTAATTGGTATCCAGTGATTTATTACTCCAATAACTGTCTTCTCCGAGTTGGTATTCGGTAGAAATAATGACAAGAAACGTAGCAAGTAGACTGTATAATCACCGATGTGCTCAGGTGTCTAATTGGTATCCAGTGATTTATTACTCCAATAACTGTCTTCTCCGAGTTGGTATTCGGTAGAAATAATGACAAGAAACGTAGCAAGTAGACTGTATAATCACCGATGTACTCAGGTGTCTAATTGGTATCCAGTGATTTATTACTCCAATAACTGTCTTCTCCGAGTTGGTATTCGGTAGAAATAAAGACAAGAACCGTAGCAAGTAGACTGTATAATCACCGATGTACTCAGGTGTCTAATTGGTATCCAGTGATTTATTACTCCGATAACTGTCTTCTCCGAGTTGGTATTCGGTAGAAATAATGACAAGAACCGTAGCAAGTAGACTGTATAATCACCGATGTACTCAGGTGTCTAATTGGTATCCAGTGATTTATTACTCCAATAACTGTCTCTTCTCCGAGTTGGTATTCGGTAGAAATAATGACAAGAAACGTAGCAAGTAGACTGTATAATCACCGATGTACTCAGGTGTCTAATTGGTATCCAGTGATTTATTACTCCAATAACTGTCTTCTCCGAGTTGGTATTCGGTAGAAATAATGACAAGAACCGTAGCAAGTAGACTGTATAATCACCGATGTACTCAGGTGTCTAATTGGTATCCAGTGATTTATTACTCCAATAACTGTCTTCTCCGAGTTGGTATTCGGTAGAAATAATGACAAGAAACGTAGCAAGTAGACTGTATAATCACCGATGTGCTCAGGTGTCTAATTGGTATCCAGTGATTTATTACTCCAATAACTGTCTCTTCTCCTAGTTGGTATGCGGTAGAAATAATGACAAGAACCGTAGCAAGTAGACTGTATAATCACCGATGTACTCAGGTGTCTAATTGGTATCCAGTGATTTATTACTCCAATAACTGTCTCTTCTCCGAGTTGGTATTCGGTAGAAATAATGACAAGAAACGTAGCAAGTAGACTGTATAATCACCGATGTACTCAGGTGTGTAATTGGTATCCAGTGATTTATTACTCCAATAACTGTCTTCTCCGAGTTGGTATTCGGTAGAAATAATGACAAGAACCGTAGCAAGTAGACTGTATAATCAACGATGTACTCAGGTGTCTAATTGGTATTCAGTGATTTATTACTCCAATAACTGTCTCTTCTCCGAGTTGGTATTCGGTAGAAATAATGACAAGAAACGTAGCAAGTAGACTGTATAATCACCGATGTACTCAGGTGTCTAATTGGTATCCAGTGATTTATTACTCCAATAACTGTCTTCTCCGAGTTGGTATTCGGTAGAAATAATGACAAGAACCGTAGCAAGTAGACTGTATAATCACCGATGTACTCAGGTGTCTAATTGGTATCCAGTGATTTATTACTCCAATAACTGTCTTCTCCGAGTTGGTATTCGGTAGAAATAATGACAAGAAACGTAGCAAGTAGACTGTATAATCACCGATGTGCTCAGGTGTCTAATTGGTATCCAGTGATTTATTACTCCAATAACTGTCTTCTCCGAGTTGGTATTCGGTAGAAATAATGACAAGAACCGTAGCAAGTAGACTGTATAATCACCGATGTACTCAGGTGTCTAATTGGTATCCAGTGATTTATTACTCCAATAACTGTCTTCTCCGAGTTGGTATTCGGTAGAAATAATGACAAGAAACGTAGCAAGTAGACTGTATAATCACCGATGTGCTCAGGTGTCTAATTGGTATCCAGTGATTTATTACTCCAATAACTGTCTTCTCCGAGTTGGTATTCGGTAGAAATAATGACAAGAACCGTAGCAAGTAGACTGTATAATTACCGATGTGCTCAGGTGTCTAATTGGTATCAAGTGATTTATTACTCCAATAACTGTCTCTTCTCCGAGTTGGTATTCGGTAGAAATAATGACAAGAAACGTAGCACGTAGACTGTATAATCACCGGTGTGCTCAGGTGTCTAATTGGTATCCAGTGATTTATTACTCGAATAACTGTCTTCTCCGAGTTGGTATTCGGTAGAAATAATGACAAGAAACGTAGCAAGTAGACTGTATAATCACCGATGTGCTCAGGTGTCTAATTGGTATCCAGTGATTTATTACTCCAATAACTGTCTTCTCCGAGTTGGTATTCGGTAGAAATAATGACAAGAACCGTAGCAAGTAGAATGTATAATCACCGATGTACTCAGGTGTCTAATTGGTATCCAGTGATTTATTACTCCAATAACTGTCTTCTCCGAGTTGGTATTCGGTAGAAATAATGACAAGAAACGTAGCAAGTAGACTGTATAATCACCGATGTGCTCAGGTGTCTAATTGGTATCCAGTGATTTATTACTCCAATAACTGTCTTCTCCGAGTTGGTATTCGGTAGAAATAATGACAAGAACCGTAGCAAGTAGACTGTATAATCACCGATGTGCTCAGGTGTCTAATTGATATCAAGTGATTTATTACTCCAATAACTGTCTCTTCTCCGAGTTGGTATTCGGTAGAAATAATGACAAGAAACGTAGCACGTAGACTGTATAATCACCGGTGTGCTCAGGTGTCTAATTGGTATCCAGTGATTTATTACTGGAATAACTGTCTTCTCCGAGTTGGTATTCGGTAGAAATAATGACAAGAAACGTAGCAAGTAGACTGTATAATCACCGATGTGCTCAGGTGTCTAATTGGTATCCAGTGATTTATTACTCCAATAACTGTCTTCTCCGAGTTGGTATTCGGTAGAAATAATGACAAGAACCGTAGCAAGTAGAATGTATAATCACCGATGTACTCAGGTGTCTAATTGGTATCCAGTGATTTATTACTCCAATAACTGTCTTCTCCGAGTTGGTATTCGGTAGAAATAATGACAAGAAACGTAGCAAGTAGACTGTATAATCACCGGTGTGCTCAGGTGTCTAATTGGTATCCAGTGATTTATTACTCCAATAACTGTCTTCTCCGAGTTGGTATTCGGTAGAAATAATGACAAGAAACGTAGCAAGTAGACTGTATAATCACCGGTGTGCTCAGGTGTCTAATTGGTATCCAGTGATTTATTACTCCAATAACTGTCTCTTCTCCGAGTTGGTATTCGGTAGAAATAATGACAAGAACCGTAGCAAGTAGACTGTATAATCACCGGTGTGCTCAGGTGTCTAATTGGTATCCAGTGATTTATTACTCCAATAACTGTCTCTTCTCCTAGTTGGTATTCGGTAGAAATAATGACAAGAAACGTAGCAAGTAGACTGTATAATCACCGGTGTGCTCAGGTGTCTAATTGGTATCCAGTGATTTATTACTCCAATAACTGTCTCTTCTCCGAGTTTGTATTCGGTAGAAATAATGACAAGAACCGTAGCAAGTAGACTGTATAATCACCGATGTACTCAGGTGTCTAATTGGTATCCAGTGATTTATTACTCCAATAACTGTCTTCTCCGAGTTGGTATTCGGTAGAAATAATGACAAGAAACGTAGCAAGTAGACTGTATAATCACCGATGTGCTCAGGTGTCTAATTGGTATCCAGTGATTTATTACTCCAATAACTGTCTCTTCTCCTAGTTGGTATTCGGTAGAAATAATGACAAGAACCGTAGCAAGTAGACTGTATAATCACCGGTGTGCTCAGGTGTCTAATTGGTATCCAGTGATTTATTACTCCAATAACTGTCTCTTCTCCGAGTTTGTATTCGGTAGAAATAATGACAAGAACCGTAGCAAGTAGACTGTATAATCACCGATGTACTCAGGTGTCTAATTGGTATCCAGTGATTTATTACTCCAATAACTGTCTCTTCTCCGAGTTGGTATTCGGTAGAAATAATGACAAGAACCGTAGCAAGTAGACTGTATAATCACCGATGTACTCAGGTGTCTAATTGGTATCCAGTGATTTATTACTCCAATAACTGTCTTCTCCGAGTTGGTATTCGGTAGAAATAATGACAAGAAACGTAGCAAGTAGACTGTATAATCACCGAAATGCTCAGGTGTCTAATTGGTATCCAGTGATTTATTACTCCAATAACTGTCTTCTCCGAGTTGGTATTCGGTAGAAATAATGACAAGAAACGTAGCAAGTAGACTGTATAATCACCGATGTGCTCAGGTGTCTAATTGGTATCCAGTGATTTATTACTCCAATAACTGTCTCTTCTCCTAGTTGGTATTCGGTAGAAATAATGACAAGAACCGTAGCAAGTAGACTGTATAATCACCGATGTACTCAGGTGTCTAATTGGTATCCAGTGATTTATTACTCCAATAACTGTCTTCTCCGAGTTGGTATTCGGTAGAAATAATGACAAGAAACGTAGCAAGTAGACTGTATAATCACCGGTGTGCTCAGGTGTCTAATTGGTATCCAGTGATTTATTACTCCAATAACTGTCTCTTCTCCGAGTTGGTATTCGGTAGAAATAATGACAAGAAACGTAGCAAGTAGACTGTATAATCACCGATGTACTCAGGTGTCTAATTGGTATCCAGTGATTTATTACTCCAATAACTGTCTTCTCCGAGTTGGTATTCGGTAGAAATAATGACAAGAAACATAGCAAGTAGACTGTATAATCACCGATGTACTCAGGTGTCTAATTGGTATCCAGTGATTTATTACTCCAATAACTGTCTTCTCCGAGTTGGTATTCGGTAGAAATAATGACAAGAACCGTAGCAAGTAGACTGTATAATCACCGATGTACTCAGGTGTCTAATTGGTATCCAGTGATTTATTACTCCAATAACTGTCTTCTCCGAGTTGGTATTCGGTAGAAATAATGACAAGAAACGTAGCAAGTAGACTGTATAATCACCGATGTGCTCAGGTGTCTAATTGGTATCCAGTGATTTATTACTCCAATAACTGTCTTCTCCGAGTTGGTATTCGGTAGAAATAATGACAAGAACCGTAGCAAGTAGACTGTATAATCACCGATGTACTCAGGTGTCTAATTGGTATCCAGTGATTTATTACTCCAATAACTGTCTTCTCCGAGTTGGTATTCTGTAGAAATAATGACAAGAACCGTAGCAAGTAGACTGTATAATCACCGAAATGCTCAGGTGTCTAATTGGTATCCAGTGATTTATTACTCCAATAACTGTCTTCTCCGAGTTGGTATTTAGTAGAAATAATGACAAGAAACGTAGCAAGTAGACTGTATAATCACCGGTGTGCTCAGGTGTCTAATTGGTATCCAGTGATTTATTACTCCAATAACTGTCTCTTCTCCGAGTTTGTATTCGGTAGAAATAATGACAAGAACCGTAGCAAGTAGACTGTATAATCACCGATGTACTCAGGTGTCTAATTGGTATCCAGTGATTTATTACTCCAATAACTGTCTCTTCTCCGAGTTGGTATTCGGTAGAAATAATGACAAGAACCGTAGCAAGTAGACTGTATAATCACCGATGTACTCAGGTGTCTAATTGGTATCCAGTGATTTATTACTCCAATAACTGTCTTCTCCGAGTTGGTATTCGGTAGAAATAATGACAAGAAACGTAGCAAGTAGACTGTATAATCACCGATGTGCTCAGGTGTCTAATTGGTATCCAGTGATTTATTACTCCAATAACTGTCTCTTCTCCTAGTTGGTATTGGGTAGAAATAATGACAAGAACCGTAGCAAGTAGACTGTATAATCACCGGTGTGCTCAGGTGTCTAATTGGTATCCAGTGATTTATTACTCCAATAACTGTCTCTTCTCCGAGTTTGTATTCGGTAGAAATAATGACAAGAACCGTAGCAAGTAGACTGTATAATCACCGATGTACTCAGGTGTCTAATTGGTATCCAGTGATTTATTACTCCAATAACTGTCTCTTCTCCGAGTTGGTATTCGGTAGAAATAATGACAAGAACCGTAGCAAGTAGACTGTATAATCACCGATGTACTCAGGTGTCTAATTGGTATCCAGTGATTTATTACTCCAATAACTGTCTCTTCTCCGAGTTTGTATTCGGTAGAAATAATGACAAGAACCGTAGCAAGTAGACTGTATAATCACCGATGTACTCAGGTGTCTAATTGGTATCCAGTGATTTATAACTCCAATAACTGTCTCTTCTCCGAGTTGGTATTCGGTAGAAATAATGACAAGAACCGTAGCAAGTAGACTGTATAATCACCGATGTACTCAGGTGTCTAATTGGTATCCAGTGATTTATTACTCCAATAACTGTCTTCTCCGAGTTGGTATTCGGTAGAAATAATGACAAGAAACGTAGCAAGTAGACTGTATAATCACCGAAATGCTCAGGTGTCTAATTGGTATCCAGTGATTTATTACTCCAATAACTGTCTTCTCCGAGTTGGTATTCGGTAGAAATAATGACAAGAAACGTAGCGAGTAGACTGTATAATCACCGATGTGCTCAGGTGTCTAATTGGTATCCAGTGATTTATTACTCCAATAACTGTCTCTTCTCCTAGTTGGTATTCGGTAGAAATAATGACAAGAACCGTAGCAAGTAGACTGTATAATCACCGATGTACTCAGGTGTCTAATTGGTATCCAGTGATTTATTACTCCAATAACTGTCTTCTCCGAGTTGGTATTTGGTAGAAATAATTACAAGAAACGTAGCAAGTAGACTGTATAATCACCGGTGTGCTCAGGTGTCTAATTGGTATCCAGTGATTTATTACTCCAATAACTGTCTCTTCTCCGAGTTGGTATTCGGTAGAAATAATGACAAGAAACGTAGCAAGTAGACTGTATAATCACCGATGTACTCAGGTGTCTAATTGGTATCCAGTGATTTATTACTCCAATAACTGTCTTCTCCGAGTTGGTATTCGGTAGAAATAATGACAAGAAACATAGCAAGTAGACTGTATAATCACCGGTGTGCTCAGGTGTCTAATTGGTATCCAGTGATTTATTACTCCAATAACTGTCTCTTCTCCGAGTTGGTATTCGGTAGAAATAATGACAAGAAACGTAGCAAGTAGACTGTATAATCACCGATGTACTCAGGTGTCTAATTGGTATCCAGTGATTTATTACTCCAATAACTGTCTTCTCCGAGTTGGTATTCGGTAGAAATAATGACAAGAAACATAGCAAGTAGACTGTATAATCACCGGTGTGCTCAGGTGTCTAATTGGTATCCAGTGATTTATTACTCCAATAACTGTCTCTTCTCCGAGTTGGTATTCGGTAGAAATAATGACAAGAACCGTAGCAAGTAGACTGTATAATCACCGATGTACTCAGGTGTCTAATTGGTATCCAGTGATTTATTACTCCAATAACTGTCTTCTCCGAGTTGGTATTCGGTAGAAATAATGACAAGAAACGTAGCAAGTAGACTGTATAATCACCGATGTGCTCAGGTGTCTAATTGGTATCCAGTGATTTATTACTCCAATAACTGTCTCTTCTCCTAGTTGGTATTCGGTAGAAATAATGACAAGAACAGTAGCAAGTAGACTGTATAATCACCGGTGTGCTCAGGTGTCTAATTGGTATCCAGTAATTTATTACTCCAATAACTGTCTCTTCTCCGAGTTTGTATTCGGTAGAAATAATGACAAGAACCGTAGCAAGTAGACTGTATAATCACCGATGTACTCAGGTGTCTAATTGGTATCCAGTGATTTATTACTCCAATAACTGTCTCTTCTCCGAGTTGGTATTCGGTAGAAATAATGACAAGAACCGTAACAAGTAGACTGTATAATCACCGATGTACTCAGGTGTCTAATTGGTATCCAGTGATTTATTACTCCAATAACTGTCTTCTCCGAGTTGGTATTCGGTAGAAATAATGACAAGAACCGTAGCAAGTAGACTGTATAATCACCGATGTACTCAGGTGTCTAATTGGTATCCAGTGATTTATTACTCCAATAACTGTCTCTTCTCCGAGTTTGTATTCGGTAGAAATAATGACAAGAACCGTAGCAAGTAGACTGTATAATCACCGATGTACTCAGGTGTCTAATTGGTATCCAGTGATTTATAACTCCAATAACTGTCTCTTCTCCGAGTTGGTATTCGGTAGAAATAATGACAAGAACCGTAGCAAGTAGACTGTATAATCACCGATGTACTCAGGTGTCTAATTGGTATCCAGTGATTTATTACTCCAATAACTGTCTTCTCCGAGTTGGTGTTCGGTAGAAATAATGACAAGAAACGTAGCAAGTAGACTGTATAATCACCGGTGTGCTCAGGTGTCTAATTGGTATCCAGTGATTTATTACTCCAATAACTGTCTCTTCTCCGAGTTGGTATTCGGTAGAAATAATGACAAGAACCGTAGCAAGTAGACTGTATGATCACCGATGTACTCAGGTGTCTAATTGGTATCCAGTGATTTATTACTCCAATAACTGTCTTCTCCGAGTTGGTATTCGGTAGAAATAATGACAAGAAACATAGCAAGTAGACTGTATAATCACCGGAGTGCTCAGGTGTCTAATTGGTATCCAGTGATTTATTACTCCAATAACTGTCTTCTCCGAGTTGGTATTCGGTAGAAATAATGACAAGAACCGTAGCAAGTAGACTGTATAATCACCGATGTGCTCAGGTGTCTAATTGGTATCAAGTGATTTATTACTCCAATAACTGTCTCTTCTCCGAGTTGGTATTCGGTAGAAATAATGACAAGAAACGTAGCACGTAGACTGTATAATCACCGGTGTGCTCAGGTGTCTAATTGGTATCCAGTGATTTATTACTCCAATAACTGTCTTCTCCGAGTTGGTATTCGGTAGAAATAATGACAAGAAACGTAGCAAGTAGACTGTATAATCACCGGTGTGCTCAGGTGTCTAATTGGTATCCAGTGATTTATTACTCCAATAACTGTCTTCTCCGAGTTGGTATTCGGTAGAAATAATGACAAGAAACGTAGCAAGTAGACTGTATAATCACCGGTGTGCTCAGGTGTCTAATTGGTATCCAGTGATTTATTACTCCAATAACTGTCTTCTCCGAGTTGGTATTCGGTAGAAATAATGACAAGAAACGTAGCAAGTAGACTGTATAATCACCGGTGTGCTCAGGTGTCTAATTGGTATCCAGTGATTTATTACTCCAATAACTGTCTCTTCTCCGAGTTGGTATTCGGTAGAAATAATGACAAGAACCGTAGCAAGTAGACTGTATAATCACCGGTGTGCTCAGGTGTCTAATTGGTATCCAGTGATTTATTACTCCAATAACTGTCTCTTCTCCTAGTTGGTATTCGGTAGAAATAATGACAAGAAACGTAGCAAGTAGACTGTATAATCACCGGTGTGCTCAGGTGTCTAATTGGTATCCAGTGATTTATTACTCCAATAACTGTCTCTTCTCCGAGTTTGTATTCGGTAGAAATAATGACAAGAACCGTAGCAAGTAGACTGTATAATCACCGATGTACTCAGGTGTCTAATTGGTATCCAGTGATTTATTACTCCAATAACTGTCTTCTCCGAGTTGGTATTCGGTAGAAATAATGACAAGAAACGTAGCAAGTAGACTGTATAATCACCGATGTGCTCAGGTGTCTAATTGGTATCCAGTGATTTATTACTCCAATAACTGTCTCTTCTCCTAGTTGGTATTCGGTAGAAATAATGACAAGAACCGTAGCAAGTAGACTGTATAATCACCGGTGTGCTCAGGTGTCTAATTGGTATCCAGTGATTTATTACTCCAATAACTGTCTCTTCTCCGAGTTTGTATTCGGTAGAAATAATGACAAGAACCGTAGCAAGTAGACTGTATAATCACCGATGTACTCAGGTGTCTAATTGGTATCCAGTGATTTATTACTCCAATAACTGTCTCTTCTCCGAGTTGGTATTCGGTAGAAATAATGACAAGAACCGTAGCAAGTAGACTGTATAATCACCGATGTACTCAGGTGTCTAATTGGTATCCAGTGATTTATTACTCCAATAACTGTCTTCTCCGAGTTGGTATTCGGTAGAAATAATGACAAGAAACGTAGCAAGTAGACTGTATAATCACCGAAATGCTCAGGTGTCTAATTGGTATCCAGTGATTTATTACTCCAATAACTGTCTTCTCCGAGTTGGTATTCGGTAGAAATAATGACAAGAAACGTAGCAAGTAGACTGTATAATCACCGATGTGCTCAGGTGTCTAATTGGTATCCAGTGATTTATTACTCCAATAACTGTCTCTTCTCCTAGTTGGTATTCGGTAGAAATAATGACAAGAACCGTAGCAAGTAGACTGTATAATCACCGATGTACTCAGGTGTCTAATTGGTATCCAGTGATTTATTACTCCAATAACTGTCTTCTCCGAGTTGGTATTCGGTAGAAATAATGACAAGAAACGTAGCAAGTAGACTGTATAATCACCGGTGTGCTCAGGTGTCTAATTGGTATCCAGTGATTTATTACTCCAATAACTGTCTCTTCTCCGAGTTGGTATTCGGTAGAAATAATGACAAGAAACGTAGCAAGTAGACTGTATAATCACCGATGTACTCAGGTGTCTAATTGGTATCCAGTGATTTATTACTCCAATAACTGTCTTCTCCGAGTTGGTATTCGGTAGAAATAATGACAAGAAACGTAGCAAGTAGACTGTATAATCACCGATGTACTCAGGTGTCTAATTGGTATCCAGTGATTTATTACTCCAATAACTGTCTTCTCCGAGTTGGTATTCGGTAGAAATAATGACAAGAACCGTAGCAAGTAGACTGTATAATCACCGATGTACTCAGGTGTCTAATTGGTATCCAGTGATTTATTACTCCAATAACTGTCTTCTCCGAGTTGGTATTCGGTAGAAATAATGACAAGAAACGTAGCAAGTAGACTGTATAATCACCGATGTGCTCAGGTGTCTAATTGGTATCCAGTGATTTATTACTCCAATAACTGTCTTCTCCGAGTTGGTATTCGGTAGAAATAATGACAAGAACCGTAGCAAGTAGACTGTATAATCACCGATGTGCTCAGGTGTCTAATTGGTATCAAGTGATTTATTACTCCAATAACTGTCTCTTCTCCGAGTTGGTATTCGGTAGAAATAATGACAAGAACCGTAGCAACTAGACTGTATAATCACCGAAATGCTCAGGTGTCTAATTGGTATCCAGTGATTTATTACTCCAATAACTGTCTTCTCCGAGTTGGTATTCGGTAGAAATAATGACAAGAAACGTAGCAAGTAGACTGTATAATCACCGGTGTGCTCAGGTGTCTAATTGGTATCCAGTGATTTATTACTCCAATAACTGTCTCTTCTCCGAGTTGGTATTCGGTAGAAATAATGACAAGAAACGTAGCAAGTAGACTGTATAATCACCGATGTACTCAGGTGTCTAATTGGTATCCAGTGATTTATTACTCCAATAACTGTCTTCTCCGAGTTGGTATTCGGTAGAAATAATGACAAGAAACATAGCAAGTAGACTGTATAATCACCGGTGTGCTCAGGTGTCTAATTGGTATCCAGTGATTTATTACTCCAATAACTGTCTCTTCTCCGAGTTGGTATTCGGTAGAAATAATGACAAGAAACGTAGCAAGTAGACTGTATAATCACCGATGTACTCAGGTGTCTAATTGGTATCCAGTGATTTATTACTCCAATAACTGTCTTCTCCGAGTTGGTATTCGGTAGAAATAATGACAAGAAACATAGCAAGTAGACTGTATAATCACCGGTGTGCTCAGGTGTCTAATTGGTATCCAGTGATTTATTACTCCAATAACTGTCTCTTCTCCGAGTTGGTATTCGGTAGAAATAATGACAAGAACCGTAGCAAGTAGACTGTATAATCACCGATGTACTCAGGTGTCTAATTGGTATCCAGTGATTTATTACTCCAATAACTGTCTTCTCCGAGTTGGTATTCGGTAGAAATAATGACAAGAAACGTAGCAAGTAGACTGTATAATCACCGATGTGCGCAGGTGTCTAATTGGTATCCAGTGATTTATTACTCCAATAACTGTCTCTTCTCCTAGTTGGTATTCGGTAGAAATAATGACAAGAACAGTAGCAAGTAGACTGTATAATCACCGGTGTGCTCAGGTGTCTAATTGGTATCCAGTGATTTATTACTCCAATAACTGTCTCTTCTCCGAGTTTGTATTCGGTAGAAATAATGACAAGAACCGTAGCAAGTAGACTGTATAATCACCGATGTACTCAGGTGTCTAATTGGTATCCAGTGATTTATTACTCCAATAACTGTCTCTTCTCCGAGTTGGTATTCGGTAGAAATAATGACAAGAACCGTAGCAAGTAGACTGTATAATCACCGATGTACTCAGGTGTCTAATTGGTATCCAGTGATTTATTACTCCAATAACTGTCTTCTCCGAGTTGGTATTCGGTAGAAATAATGACAAGAAACGTAGCAAGTAGACTGTATAATCACCGAAATGCTCAGGTGTCTAATTGGTATCCAGTGATTTATTACTCCAATAACTGTCTTCTCCGAGTTGCTATTCGGTAGAAATAATGACAAGAAACGTAGCAAGTAGACTGTATAATCACCGATGTGCTCAGGTGTCTAATTGGTATCCAGTGATTTATTACTCCAATAACTGTCTTCTCCGAGTTGGTATTCGGTAGAAATAATGACAAGAACCGTAGCAAGTAGACTGTATAATCACCGATGTACTCAGGTGTCTAATTGGTATCCAGTGATTTATTACTCCAATAACTGTCTTCTCCGAGTTGGTGTTCGGTAGAAATAATGACAAGAAACGTAGCAAGTAGACTGTATAATCACCGGTGTGCTCAGGTGTCTAATTGGTATCCAGTGATTTATTACTCCAATAACTGTCTCCTCTCCGAGTTGGTATTCGGTAGAAATAATGACAAGAACCGTAGCAAGTAGACTGTATAATCACCGATGTACTCAGGTGTCTAATTGGTATCCAGTGATTTATTACTCCAATAACTGTCTTCTCCGAGTTGGTATTCGGTAGAAATAATGACAAGAAACATAGCAAGTAGACTGTATAATCACCGGTGTGCTCAGGTGTCTAATTGGTATCCAGTGATTTATTACTCCAATAACTGTCTCTTCTCCTAGTTGGTATTCGGTAGAAATAATGACAAGAACCGTAGCAAGTAGACTGTATAATCACCGATGTACTCAGGTGTCTAATTGGTATCCAGTGATTTATTACTCCAATAACTGTCTTCTCCGAGTTGGTATTCGGTAGAAATAATGACAAGAACCGTAGCAAGTAGACTGTATAATCACCGGTGTGCTCATGTGTCTAATTGGTATCCAGTGATTTATTACTCCAATAACTGTCTTCTCCGAGTTGGTATTCGGTATAAATAATGACAGGAAGCATTTCAGTTGGCTAACTAAATTACCGGGGGCGAGGTTAGCTCAGTGGTAGAGCACTGGACTAATAAGCTGGAGGCCTGAGTTGAAATCCCGAGCTTGAACTAAAGATTTTTTCTTCTAGTGTCTTCGTTCATTGGTTTAATTCGGCCTCCCTGACAGTCCCTAGGCCGACTCAGCCTTTAATTAATTTAATAATGGGTACATTGGGTGCTAATGACTCTAGCAGTCGAAGCAGCCAAGGGGAAAATCAGGCGGCCGGAGCTTAGTACTGACCACACTATCTCCCTAGTGTGCCGTATGGTCAGGAATCATCAGGTACCTCTATAGTGTCTGCCCCTCAGGGCCCTCGTGGCCTCTTACGGGACTGATTTTTTTTTTTTTTAAACTAAATTACCGTGGATTAACGCACAATTAATTGCTTTATTGCGTATATCATAATTAACGGGGTTAGGGCTAAATAGTGCCAAGCAACATTTTTAACAAACCTTAACTGTAGGTGCTATATGTTGGATATTATGTGGGACTGTCAGTCTATGATGCAAATGTTACTAAAATATGATTACAAGCTCTGTATGCTTAATCTTGTTGCCCCTAACCATTTCAACTGATAGTCCCACATAGTATCCAACATGTAGCCGATACATTTGAGTTTTATTTAAAAGTAGCTGAATACCCGTGCTTCACCACGGCCGATAAGTTTTTTTTTATATTGAGTTAAATAAGGTATGATCAAAATTAACTCTACTACATAATTTTGTACAGCTTATTATTGCACGGACTTTAAAGCTACCTAGGAAACACCATGTGGAGGTAACTATTTCCTTTGGAAAAAAATAAATAAAAATATAACAACCGCTTAAAAAGTTAAGTAAATAGAGAAATTTGAAGTTTTAAGCACTTATCTCTTCGATTGACATCGCCCCACCGAACATTACAACAAAATCTTATTGTAGAGAATTTAGTAACCTTTCGAATAGCCGCCTTCCACTTACTACGAGTTCCCAACCGTTTTCGAGATATTTTAGAAAATATACTGAGATCCGAAAACTTTGTATCACCATTCATACAATTTTTTTCCATATACTTCGTTTCTGAATACCCAAACAGAAAATGAGTTTTGAAAAGTATTTCTATCAATTTTTCTGGTAAATGGCTACAGAACTCGCTTAAAAATGGTTTCATTCGTTTTCCTACGTTAAGGAATCTCTCGCACAAATTTCGCTCCAAAACCATGTTCCAGTAAACGGATTCAACTGGTTAATGAACTTGAGATTATAAATAAGAAGAAAAATTTTTGTACCAAATGTTATCAAAATCGAATCATTTTTGAGCCGATGAAGAATTTCTTAATAATTCAAACCACTCTAAAAGTACTTAAACAT
Organism: Gonocerus acuteangulatus; assembly: GCA_946811695.1. NCBI lineage: Eukaryota > Metazoa > Arthropoda > Insecta > Hemiptera > Coreidae > Gonocerus > Gonocerus acuteangulatus. The sequence continues at coordinate 8,771,786 of OX328131.1, forward strand.
TTGAATATCAATAAACCCTTTCTTAGCGAGTGTTTACATTCTAAACGGATTGTCCGTGCAAAATTTCAAATTTTTGTGTCAAGTGGTTCGGGACATTATTACCTCGGAAGGGCCATCACCAGGGCGTAAACTCTAGGAGGGACAAAATAACAGTTTATTTCTAGTAATTCAAGGACTGCCATCATAGTTGAAATTAACCTCAATTAAAAATAATGCTATGAAATAGATATTGTACGGTAACAGCTGTTCTTTATCGACCTAGCAACGCTTGCTACCTAGGCTTGCTTGCTCTAACCAACTAAAACTTTAAACCCCTCTAAAAATACTGAAAAATTCGAATATCAAAAAATCCTTTCTTAGCGAGTGCCTACGTTATATAGGGAGTGTCCGTGCAAAATTTCAAATTTTTCTGTCGAGCGGTTTGGGCTGGGCGATGATAGGTGAGTGAGTGAGTGAGTGAGTCAGTGGTATTTGACAAATATATACTAGATGTTGCTTGGCACAATTTTACCGTTACTCCTTCAATTAAATCAAACATTATTAATTGAACCAGCTGTTCATTACAAATAAGAACAGTAAAACTATTTCTTTAATAGCTGAATACCCGTGCTTCGTCACGGCAGATAAGTAGTTATTTTATTGCGTTAAATAATGTTTCATTAAAATTACGTAACTATACAATTCTGTGCAGTTTATTACAGCACGGTTCCCGTCATACTATAACCCTTGCACAACCTCCGGCGAGGAGGCTGTGCAAGGGTTCCGGATATTATTACCTCGCCTGGAAAACCTAAGGATATGCCATACATCACGGTTTGACCGGGACTGTCCCGGTATTTTGCAATTGTTTCGGTATCCCGCCCAGTTTTATCAATGTCCCGGAAAAGGCTGTAAGATGTAAAAAGTAATGAATTCGTGTTTATAAGAATCTTTTTTAAATCGGTTACTTTTCTACAATTAACATTGTTACTACTGCTCACAGTGTCAAAGAAATGAGAAGTAATCTAACTGTAAAACGCTGGAACTACCTGCACAGCGCTGCCAGCTGCCAGACTCTACTATTTGGCTGAGAGATTATTTTAAGAAAATCAAGTAGCAAAAAAAGTTCCGTTCTTATTTTTAAGGTTTGGGTAGACTAACAGTTTAGGATTCCCCCTTCCCGTTAGTTGCTAGGCTTAAAACTCACCAACCATTTTGCTTATAATTTGTACTCTTTTTATCCCCCCCCTGGTATGCCCATCCCATATTAATGTGTCTCGGTTTAACTCTCCAAAAATATGGCAAGCCTATCTGACATGGACAGGCAGAAAAGAAACGCAATTAAAACTCTATGAGGGACAGTTAAATTCTAGTAATTCAAGGTCTGCCATCATAGTTGAAATTAACCTCAATTAGAAATAAAACTATGAGATAGATAATGTACGGTAACAGCTGTTCTTTATCGTCCTAGCAACGCAGGCTGCCTAGGCTTGCCTTCTCTAACCAACTCAAACTTTAAACCCCCCTAAAAATGCTTAAAAATACGAATATCAAAAAATCCTTTCTTAGCGAGCGCCTGCGTTATATAGGGAGTGTCCATGCAAAATTTCAAAATTTTCTGTCGAGCGGTTTGGGCTGGGCGTTGATAGATGAGTGAGTGAGTGGTATTTGACAAATATATAGTAGATTTTGCGTTCATATGGATTACTTACACACGCACATTGTGTAGAAGTACGGTGTTTTTTGTTGTTTTTTCTTACATGTTTACCATCTTAAAAGTGTCTGCCATACACGTATTTATTATTCATCGTAAAATTGGATTTTACAATAAAGATTGTTGGCTTCTGAATAAAGCACTTTTCTTGGGGGGGATTGTGTGTCACCTTTCCTCTATGAGCAGTACCTGGTGTTCCATGGTAGGTCTAGCCAAAACATTCCACCTTCTTATCTACCCAAGACTTACATTATATCAAAATTTCAAGGCGCATAAAACACTTCATGAAACGTGCGTTACCAGCTCTTGGACTATACTGACAACGGGAGTTCACGACGTGCTCTTCACGGATTCAAACGAGAATTTTTGTATGTGTAGAAAATAAATAGCAAAAGGTCCTGTTAAAGCGAGTAAACGCACTTGTCAAGCATTCAGTTAAACAAAATGTTGAAAATTTACCTGGAATTCTAGAAATTTCTAAGCGAAAAGTACCATTCAATACGCCTTGAAATGACCCGACATATCGTCGATACAAAAGCAAACTAACGAATATGAAAATCAACACTTTTCAGAGTGGAAAAGTATTTATTCATAACTTTTTTTTGGACAGTCAAATATTCGGCAGATTTGACCTTTTGATAGTGGAATACTTTCCCTTTAATAGAGTGAAGTAAAATTGAAGAATTTGACGTACATAAGTCCAGCAGAAATTATTAAAGATGGACAATGAAAGATGCATTTTTTCATATTCGTTAGTTTGCTTTTGTATCGACGATATATTTTTAAATCAAAAATTGTTTTACATACTCGACTCTATAGAAGTCATTATTTTTCCAAAATAAATGACTTCTATAGCTAACTTTAAAAAGTTATTCATTATAAAAAAAAAAAAAAAAATTAAAAACGGTTTTTTAAATTTGTTTTGAGCACTGTTCGGTATTTTTAGTCAATATGACGTAATAGATACCGAGAGGGTAGCATTTTCGATTGCCGCCTAATTCGTGGAAAAGGAAGAAGGGGCGAGTAAGATGACGTCATATACAGGAAAAGGGCGCTGATTGGCTGAGAATTTGCCTTCCGTCTTAGTCTGTGGGAGAGTGGGTCTATGCAGTCTTTCATGTGGAATTGTAGAGTGAGGATGTCTTATTCCATTTGGTACAATTCTAATGATTGGTGGATTTCTGTTCTTGGGCGTCATATGAGGAGCTTTGCCTTCTGTTTTCTCTAGACCACAGACTCGACAATACAGTACTTCGGGCAGATGGATGATAGAGGTTTGGCTTTATCTTTCCTCTCATTTTATCCCCAATTTATTATCCATTTTTCCCGTCCTTTTTGATCGGCCATATATTAACCCTTTCTGGACGGTGGGCTTCTCCAGCAGCCAGCACAAAGCCGTGACTGGCTGACGGTGGGCTTCCCTAGCAGCCAGCACAAAGCCGTGACTGGCTGACGGTGGGCTTCTCCAGCAGCCACCTCACTCTATATCGTATAAGGACGTCCGCTTCTTTTCTTTTGTTGTATTTAGTTCTATAAGTTCGTATTTTTGTATAAATCGGTATTTTTGTATATTTTGTATTTTAAAAAGAGCAAATCGCCGTCGTTGCGATGCTCGAAAATTAAATTAAAAATAAATAAGGACGGCGGGCTTCTCTAGTTCTTTTAGAATATTAGTCAGATTTCTTAGTAGTTCCTCAGCTCCAGGAAGTAATATTGAAGAGCATTCTAGGATTTCGACGAAGACGGTGGGCTTTTTCCGAAGCGGAAACAATGTAATTTGCTGAGGAAGCATCGCAGTTTCCAGGGATATATGTTTTCTATCAGTAGTACAAAGGTGTTACGTGGAAAGGTTTCTGCACTAATTAAAGATTATATATATATATATATATATATATATATATATATATATATATATTACTAATACGAGAATACAAATCTAAAACAAGACAATTGTCGAGCGGGCATGGAAGGTAGCTACCTAGTAGCCGTCAGGTATCGGGAGGGTCCCATCACCGGGTACCCTCGCTCATACGACTGCTGCCATGTCTATAGGGTTAAATGCCGGCTGGATTGCCATGTAAGTACAATTATTTTATTTACTTCTCTCTAGAGTGCTACCAGATTTACTTTGTTTCATTTCCATCTATGTGCGCCATGTTTCGTGCGTGATTTCTCTATATTTCAATTTTTGTTTTCTGCGCCAGTGAAATTACCCCACAAGCACATTAAAAACCCCTATATTTCCAAATTTTGGGATATTTCCAAAAATAAAATGTTAAAATAGAGTATTTTAAATTTCGCTGGAGTTGGACCCTTAAAATGTTCTTGAAGGTTCAAAAATCCGGCCATATTTCATAGAACCTCAAGAGATTCAAACGAAATTTGGAGGGTCAATAAAGGTTCTAGAGTCAAACACTTTCGTCAATTGGGGTATTTCTACGTGTTCTGGAATCGACGTTATTTGCAAAAACGTTAAAATTTGACTTTTATTTTGAAAACAATTTCTCACTAGTACTTCCCGAGATAATACAATAGTCATTTATATGGTTCGAAAAAGGAGTCTTTCTTCTTTTCAAAAAGCTCAAGGACTAAAAGTCGGGTCATTTCGAAGCGAGGTATTGAATTTCAAAGCATAACCTACACATTTCGCTTAGATATTTTTAGAATTTCAGGTACATTTCCAACATTTTTGTTGTTTTAGCTTAATGCTTGAGAAGTGCTTTTTCTTGCTTTAACAGGACCTTTTTCTTGTTAAGTACTACACATACAAAAACTCAGGTTTGAATCTGTGAGTTTTGAATGGCCAATCCTAGTTCAAGCCAATACTTGGAGAAATATATTTCCCTTTGAAATAATTCGATTGAAAAGAGGAGCTTTTGTCAGGATGTAAAGGACATACCGTCCATCGAAAACGATATGGACAACCTTTTGATCCACTGGAGAGTGGTATTACCTACATCAAAACGGCTGAAACCTCATTAGCTCTCAGTGCCTTGATTAGAGCGAATAAATCCAGCACTAATTCTTTGTACTGAACAGGCTTTCGGCCTATCGACTACAAAGCTGTTCGGGGATATGGGCCTAGCAAACTCAGCAATCCATACGGATTTAGTACGTGCAAAGGGCTTTTCTTAATTAATCAGGTACAGGATCGGACTACAAAGGGAAACAAATTCATCAGTATACTGTACTACACCACTGACTATAAAACACAAACTGACGGAACGTTTACTGAGGCTGACCGAAAAACTGGGCGATAGGAGTATATATATGGTAGTCGCTTCCTACCGAGGGCTTTTCTTTATAACTTTCTGGAGATGTACTCTATATGCCCTGAGTCAGACATCGGTTTTGAAAATTATATTTTTTTTTCCTCTGGTCCTGAGGACTTTAAAACTCACTTTACTTCTATTTCCCGAGGATCATATAACATAGATTCCCGGCACGTAAAACACTATTCTGAAATTAATCCCGATTCTTGCCTGGAAATATATACATATATTTCTTTAATTATGTTAAAAAGTACAATACAGGTACTGTAATTAACTAACTAAATTAAAAATTATTAATAGCCAAAAAATAAATAAATTATATTCAATAAATTTATCTAGATCTCTCTATCAAAAGTCCGACTCGCAGGAACTGCGTCATCTTAGCGCGGTTACGTACATCTCGAAGAAATGGAATAGATTAGCATCACAAACCACAGGAAACTGACAATAGCCAACTTACACAGAAGCGGATAATTCTTAATCTGTATAAGTTAATACAATTATGTACTGAAAACGTACTTACTCTTCGACTACTGCTGAGAAGACTCTATTCTATAACCAAAAATTCGTTGTCATTTTAAGTATCTTTTTTTACTAGCAAATTCGCTTTACTGTTATAATCAACTGTAAATAAGTGCTTCATGGCGAATAAACTTCCATTCTGTCGTGGGTTAAATCTTTCTATAAAATAAGAAATAACGATAAATTCAGTTGTAGGCTATGAGGAAGGTTATATAGATAGGAGGATTCAAAACAATCTAAGCATACGTCATCATGACTAGCCACAGCCATCTTGATTACCACAGCCACTCCAAACTTATTACCAATACCTTTCACCGTTTCTTAGCTTATTTTACTAAAATACAAATTTTACTGATAAATTCAATTTAAAACCAAAAACAAACAATTAAAAAGTGACATAAGCAAAGAGAAAACCCCTTTCAAAACAACAAAACAAACTCTTTTTAAGTTTTAAGCGGTTATATCTCTAATTGACGTTGCCCTATCGAATATTGCTTCAGAACCTTTTTTTGTAGAGAATTTAGTAAGCATTCGAATGGTCACTTTCCACTTACCACGATTTCCCAACCGTTATCGAGATATTTACAAAAAATGTATGAAGATCCGAAAACTTTTCATGTCTATTAATAAAATGATTTTTTTCGCATACTTCCTTAACCCCAAATATAACAAAAATTTAAACATCTTAGTTGGGATTAATTTCCAAGATGTAGAAAATATTTCAATTGAATCCCGCGATTCTAAGTACCCACAAAAAAGTAATGACTTACAAAAACATTGATTCAACTTTTCTCAAAAACGGTTACAGATATCGCCTTCAAAATGGTTTCATTCGTTTTCCTATGTTAAGAAACCTATAAAACATGTACCCGCAAGCATATAAAGTAAAAAACTTAAGCATGACGATTTTTTTTGCGCGAATTTCACCCCAAACACTATCTTCCCGTGGGCGGTTTCTGCTGGTTAACGAACTTGACCTTTCAAATTAGAAGACAGATTTTTGTACCAAATTTTATCAAAATCGGGCCATTTTTGAGCTTGCTAGAGCGTTAACAGACAAGCATATATATATATATATATATATATATATATATATATATATAAATTTGGGCCACCTATATTTTCGTGATCTATAGGGTCTGAAACGTGAAAGTTTCTAGTCGGCACTTCCGGATTGCGTCATGAGGTCAACCTCATATGCGGGTTCTCCCTATGGAGATAGGGAGTAACCGCGTTAAATTTAGAACGATATTTCTAGTGAACATAATAATTTTTAGAATGGATGCTTTACCTTTTCCAACCGGTTTCATATATATAAGAATATTTCCAAAAAATTTAGTTCATATTCTCGTTAAGGGTACTTTAAAATTTATTATTTTATAATAATATTGTAAAATTTAAAATTATAAAAAGCTTCATCATGGAAAACTCAGATACAAGAAGGTTGGTTGTTTGTAACTATTATTACTGTGTGGGGTTTCTCAGATTATTGGAGAATGTTATTATATTATATTATTTTCATTTATAAAAATATTTGTTTAGTTTTTAATTTTGGGCATTTAGAAATTTTCTCGCGATTCTAGCTTTTCTAGTAGAAGTTCTTGCTGGATAATATGAAGTGTTCCTCTGACAATTTCAGATATTTAGTGGCACTGATTGTAGTATTCGGTATCAAACCATTGGTCGAAATAATAACTGCAGTAACTCTAGCGGAATCTAATTTATAGAGATATTTTAACTCAATGGCCAAGTCTTGATATTTTCGCAGCTTTTCGGCACATGCTTTCCGGATATTCTCATCATTCGGCACTGAGATATCAATTATATCAGCAGTCTTATTATGCTTGTCGATGATGAGAATATCTGGTTTATTATGGTGAACAGCTCGGTCCGTAATTATCTTATTACTATTTTATTTTTTTTTATTTTTTTTTTTATTTTTTTTTTTTACGGCGCATCGACAAATCTTGGCCATTAGCGCCGGGCCTCCAGGGTGCAACCAGGAATTTCTCAGCGAGCCCTGAGATGAGAAAATTCCTGTCGCCGGTGGGGATCGAACCCACCATCTCCCGCTTATGAATCCAGGGCGCTAGCCACTACACCACGGGAGACCCCTCTTATTGCTATTATTAATAATTTCTTAATATAAATGGTATGTGTTAATTTGAAGGCCGTTAACTCGGATATTTTATTGGAGCTTTCTAATTTATGGAAGTTTTTAATTTTTCAGTATTTTTAGCACTTTCCTTCGAAGGAAAGTAGCTATTGAGGTTGGACTCATGACGGATTTTTTGAAAAATTTCTTCAAATCTTTATCGATCCTACCTAGTAGACACCGAAAATGACCCCCGTTAAAATTTATATATATATATATATATATATATATATATATATATATATATATATATATATATATATATATGTTAGGCAGGTGGAAGACCAGCACTATGTAAATAAACAGGCCGAGCCTATATAAGGCCGGCCGGATTAAATAAAGTCAGTTGATGTTTAGAGTTCACATCGTTTAGATCTGTACTCCCTTTATCTCCTTTTTAAAAACGTACTCATTACCGTGCGACTCGTAAGTGGTGCCGAAACCCGGGACGCGTAAGTGAGTGTCAGTGGCGTATGTCGCAGCGAAAAACACGTGACAGTGTGCAAGATAGGCTTAACAGTAGAAGAATGTCCGTCGTGGACCCCCAAGTTCAGCCTAATCCGGCACCCCAGCCTAATCCGCCACCTGTGATTTTGACGCCCGCCACGCTGGAATTGCTGAAGTTTAAATCAGCAAACGCGCAGGATATGCGCGCCGCTATCGGACAGGTGGAGAAATTCACTGGAGACATAGGAGAGCTGTCTCATTTTTTAAAAGATGGAGACAGACTAGCCGAAGCGATCAGGAGTAAAGCGGAAGCCGGGTGGCTTGACGACTGCGATGTTGTAACCCTACAAGCAGCACTGATAGGAAGGATCAAGCGACAAATTTTAAATCAAATACAGAGTGACAGTGGTACCGAATGGGAAACGGTGAAGTCTCGACTGAAGAAAGCATACGGCGGAGGCCGTTGGGCTCCCGAAGAAGACTTTATTAGGATGCTACAAGAAACAAAGGGGCCCAAACAATCCAAAGTGTCTTTCGCAGCCAAGATGGTAGCTTGGTATAATAAAATCACTGACAAATTAGATGAACGCCCCGACGCGGTGGAGTCGCAAGCCATGCTAATAGTCATGAAGCGAGTGCTACGAACCCATCTTGGCCGGGAAACAGGGCTGACCCTGAGCCCCGACGGTGAGTTCCTCGAAGTTGCCCAGGCTATGATTGAGGAGGGTGAGAAGAAGCGGAACGTCAATCCGTTGTTCCGGTAGACGAACCATGGACCCGAGTGCGAGAAAGACCACGTCGAGAGTATAGAAACCATGAGAGAGAGAGGCGGCCAATGGGACGGGACAGGAGAGCCGAGCAGCCAACGGAACGGCGGGAGGCAACAGGAAGGGACGCAAACCGACGCGGGGGTTCCGGTCAGGAGCGTCGGTGTTACGAGTGTGGCAAACACGGACAAATAGCCGCAAAGTGCCCGCGGATAAAGTGTTTTGAGTGCGAGGAGCTTGGGCACGTAGCTCGGCAGTGCCCGTACATGCGGAAACCAAAACCTCAAAGAGACATGGGGGAACCTATGGAGGTGAACTTTCACAAAGTTAGAAGACAAGTTGCCAGACAGAAGGAAGACTCAGCTGAGCTAGATTCAGACGACAGCAGCGGGTCCGAAGAGGAACAAGAGCGGCGATCTCCTCAGCATCATACCTCCTACGCCACCATTTTGCGAAATGGTCACGTAGCGAGACGAAACAAATGAGAAACGTGTAAGACGCGCGGCGACCCGGGATATTCGCGTATTCGAAAGAAGAGTGGGTTGCCGATAATTAAAGAGGCGAGCGTTAAATGGTTAGTGGATACGGGCAGTACCTGTACGCTAGTCAGCAGAGCCGTGATGACCAATTCGAACCAGGGATGGATGAAGCAAGAGGTACAGGCATGCCGGTGTAAACTTTTAACGCTAGGAGGAGATTGTGAAGTTATAGGAGAAATAGAGATTCTGTCAGAACTTTGGGGAAGAAATGGGCTAGTGTTAAAAGCTCATGTCATTCGTGACACGCCTCAGGATTACGAGGGCATCATAGGGTGTGATGCTCTAACACTACTCAAAGGAAAGGTGGTTATGTCGGAGGGCGAGTGGACAGTGAAATTAGGACGGCGACGCTACAGGAGGTGTGCTAGAACCAGCGAAACTAATATGCATGTGGGAGTAGTGAGACCGGAGGAGAGTAGCTTCGCAGAGCTAACGAAAGAATTCCAGGATATCTACCATCACGAAGACCAACCGCTCAGTGCAACGGGTAGGACAAGGCACGAAATCTTCTTAACAGAAAATCGGACGGTCTACACCAAAGAACGGCGTTACCCCCAGGCGCTGAAAGAACCTATTGCAGAAGAGATCAGAAACCTTCTTAAGCAAGGGATTATTGTGCCCAGCTCATCAGGGTATAACAGCCCTTTGTGGGCTGTCTCCAAAGCGGGATCCCCAGGGAAGTACCGGGTAGTAGTCGATTACAGAAAGTTGAATGAGGTCACAAAAGACGAGAAGTACCCCATGCCCAGGCTAGACGACATTTTGGACAGGCTCAGCGGTGCAACGATTTTTAGTACATTGGACCTTAAGGCAGGATACCATCAGATCAAGATGCACCCTAGAGATGAGGAAAAAACGGCATTTTCATTCGAGAGAGGCCATTTTCAGTTCACCAGGATGCCGTTTGGTCTCCCCAGAGAATGCCCCAGCCACCTTCCAAAAGCTGATGGATGAATTCCTCGTAGGACTCGGGACTAAGTTCTGTCAAGGATATATGGACGACCTGCTCGTCTTCAGCAGAACGAAGTCTGAGCACCCGAACCACCTACGACAAGTGTTCACCAGACTGCGTGAGTTCGGTCTGAAGCTTTCCGAGGAGAAGACTCGAATTGGCCTACCCAGCGTCACGTTTCTAGGTCACGTTATCTCACGAGACGGAGTTCGTCCAGACCCGAGTAAAGTCGCCACACTGACTAGCCTAAAAATCCCAACAGATGTTAAAGGAGTTAGACGACTACTTGGAGCACTCAATTTCTATCGGAGATTCGTCCCGAATATGGCCAAGAAGATCGCCGAACTAAATGACCTTTTAAAAAAAGGCAGGAGGGTAAAGGTTTCTTCTCTAATGACAGCAGCAGTTGCGGAATGCATAGAAATGCTTAAGAAGGAACCGGTGCTGGCGTTCCCAGACTTCGAGAAGGATTTCATACTAACCACCGACGCCAGCGATCATGCGCTGGGAGCAGTGCTCGGACAACAGTGGCCTGAAGGAGAACGACCAATAGCGTATGCGAGTAGACGTCTGTCAGAGACCGAGGAGAGGTATAGCACATTAGACAGGGAACTCCTCGGTATTGTCTGGGCTGTCGACCATTTTCGGCCGTATCTGTACGGACGGCGGTTCATCGTGAAAACGGATCACAAGCCATTGCAGTGGGTCGCGACATTAAAAGAAACATCGTCGCGGATACAACGATGGAAGGAGAGACTCGCGCAATATGATTTCAAGGTGCGTTATACCCCAGGAAAGAACAATGTAGTGGCCGATTGGCTGTCGCGACTACAACATGCGAATGCCGTCACGACAGCGGAGGAGCAGCAAAGACAGACCCTACGTCGTTTTTTTCATGAGTGGAACCCGGATGGAGAACAGGACGAGAACCAGGATGTCACGGATGGGCAAGCCGACGCAGCGGAAGGCGAAGAAACAGACTCAGCAAGCGAACGAGACAAGTCTATGGGAGAATCGGACGATATAGTTATAGCCAAGAAAAGGCATATCATCTGGAAATCGACGACAACAGGGACGCCCCAAATCACGTTCGGGCGACGGACGCGTTCCAGTCTGAGGTGTACTGTACGCGCACCAGTGACTGCGGGAGACGATGTCATTTGCCGGCTGTTGGAAGATGCTTCGATACCGGGGAAGACAACATATTTGTATGTTGGCAACGCTAGTGTCTGGGATAAAATTGCGCGTCTCTGGACTCAGGAACGTATCGGGCTAGACAGGAGGTTCGTCAGGTGTTTACGCCTCGGCGAAGTAGTCACCGATCCCCAGGTGCAACTAGATGTTACCCTAGCACAACACCAGGGTAAGGCGAATCATCGCGGTGAGACAGAAATGCTAGCCAGCCTCCGAAAGAAATATTTTTGGAAAGGAATGGCGAAAACGGTACAACAGGTCGTGAGCAAGTGCGACGTGTGCAATAGAGCGAAATACGACAGACGACCCCCCAAGCGACGCAGGAGGAGACGCCAAGCCCACAGAGCCCCCTTCATGTAGTGCAAGCTGACGTTTTCACATGGAAGGGGCAGGCGTGGGTTACTCTAGTTGACGTATTTAGCAAAACCGTCATGGCGGTGCCGATTACAGCCAAAACAGCTCAAGAAGTCGTCAGGAGCCTGCTTGCCTGGAGTCAAGTTTACGGAACCCCCGAGATTTTGGTCACCGATGGAGGACGAGAGTTCAGAAATAGCGACGTTAAAGACTTGCTACGACGGTGGGATACCAACCACCACGTTACTACTCCGGGACGCCCCCAGAGTCATGGGGCGATCGAGAGAGTGCACAACACCCTGAGTGAGCATCTACGGATCATACAGGCCGATCGCAACCTAACAGGAGAGGAGGCCATGGCAGTAGCCGTCACAGCATATAACCATTCGGTTCACACAGCTACAGGATTCTCGCCGTTCGAGGTGCTTTTTGGGACGCTAAAGTTAGGCAGAGATGTGCGCGAGACAGCAGGTGAACAAGGTGTCGTGGAAGCAGTAATGCAGTTGCGAAGTAATCAACGCCGTGTTGGAGGCGAAGCAGCACGAAAGTTACGCCGAGAAAAGCAGGCCAGAGTACAGCGGCACAATATGCAGATTCAAGACTCGCGAGGACCCCTCCGACTTGGCGATACTGTCTTTCGGCGAATCCCATCCAATCGCACCAAACAGGACACACGGTACGATGGACCTCATACCGTCATCGCCTTACGGGAGCATAACCTGGTGACCCTCCGATCGCAAGAGCGGCCTTTCAGGCAGCAGACCGCTCATCTCGAACAGCTTAAAGTTCCAGCGAGAATACAGGCTGATTAGAACTTGAGAAGTGAGGTGTAGTGCAGTTTTAATTTATTTTCCTAGCAGAGGAATGTATGGTGTTGGTGTTGTGTGATAATGGGTTGTTCAACTATACGTTACAGTTATTCTTATTGTTCAGTTTTAGTTGGCTTCAGGATATATGTTTAATTTGGTCCTTAGTAAAGAAGTATGTATTTTTCTTTTGTTTTTTTTTTAGTATCATTATTATTCATAAGTTTTCTATTTCTTAATCTATTTTTGCTTTTTGTGAATTTTGTTACTTCTTGGTCTTCCTTCGTTTTTTTTTTTATGATGATTCCTATCTTTTGGTCAACTTCATGTTAAAGAGTTTCCAAGGTGCCAGAAACTGGGGGGGGACTGTTAGGCAGGAGGAAGACCAGCACTATGTAAATAAACAGGCCGAGCCTATATAAGGCCGGCCGGATTAAATAAAGTCAGTTGATGTTTAGAGTTCACATCGTTTAGATCTGTACTCCCTTTATCTCCTTTTTAAAAACGTACTCATTACCGTGCGACTCGTAAGTTATATATATATATATATATATATATATATATATATATATATATATATATATATGCATAAATATATATATGTGTCTGTTAACACGATAGCGGCCAGAGTTTTTGTTTTTTTCGTCACGAAACTTGGTATATAGCATTCAATTAGCAAACGATTGAACGAGTTCTTTAACCACGAAAATCTGTCCACCGGAAGGGGGGGTTTACCCCGAACCCAAAACACTAATTTGACCATTTCAGCCGTAATATTTGTTATATTTCAACGAAACTCGGTATTCGTAGTGGTAATATAGAGAGAAAAGTGAGATATAAAAATGAACTAAATCGGTTCATTAGAAGGGGGGGTTTTCTCCGGACCCACAATACCAATTCGCCACTACCAGCCGTGATTTTTGGTATATTTCGACGAAACTCGGTATTCGTAGTGGAAATCCACATGTAAATATGTGTTGTAAAAATAAACTAAATCGGTTCATTAGGAGGGGGGGGGGGTTACTCCGGACCCACAATATCAATTCGCCACTACCAGCCGTGATTTTTGGTATATTTCGACGAAACTCGGTATTCGTAGTGGTAACCTACAGGTAAATATGTGTTGTAAAAATAAACGACATTGGTTCATTAGAAGGGCGGGTTTACTCCGGACCCAAATTCCTAATATACACATATATGGGTAGAATATCTCTGAGAAAGAAGTGTTGTAAAAATGAGCTGAATCGGTAAATCGGAAAGGGGGGTTTACTTTCTAATATATTTCAATAGAAAAGCCAGCCATAGGTTCACAAAGGCGCCGCAAGGAGCGCTTTCTACCACTAGAGTGACTGTATCCGGTTCCTGCGTTAGATCAAAATACGATAATATGAGGTTTTTTGTATTTATTACGTAGCGTAGTAGGTACCATGTGTAAACATAACTCTGGAAGCAAATTAATAATTGATCAGTTACTCATTACAAAATTAAAAGAGAACTATTCATGTTTTTATTTTATTTATGTAGGATATTTTAAGCAAATTGTTCTGGAAAGCAGTCCATACTACCCAAATTCTGAGGAAAGTGCTTAGTTTTGCAGCTCCTGCGTGACGGACTTTTTGTTTTTAGATTTCGTGCGGCATTATTACACATTTGATTACAAATTTTTTTTTTTTTTTTATATATATTTCTAGATGAATAGTTTTTAATTCATGTTTCATCCTATAATTGTTTCATTCCTTGAGATGAAATAAAAGTATATACATAAAACATGAGCATATGATTACATATAAAACCTTAAATGTTTTTTTAAAAAATATTTAAAAATAATTGTTATTTTGATTTGCAGGTTGCTAAACTCTTCTCCTACTCTTGGACCATGGGCCTCTTCCTCTGTAAGATGGTTCATTACATGCAAGGAGTCAGTGCGATATGTTCTGTTCTTACCCTGACAGCCATGAGCTTAGAAAGGTAATCAAATTATTTAATATTTCACAAATAACATATTTAGTAGCATGGTGGTTTGTTTTGTTTAGTGAAATGGCATATTTTTGACTTCTTTAACAAAACTAAAACATGAAGTGCCACTAGAAACCAGATCACGGAACCCATATAAATAATGATGGTTTAGTTTCGTATTTAGTATGGTAATTAGTTTAATTTAAGGATAAGTGACCTAAATTTGTGATTTTAGTTTAGTTCTAGTTTTTAATTCACTACTCAGTTTATCCTAAGTCTATAATTGTATTTACAGACTGTCCTATCTGCCTCTGTGTAGTTCGTACCTTTTTTATAGTCAAAGCAAATCGTAGAGGTAAAGGTGGTAATATGAGCCCTGCATGTATTATGAGCCCCCTCAATATCTATTCATACAGTGCGCTCACTTTGGCGGTGATATTTTTAAATGATAGTTCATTAAATGCTCTCACCACTGGAGCGTTCTCGCTAAGTTGCAGCTGATAGTTTGTGCGGAAAAATGGTTTATTTGCTTTCTTGATCGAAAAACCTTTGAGAAGAAAGTAATTAGCTTATAATTACAGTATATGTCCATTCAAAATCCATCTAGTTCCTTATTGACTAGTGTAGAGGACATTTCAGAGATTATTTCTGTGTAGATACAATGTAATTTTTCAAGTAACAATGAATCTTTATGCTTGTTCAAATTCTGACATGGCGAGGGTTGTAATATGAGCCCCCGAACTTAAGGGCTCCTTAATGTCCACAGAGTGGCTTACCAACTCTGTGAAAGAAATGGAATCGAGCACCCATTCACAGGAGATGGGTTAGTTGGAAGAGCTTGGTTCGACCACTTCATGAATCGCCACAAGAATGTTTTGTCTGTTTTGAAACCAGCTGCAACATCTTTTTCAACACCTAATGGATTTAGCAATGAAGTAGTCGACAATTTCTTTGATATCCAGGAAGCCGAGTACCCCATACACAACTATCCGGATGATGCGGTGTTTAATGTGGACGAGACTGGAACATCAGTTGTTCAAAGAAAAATCCCCCGAATCGTTGGATTGAGAGGAAAGAACCTTTGTACCTCCGTTCTTGATTTTCCCCCGGAAAAACATGGGCCTACTTTTAACAGATACCCTCAGGGAACTGTGGGTACAACGCGTAATCTGCGAAATGTGGGCACACAATGACTGCGCTGGATTTGACAAGAATGTTCACGTTTGTGATTTTTGCAAATAACCGGAAAAGTCATATAGAAATTAAATGGTTCCTTAATAACGCTTTCCAAATTAATTTATAAATTATTTTCTACTTTGTAATGTATTTTGAAGATTTTGTAATAAATGAAAATGTCATACATAAGTCATTTTATTTATCTTTTATAGGGGCCCATATTACCAGCACAAAAAGATTTAATAACAAATTGACATTCGTCAAATTTCTTTTTTTTCATATACTTAAAGCTACCGAAAAAAGTTGTTATTTTATAAGTATGTTCACAAATAATTATATTTAATGCTATGAACGAATATTCTAAAAAAACTGCATAGGCAATTAGAAAAAAAGGGAAAACAAATTGGGGGCTCATATTACCACCTTCTCCTCTAGTAGTAAATTATTCTTTTATATTGTTTTTTAATTATTTTCAAATTTGTTTACAATTGTTCACTACTGTTTATTCTTATCTATTATTATGTATTTTAAGTGATGAATTGCCCTTGTTGCGGTCTCACTAATGTATGAATAAATAATTAGTTTATTGAAAAAATAAACTATGAATTTTCCTCCATTCAGTATACTACTGCATACTTTGATTCAGTATACTACTGCATACTTTGATTCAGTATACTACTGCATACTTTGATTCAGTATACTACTGCATACTTTGATTCAGTATACTACTGCATACTTTGATTCAGTATACTACTGCATACTTTGATTCAGTATACTACTGCATACTTTGATTCAGTATACTACTGCATACTTTGATTCAGTATACTACTGCATACTTTGATTCAGTATACTACTGCATACTTTGATTCAGTATACTACTGCATACTTTGATTCAGTATACTACTGCATACTTTGATTCAGTATACTACTGCATACTTTGATTCAGTATACTACTGCATACATTGATTCAGTATACTACTGCATACATTGATTCAGTATACTACTGCATACTTTGATTCAGTATACTACTGCATACTTTAATTCAGTATACTACTGCATACTTTGATTCAGAATAAGTGTAAAAAATTAGGTATGTATGTATTTTTGTTTAAATAAATAATGATCACTTATGAATGGAAACAAATAGAAAACTTACAAGCTTATTTATAACAACATTTAAAAAAAAATAGAAGTTGTATTATTTTTAATAATTTACTTAATTATCAAAATAAAATATGATTTACATTAATTCACGTTATTTTTGTGAAACTAAACTAAACTAAAACTTTAGGTTAGTTTTCAATCAATTTCCCATGATTTAGTTTTATTTTAACTAATATCCATTAATTAATTTAATTTTAGTTTTGTTTAGTTTGCAATTTTTAGCTTAGATTTAGTTTATTTCAAAAAGTGAATGTACTTTTAATTTTAGTTTTGGCCGAGTTTTGTGTGAACACAGGTGAGCAGGCCCTTATAAACCCTTCACCGCAACACTGCTCTAGCTCGTGGCTCGATCTAGTAGGAAAACATTTGAAACATGGGTAAGTTAAATTTCAGACCAGCGAAGTGCTGCTCTCTACACAGCTTGTCGAGATTTGCGTGGGTACTAGCGCAGTTCACGGCTCGTGGCATTTGAATTACCCAGACGCTACATCTTCAGATCCATTGTTCTCTTGTGACCAATGCTGGACATACAATTAATATATTACCTCATCCTTACTCACTTAACCAAAGTCTAAGGGAGGGAAAACAAACTCAGAGAAATAAAGGGATGTGTAAAATCATGAAAGATATTAACAAATGACACAAGAAGAAAGGAAGTGGTGATAACCCGTATGAGAATTGGCCATAAAAACCACACCCATTCCTTCCTTATGTCAAAGGAACCTCCGCCAATTTGCAGCTCACTGTGAAGCACATCTTGACTAATTGCCGGGCCTATGAGCAACTGAAATAGCAACACCAACTGTCTGACTCCTTAGATGAAATTCTAGGCGATCATACCGACCAAGTCGAGCGGCTTTTCAACTTTTTAAACGTCTCGAAGTTAAGACAAAATTTAATTCAACCTTATATCAAAATCCAATACAACAAAAATTTAGTTACGCCTTAAATTGAAAATACCACTGTAAGCATGGATAAATGACACTGATATGCATGTGTATGTATGTATGTATGTGTCGTGTACATATATATATATATATATATATATATATATATATATATATATATATATATATATATATATATATAAGTGTATATACGTGTCTGTGTGTGTATGTATGTATATGTATAATCACTAAACAATTATTACCAATCAAAGGAATGGCGTTAATGACCTTAAGGATTGACACGCCATTAAAAAAAAATAAACAATTTAAAGAGCAACGTGAGCAGTCAGACTAATAATAAAATATTAGCCGATGGCCCAAAAAATAGCAAGACTTCTTGGAGGCCTGAAAACTAATCAGATATCTATACACACACGTGCGACATTATATAAAATCATAACTTTTATCACCTCCTATGTTGAATGATATGTTGCTCATTTAGGAGGAAGCCTCTTGGGTAAATTCAGTTTAAAATAATTGTTGGCAACAGAATTAAATTATATTGTACAGTTTATTAATGTGAATGTATGCATATGTAAGCGAATAGTCTTTGATTATTATGATTATAACCATTAAAGAAGGTTTGCTATGACGTTAATGGCTTAAAGGGTTGACATTCCAAAAAAACACACAAAAAAAATAAAGTCTAAGGGAACCAGATGAAAATGTGAAAGAAATACTTTCAGTTAAAAAGATATATTTAATAATTAAAGTCGTGCATTTAATATAGGACCTAGGTAATTCATTGTGGCTCCATGTATAAACTTAATATTTTGGCAGCATTGCGGATAGTGGACCATAATTTTCTTGGCAGCAGAATTGCCAGTATTCTCAAACTAAGAACCCTCTCCCCTAAAATGTAGAGTTAAAAATTGCTTACACCAATTACATTCTCAATCCCTCAATTCAACCTTTGACACTTAAAAAAAAAGTTCAACTGATTTTCCAACGTATAGTTGTATAAAATGTGGAATATACCAATATATTTCGTTAAAAAAATATATTTAACAATTATTTATTTATTTTAATTTTTTAACGTCCATTATTATTATCTACGAATTTTGGGACGGGTTGTCTATAGGTTACCACCCTTTTCTAGCCAGGATAGGACTGATGCCTTATTTTTTTTCTAAAAGATTCTTAGCGGCAAAACAGGCGACAAAAAGACAGACTATAGACATTAACATACTGACAACATCAGAAATATGTACAGCATTACAGGCACAGTTCCTCCAAGAATGGGAATTAGACTGGCTGAGATCAGACTCGAAATTAAGAGAAATTAAAAACATTACGAAAGCCTGGTCAAACGAACACCGCATCAGGCGTGAAGAAGTGATTTTGACTAGGCTTCGTATTGCACACTCTAACCCATTCTTATTTAATGGAAAACAAGAAGAGACCAACCTGTGCAAGTTGCAATGAGACTTTGACTGTTAGACACATACTGACAGATTGTAGACTGCGTAGTGACTTAGACATTCCTCACGACTTACTGACTGAAGGTAGTCCATACATCAACACAATACTTGAACATTTTAAAACTTTAAACATATATAACAAAATATAAATAGTATTTACCAGAACTTACTTTTTCTAACCACCCCTTTTATTATAATTATTTATATATATATATATATATATATATATATATATATATATATATATATATATTTATAATATTTATTTATTTTTTATTTGTTTTTTGTTTTGTTTATATTTATTTAGTTTTCAGATACAAAAAAACTATGCAATAATTTCTATTACCTGTTCAATTTATTTATTTTTTCTTCTTATTTTTATTTATGTTTGAATATACATTTATGACTATGTAGACATCAATGAATCACATACATATATATATGTATAAGATTTATGAGCATACTTGCACAACAGGAAATCACTAAAATAGTTTGTGTTTGATGTAAACCCCCATAGCAGCCAACCTGTGACGTCATCACTCGGCTCACCATAGAGGTTGCCTCCATATATGCATCTGCTACCTCCATGCAGTTCAAATGCTAGAGACCGTTAAAACAAAGGGACCAGGACTCCATTAGCAACTTCTAATGTATGCTGTGGACACCATGTGCATCCTTTTACAAATGCACATAGCTTTGGCCATGGTCGAGTAGAGACCACAAGCAACCCGGAGAGCAACATGGAGGAGGATGAAGAGAAGAAAGGACCCCACAGTGAGTAGCACAACTATCCCAACATGAGAGACTACTCCTGCTTCAGCAGACCGCATGGACCAGACATCAATTTATTTTAATATAAACTCCCCTTTATAAACCTCAAAAACCACTAACACATTAACCAATATTATAACCCTTTTCGGCCACCCCCCACTCATAGAAACATGTAACATAATATTATTACACTTAATTTATTTCATATCCGTGCATACTTTCAAATATCCCGAAATACAGTCCACTCCATTCATGTGAATCAGCACCAGCATTACAGCGGTACGTTCATTCCCAATGGTATAGCACCTTGGGACAGCGTAGTGCAAACATAGTGGTCCAGCAGGGCCGGATAAAATTAACCCAACAATTGGGTTCAAAATTAAAATCATATTTACTGAGCTTTCTCAAGTTATTTTGTTTATTCTTCATCATCATTGTCTGCATAATCTTCATTATTAGAATTATTATTTTCATATATTGCTCCTATTAGGTCAATCCTACTTGTAAATCATTGCATCGCAGTAATTTTTAATTAATTAGAATTATCAACATGATTGATTCTCAAATAATTTTACATTTTTTTTACTTTTTTTGCTTCAGTTAACAGTAATATTAATTATTGTGTATATATTAGGCATATCTTTAATAGTAGAACCAAAAATGCTATTTACTTTAGTGTTTAAAGCTCTTTATTTTATTTAACTTGCATAGTTAATAGATTATAGGATACAAGTTGCAACTTTCAACAGTTACAAGTGCAGTTACTGTACTTCAGAGTTTGCTTTCATTATTATCAGTTAATTATTAATTTTTTTTTTCTCCATTGAGGCAAACTGTATTATTTAATGTTTATATTAAGATGTTTCTGCAGAAAAGAAACATTAATTATCAAACATATAGTATCTCTCAATCTGGTAAATGAGTTCTGTTAAGAATATTAATCAAATTGAGTAAACCTTTAGAAATTAATGAACATTTTAATCAGATGATTATAAATTGATCAACAATTTAATTAATTTATTACAATGTTGTGATAATTTTGGTAAAATAATTGTAATAATCATTCAGCTTACTTCTATCACTGCTTTTCCTAGCAAAATCACTTACCTTTTATTGCTAGTGCTTTGTATCAATTTTCAATATTGCCTGGATATAATCATAAGTTATAATCATCTACGTTCTTTATTTACCTGACTTAAGTTCCCATTCTCCATTAAGCGATTAATAAAGGTGAATAGTTATTCACTCAGCATTCATTAAGCCTTGCGGTTTGCAATTTTCAACAATTATATGGATTTAAATAAATAAAATACTCATCTTTGTCATTATATTTTTCTGTGTATCTATTTAATTAGATAATAATAAGTTACAATACTTAGTCATTTCTGCCTACATAGTGCAGCTATCATCTTTATATAATTAATTTGACATTATCAATTGTCCTTTAGCACCTTATTTATTCTTATATACAATGATTTAGTCACTATTAAATGATTGTCAACACTTTTAACTTAGCAAAGAGCAAATAACTTAGTACAGAACACAATGTGCTAATGTCAGTTGTTATCATATATCTGGGCAGGTTACTGCCTCAACAGAGAGGTCTGTCTCTTTACAGCTCTCTGAACTCTCCGTGCTGCACAGTCATCCTCTGCGTGACGTCATCATTGTCATGCCTTTACTTTATTTCTTGCCTACTTAGGTCAATTTATTATTTTATAATAATTATTTGCTTTGCTTGTTGACATCATTAAATATATTAATTTGCTGAATCAATAATTGGTGCTATTATTTACTGCTTTATTACTTTAAAGCCATTATACAATTTTCTATTTATGTTTTTTTTCTATAGAATGTTCGTGATTCTCATCATTTGCACTTTTTTTTTTTTTACATTTTTTTCCTCATGGTCTTGCTTTCTCTCTCTCTTCTCTCCTCTTTGCTCGATGGGTTGTAGTATCTTAATTATTTTACACTCTACTTTCAAGTCATCTCTATTGATAGAAGAATTTTCAACCATGCCTGAGTCTATCCCTGATTACGACTCTCACATCAAGATCCTTGAACGGAAGTTGCGGTCTCTCAAGAGAAACATTACCAGTTTGTCCACAGTACGGAAAGCCACCATTGCTGATGATTCGCAAACGTATCTATTTCTCGTGCACCACGATTCAGCCGAAGCACATTGGGCGTCTTATCAAGAAACCTGGGATGAGCTTGATAGGATCCACGTCTTGTTAGACAAGCCAGATCAATTTCCCTCAAGGGCTTGGGAGGAGCACTACGACCAAGTGCAGAGCGAGATATTTAACGCTCGCGCTCTACGTTCGCACCTCAAAGCGAAGGAAGAACCCCGGGATGCTCGTCAAACTATGCTTCCCGAAGACCTCAGTCAAGTCCTTGGCGCTTTGAACTTAAGCGGATCTGACAGAGCTCAACTTCCCAAAATATCGATCCCCAGCTTTTCAGGAGATATTTTTCAATGGACGAGTTTTAAGGATTCATTTGTATCTCTCATCCACAACAATACCAGATTGCCGAAAGTTGACAAGCTACATTATTTAATGCAAGCCCTAAAAGGAGAAGCCTTTTCCCTCATTTGCCGGTTCCCTAAAGTCGAAGAATCATACGAGCTAGCTTGGGAGAAACTTACGGAAGCATATGACAACCCTCGTGTTCTGGCCAGCATGTACTTGCAGCGGATTCTTGACAGCGACTGTAAAGGCAACTTAGGTGAACGTCAGAGATATGAGCAGTTTCTGACTCAGGTCGGTGACAGCATCGAAGGGTTCTTGTCTCTCAATCTTGCCAATCCAGCGGACTTCATACTTTCTAAGCTAGCGCTCCGCTCTCTTAACACGGAGACGCGGAGGCAGTTCGAGCTAGCTCGCAGTGACCCGAAAGCCATGCCATCTGCTGCGGACGTCATAGACTTTGTGCGCCAACGTCTTATGGCATTTAAGTTATCAAGAGACGTAGAGTCGTCAGCGTCGTCGATGCCTGCTGAATCGCGCCCAAAAGGCGATTCAAGGGCTAAATACCCCAATCGGTGGTCTGCAAAATATAATGGTGTAGCGTTTCATGTGACAAATACTAACCGCCGCAGCCCATCACCTAGAACAAACATTCCAGGAAACAAGGCTCCAAATTCACCACAAGGTCAAAGGCGTCATTTTGCGATTCCCACAAGGTCGCGCAGTTTCCAGGCGCATTCGGGCCAATGTCCGTTTTGTCAAGGCAGACATCTTTTATCATTTTGCATCAGATTTGCGTCTCTCGCGGTTGAACAAAGATCGGAGTTCGTTGCCGCCTGGAAGGGATGCTCCAACTGCCTTCGCGAAGGGCATAATAGTGCCTGCTGCCCGTCGAAATTTTCGTGCAAATTTTGCAAAGGAAGGCATCATAGTCTTATACACGAGGAAAAGGTAGCTGCTACAAAAACATCAAGTAAAAATGGAACAAAATATGAAGAACCTGCCAATCCACAAATCCCTGATGCGTTCATTGGCTTCGAATCCTCAGACGAAGAACCTGCATATTCGGGCGGACTAGTATTCTTGGGCACTGTACAAGCACTCATCAAATCCCCAAAGGGAAAACTATACCCCATCCGCGCCGTGTTGGATTCCGGCAGCCAACACACTTTTATCACTAGGCAACTAGCCCGTCGGATAGGGGCGCCCGTTGAAACATTCATAGGAAACGTGTGTGGACTCGGGGGTTCCAAAATCGCTCAACCCCTAAACACTGCGACCTGTGTGATCAAGCCATATTCCTCCCCAAAGGAATATAAGACCAAAGTTTTGATCGTCGAACGGATCACCTCAGCGCTGCCCAATCTCCCAGCTCCTCCAAATGTCTACGAGCGATTCTCATCTCTCCCGCTAGCGGACCAGGATTTTGCCAAATCGGTTCCAGTGGATGCTTTGATTGGCAGTGATCTATACCCACAGCTAATCAACGGAGCTCCAATAAAATCCGAGGTCGGCGATTTGTACCTTACACCTTCAGTTTTTGGACTTGTGGTCTCGGGGAAGTTAGAAGCCACCGAGAGCCCGGAAACAAGCGTTCTGTTTTGTCTCTCAACGTCCAGCATCAAAACAAAAGACGAAATGTGTGAGCAGCATTTTCAGAACCCGCACAGCCGCACGAAGGACGGCCGTTATCAGGTTGAGCTACCTAGGTGGAGAAGGGAATATCTCCACACCCTTCAACAAAGGTCCAAATGGACGCGAAGAACCCCTGATCTTCAGCCTGGTGACTTGGTCATTCTCGTCGAGAAACGCCCAGCCATTGGCCACTGGCCTGTCGGCAGAGTCGTCGAAACCTTTCCGGGTAGAGACGGTGTTACGCGCTCGGTAGTTGTCAGGACTCCTTCCGGCAGTCACCTTACCAGAGCAGTGTCATCGCTTGTCCCCCTTTTTCTTCCCGAGGACAAGGAGTCCAAGGATAATTAAACTTTTAATTTTTGTCGTCTACCATGGTTTGGTAACTATTCATGTATTTATTTATTTCAGTAGGGTAACTGAAGGAAGCAATTAAATTTATTATTTTGTTAAATTTAAGTAATTATTTATCCTTTTATAAGCGATGCAGTGATCGTCTTCTTTCATCATTTGTCATTGTTATAGTTTTTCCCCATGTGATGTTTATTATTTGTATGCTCCATAACTTAAGTTTTGTTTTCTTTATTTAAATTTAACCGGGTCAAATTTAGGTGGGCGGTTTGTTTGATGTAAACCCCCATAGCAGCCAACCTGTGACGTCATCACTCGGCTCACCATAGAGGTTGCCTCCATATATGCATCTGCTACCTCCATGCAGTTCAAATGCTAGAGACCGTTAAAACAAAGGGACCAGGACTCCATTAGCAACTTCTAATGTATGCTGTGGACACCATGTGCATCCTTTTACAAATGCACATAGCTTTGGCCATGGTCGAGTAGAGACCACAAGCAACCCGGAGAGCAACATGGAGGAGGATGAAGAGAAGAAAGGACCCCACAGTGAGTAGCACAACTATCCCAACATGAGAGACTACTCCTGCTTCAGCAGACCGCATGGACCAGACATCAATTTATTTTAATATAAACTCCCCTTTATAAACCTCAAAAACCACTAACACATTAACCAATATTATAACCCTTTTCGGCCACCCCCCACTCATAGAAACATGTAACATAATATTATTACACTTAATTTATTTCATATCCGTGCATACTTTCAAATATCCCGAAATACAGTCCACTCCATTCATGTGAATCAGCACCAGCATTACAGCGGTACGTTCATTCCCAATGGTATAGCACCTTGGGACAGCGTAGTGCAAACAGCGTAGTTTGTTTATCTAATACCTAATGTTGTGCTACTGTTTTGTGTATTTTTGTTGTTCTTTTCTTTTTTTTTTTTGACTGGACAAGGAACGTGTGACCAACTTTATCATGAGCTCATCGCTATCATTACGAAGCTCATCATAAAATAAATAAAGAAAAGCCACCACAACATAGTGGGAATCGAACCCTCGACCTTTGGTACGGAGTGTTAAGTGCTCACGCCTTAACATTCACGGCCACCGGGCCTCCTATTCAACAATTAAAGTCGTGTCATTAATATAGGAATGCACTTGAAAATTTGGAAACGGAAAATATTATTTTGCCACATCTGGGTCAGTAGAACATAATTTGTTTGGCAACAGAATTGGCTAGTCTTCTAAAACCGAAAACCCTTTCTACTGAAACGTTTAGTTAAAAATCACTGGTAAAAATGCAGTTTCACGCCCTCCAAACCGATTTCTTTCAAATTTTGCACAATGACGTATTTTGATGCACTAAACACGAATACGATAAAAAAAAAAAAAAAAAAAAAAAAAAACAACGTCGGATTTAACTAGGAAAGAAGTTATTAAGCACTTAAGTTCACTGGTATGCAGGTTATGAGAGCTAATGTAAACAACTAAATTTGTTTAAGGCATAAATGACGACTTTAAGGCATACATGCTATGCGTTTCCGCTCGCTACGCTCGCTCAAGAAGATAACAAAACCCCAGTCAATCCAAGTCGCTAAAATTAATAGAATGTAATATTAAGCACTAAAGTTAGGAAGGTTATAAAACTAGGCGTCATCAGCGTATTTGTAAACATGCGCATGCGCAGATATGTAACATTGGGAAACAGAGAACTCTCATTTGAAATGTTCAGAAACCATTTATTCGAAAAAATTGTTAATTTTAAGGGCATCCTCACCTGTCGCTTAAGGGCATACGTGCTATGCGTTTCCGCTCGCTCAAGAAGATAACAAAACCCCAGTCAATCCAACTCGCTATAATTAATAGCTCTCATAACCTGCATAACAGTGAACTTTAGTGCTTAATAACTCCTTTCCTTGTTAAATCCGACGTTTTTATTTATCGTATTCGTGTTTAGTGCATGAAAATACGTTATTGTGCAAAATTTGAAAGAAATCGGTTTGGAGGGCGCGAAACTGCATTTTTACCAAATCACTTACATTTTCAAAATATCAATTCGATTTTTTTTTTAAAGATATTTGACTTTAATATTGGTTGTGTTTCGTTTTCGTTCGTCTTTAGCTCTTTCTGATTTCATCTAGATGCATCCTAAAAATTCTGCCTGGTTCTTTACCAACTCGGAATATCGCTAAAAATGTCAGAAATGCAGAAAAGTATTAAAGCTTGATCCAATTAAAGGATGTTCCAAGATACGGATCAACTTTACGCTTAAACGCCTGTTAATGAAGGAAGAAAAACTTACTGCAGAATGAGCTGTTGCGTGACGGACTTTTTTTTAAGCCGTTCTACTCGACACTAAGAGAATCCTACCGCTCATCGAGTAATTTCCCTGCCTGCTAAATCTAGGAATATCCACAAAGGACGTCAAAAAGGTTGAAAAGTAATAAAATCCGCTTCAATTAACGACTGCTCCAACTTACGGATGAACTTCACGCTTAAACGCCCTTTTATGAAGAAAGAAAAACTTATTTCCCGGATAATTGACTAACTTTTCTACAGACTTCTTGACATTCAGACTCTGTAGCAGCTTCGAGGAATTTCAATTTATCTCATTTCGAGGGATCCTCTAAAGAAAAATACTTTTCTCTTTTCTATGCTTACATTAACTAGCAACGATTACAGTAATTTACAATTTTTTTAGCACTCGAGTCATGAAATCATTTTTTAAACATTTATTAATAGCGTTGCTTGTGAAAAATGAACTCAAGTACAATTTATTGTGCCCGTATTTGTATAGCTATACATCTCTATATATAAAAATCACGTGTCTGTTTGTTTGTTCCTTATAGAAATCTACACCGTTTGACCGATTTTGACCAAACTTGGCACACAGGTAGGTCTTGATAAGGGAAATCTCCTAGGCTAGGTCAATATAGTCAAATTTCAAAATTTGGCCAAAAGTTTTGTCAAGAAAAATTGGCTACATTGAACCATTCAGATTCTGATGGCCATTTTGAATAATGTCTCAATGTACTTCATTATTAGAATAACTCGAACTCATTGATGACTTTACATCATTATATAATCATGTAATGCAGTTTATTTCAATTTTATATCAACAGTCACTGTCTAACTAAGGAGCGCTGGCCTTTCTTTGATAAGAGCTATCTACTCGCAGGCTGTGGTGCTGGCCTCTGTCGGCTGTAATATGAATTGCTGTGATGCTGGCCTCTGTTGGCTGTTTCAGACAGCACTAGACAGATATAAACAAATTCACACCGTTTGACCGATTTTGACGTAACTGGGTATGCAGGTAGCTCTTGATACGGGAAGAGTCATAGGCAGAAAGTAAGTGTAGCATGGCACACTGGGTAACAGCTAGTATAATAAAAATGTAACAAAGACAAGGTATAGTTGGGATTCGGCTAGGAGAAAAACGTCAGACTTTCAGGAAGAAATCTGTATTTGGACGTTTCGGCTGCACATTGGCAGCCTTCTTCAGCTAAAAAAATACAACTTATAAGTAAAAAAATAAATATAAAACTTTTAAGTAAAAAACAGGCAGAAATGAGCGTAGTATATACATCAAGACAATAAATTTTAACCAATCTTATTTTTAAACAATGAAAATACGGTAGTTGGAAAGTAAACAGCATGTAGAAAGTAGTAAGTAAACAGTACAAAAAGGAGCATTTTTCATATAGTGAGAAAATACAATCTATTCTATAAGTGAATACAATTTATAAAAATTAATATATAGATACGTACCACGAGAGAATGCCTAGGGGGGAGGGAGGAAGACCTCTAGAACAACTTAGGTAACCATGGTTGAATGTATGAGGGACAGCAACTACACAGGGGGTTTTATAGTTTTGACTGGGGGAGGGGTGAGGAAGCGGTAAGTCGGTGAAGATGAAAGAAGTGCAATTGCTGGGTTCTAAAAGCGGGTTGTAAAGGTGTTAAGAGTTTTGTCCCAAAATTCTTAAAAATAAGATTGGTTAAAATTTATTGTCTTGATGTATATACTACGCTCATTTCTGCCTGTTTTTTACTTACAAGTTGTATATTTATTTTTTTACTTATAAGTTGTATTTTTTTAGCTGAAGAAGGCTGTCAATGTGCAGCCGAAACGTCCAAATACAGATTTCTTCCTGAAAGTCTGACGTTTTTCTCCAAGCCGAATCCCAACTATACCTTGTCTTCGTATCTCTGCAACGGCTAACTATCTCCATCTTCACTATAAAAATGTAACAAATCGCTGTCTGTGCATGAAAGATATATAAGAAAAATTGCCAAAGCATTGGGGGCAACGCAATAGTACTCAAAATGTAACAAATCGCTATCTGTGCATGAAAGATATATAATTTATTTATTTATTAATTTATGAGCGACCGTAACTAAGGCGACTCGCTCAGAACAAAAATTACATATATAATATACATACGAAAATTACATCTAATTAAATACAATCTTATTTTACACATTTTTGCCCAAGTATACAAATTGAAGTTTATATACACGTTGGAGTGGCTGTGGAAATCAAGATGGCTGTGGCTAATCATCAAAAAAATAATGTCTTACAAAAACATTGATTCCACTTATCTCAGAAACGGTTAAAGATATCGCCTTCAATTTTTGTACCAAATATATATATATATATATATATATATATATATATATATATATATATATATATATATACACACATATATACATTTGTGGTGGAACCTGGAGATGATGGTGTTCTTATTTGAGATATATATATATATATACATACATATGTATATATATATATATATATATATATATATATATACACACATATATATATGATGAAATTTGGTACAAAAATCTTACGTCTAAAGTGAAAGGTCAACTTCGTTAACAAGAAAAATCCGTCCACCGGAACATGGTTTTTGGAGCGATATTCGCGAGGAAAAATCGTGACGCTCACATCATATTTATAAATTAGGTTACTATTACCAGATTCTCATTGGTAATCACCGTAATACCAACGGATGACAAAGTGTTTGAGACTTTTCAGTCGTAATTACAGAAAAAGATGTGATTACGCTTGTAATCACCGAAACCTTATGATTACAGTTGTAATCACAGAAAAAATTATGATTAGAGTTGTAATCACAGAAAAAATATTAATAATTAAAGGCGTAACCACCGAAATAGCTGTGATTACAGTCGTAATTACAGAAAATGTTTGTAAATACGACTGTAAATAGAAAAAAAAATGTTGCGATTACTAGTGTAATCGAATTCGTAATCATATCTCAAGGGTTTGTGATTTTATTCATAATCGTAATCATATTTCGAAAGCCTGTGATTGTAATCGTAATCGTAATTATGATTATGCCCAAAACTGAGCTGAATGATCTTCATATGAACATATGGTTAACTCTGTATGAAGAGCTGACTCAATGGTTAATTATTTATTAAATTTTTAACGTCTATTTATAAATTAAACATATTTTTAGGAGAGATTTTCTTTCTTTTCCAGTCGGGATTTTTCCTATTTACATCAAACAATTTTAAATAGGTAACAAAGGAAAAAAAAATCCTTGAAGAAAGATGACCTTAAATTTTAATTGAAGAAAATCTGTTGTAAAAGTAAAGGTACATTTTAGTCAAAAAAGTTTTATTTGACTTTTGAAAAAGCAAATTTCCATGGAGAATAAATATGTTACTGAAGAGAAATTGGAAATGTCCGCCATTGATTGGCCTATCCTGAAACGTGTAAAGAGAAAGTGTGTTCAGACCGAAGCTAAAATCCACCACAACTTTTTAGCAGAACTTCTCTTTATTGCTGAGCGGACGAGGAGATTCAGAAAAAGTTACACGAGTTTGCTTTAATGCTTCGACTTGTTACAAATTCTCAGAATTGGTCTCGTTTGGTATTTAATGATACCTTTTTTATACCACGTTCCTTAGGAAGGAATTAAGGTTGCACTTATGGTAGAATTTTTAAAACATTACGTCAAATCTTCACCGGCCCTCTCTAATGAGCACCGAAAATATACACAAACGCACACATATTTAAATATTTATGATATATATACTGTTAAGCTAAAGAGCTAAACGTGTCCAAAGAGAAATAAATTTTGGATTTTTGAATCACTGTTTCGACCTAACCTGTTCTCTTCAGCTAGGAGAAGTGCGATTTCCCGCAATTCTAGGACAAAATTGAGAATTAACGGATATAGTTCGTGTGACGGAAAGTCGTTCGTTCACTGAGATATATCCCAGAAAACTTTTTTTCGTTATTTTTTCATCCTGCCTTGATTCCCGAAGTTTGGTCGTTTATTTTTTAGAGACTCCCTGAATATATATAAGATCTTATATTGGCTTTTGGCATTAAAATAAATAAAAAGAATAAGTTCATAAAAATACTTATTGAAGTTGAAAAGTAAACGAATTAAAAAAAAAAAAAAAAAAAAAAAAAAAAAAAAAAAAAAAAAAAAAAAAAAAAAAAAAAAAAAAAAAAATCTGAAATCCCTCTGAGATTATTTTCCCAACTTAGTTTATATTCTAAAGGAATATTAATGGCGTTATTAACTAGGCAAAATAAACCAAAAACTTTCATAAACTGGAAGAACTTTATTAGAAATTCAAGAAGGCGCTTCAAGAAGTCTTAAGTTTTGCTTTGTATTAAATATACATTTTAGTTTCTAAAAGATTCGAGTTGATCATTTCCTCTTCTATACATTATATATAGATACAATATACATTTTAGTTTCTAAAAGATTCGAGTTGATCATTTCCTCTTCTATACATTATATATAGATACAATATACATTTTAGTTTCTAAAAGATTCGAGTTGATCATTTCCTCTTCTATACATTATATATAGATACAATATACATTTTAGTTTCTAAAAGATTCGAGTTGATCATTTCCTCTTCTATACATTATATATAGATACAATATACATTTTAGTTTCTAAAAGATTCGAGTTGATCATTTCCTCTTCTATACATTATATATAGATACAATATACATTTTATACATAAGATGTATACATAGATACATTCCCCACTCTAAAACTAGGACTATCGACACAGAACAAACTGAAAAACTTACATACGACTCTTAAAGACCCTATCCCACAAAAAGACAGGACCAATGTAGTCTACAGAATCCCCTGCATCACACCTAACTGCAATAGTGCGTACATTGGACAGACTAAAAACCCAGTAAGAAAACGTATCAACAACCACAAAAACGATGTCCGGAATAAAGACATAAAGACAGCTTTAACTAGACATGCCATCACAGACGGACATGACTTTGGTTTTGACCTATACTCCATCCTTTCCACTGAATCCAACGAAGACAAACGCCTCCTTTCCGAATCAATTTTTATCCACCTAGAAAATAACCCAGTTAATGACAAAATTGACAAAGAAGTCATCTCCTCTACCTACTCCAACATCTTCCATTTATTAAAAACTCCATCCTAATCCCCTATACCGCCTGCAATATAGCCCTTTATACCTGCCTCCCTTTCCATTAACACAACATTTTATGACTTTATGACCCCTTACTGTACTTCACCGCTTTTGCCGCTGTTCTTCTATATTCTCTGTCCATTGGGTGGTCCAGAACCCCCCCCCCCCCTCACCAACTCCTTTCTTCCTATGTTTCCCTGGATTAACTGTCAGAAATGATCCCGCATTTGTGAGGAATAGTTCTCTATCTTCCCATCGGTAAGGCCATATTGTTATTCTTATATCTAATCTAATATGTAATCTGTTATTCTTATATCTGTTTTCCTAATAATCGAAACACATTCGTATCCTAGAGCACATTGTTCTTCTATATATTATGTTCTAGCATTTTATGTTTTGTCTTTTTCCATATATATATGTATGTGTATTTGTGTATGTAGGCATATATATATATATATATGTATATTTCAGTATTACATCCGTCCTATTTGTTTTTTACAGCCCTGATGAAGGCTTGAAGTTCAAGCCGAAACGTCGGCACAATAAAACCATTTTTATGATAAAATGTAGTTTTATTAAATAGCAGTGACCGAACCCCGACAATCCCTACCTTGCATTATCTACGGTCAACGATCTCCTCTCAATGAATATACATTTTAGTTTCTAAAAGATTCGAGTTGATCATTTCCTCTTCTATACATTATATATAGATACAATATACATTTTAGTTTCTAAAAGATTCGAGTTGATATTTCCTCTTCTATACATTATATGAGGAGCTTAGTATCAAAGTTGGACAACTCCACTTTTGCTTTTTTTACAGGAGAGGCAAAAAACTATATCTACTATATTGATGTCAGTATCATGGTGATTTTTTTATATGTTATTCTTATAGGCCTCAGAAACATTATTTCAAAGGCACTACAAAATTATATAAGTATTAAGGCCGTAATTACACTTTAAATAGTGGAGTTGTCTGTTTTTGTGTTGCATGAATGCAAGCTTCTCATTGGCTACTGATGGAGTTGTCGTCCTCGGTGGTTATCAAGGGATAACCCTTCCCTTGATAACCACCGAGGACGACACATAGCAGCCTGAAGAAGTCGGAGATGAACCCGACGAAATATTGCGATGGAGAGAGGAGCGACACCGCTGGAGAAAGAAGCCGTTCCATACATACATGTGATACCCAGCGATGCAATTTAAAACAAAATATATATATATATATATATATATATATATATATATGTATATATATATATATATATGTATATATATATATATATATATATATATATATATATATGTATATATATATATATATATATATGTATATATATATATATATATATATATATATATATATATCACGAGGGTGATTTTTATTTGTAGTATGGAGTTGATAAAGATTTAAATTGATTTGATTTTTTATGAGTGCAATATTACTAGTTACATTCCTACGAAAAGGACTGAAAAAATGCATTTTATGTAGAAAGCAGCTTTCGGTAGAAAAAAAAGGTCTTAATGACTAAAAAAAGAAAAGCCTAAAATCAAAATATGTAACAGTGAACTAACCGTAAAACACATACTAATAGAATGTCAACAAGGTCAAAATCTATACTTACCATATGCAAAAATTACCATATGCAAAAATTACCGTATGCAAAAATTACCGTATGCAAAACTTGCCACAACAGAACCTGAGCTCGACCTATCAATCACACGTGAGGACTTGACCAATACAATCAAACAAAATATTTCAAATTATTGGCAAGTCAGCTGGACTCGACTAACCGACAATAAATTACGTACAATCAAAACTACTACTCAGGAGTGGACATCCAGCTACCGTGACATTAGACGAGAAGAAGTTGTACTTGCTCGATTCCGAATTGACCACACTAGACTAACACATGAATATCTCATGACAAGACTTGACCAACCAATTTGTGATATATGCAATACAGACTTTACTGTAATACACATACTTACGGAATGCAGAAGATGACACAAACTAAATATTACACAAGACATGGAGGAATTGTTGAAAGACAGCAGTCAGTACATAAACACAATATTCTCCTACTTACACTACAATAAACTATACGCTCGCATTTGAAGATATCTCCTGAATAACCAGAGGCTTCCAGGCATATAACAGACATTTACAAACCTCTGGTTATGAAAATAATTTATTTAAAAAACCCATCTTAATGCTGGTTCATTAGACCATACAGGTACTACCTTCAAGGAGTGAAAGCCCAGTTTTGTTTGTTTGTTTATTGTGTTTTAGGGCAAAAAACTACGTGGCTAACATTGCCCGAAAATTGCAGTAGTTACGGATCTATAATTATCTATCTTCTTCTATATATATAAAAATCACGTGTCTTTTTGTCTGTCTGTTTGTTCCTTATACAAATCCACAACATTTGACCGATTTTGATCAAACTTGGCATATAGGTAGGTCTTGATCCAGGAAGTCTCGCAGGCTAGGTCAAAAACGTCTACCAGCTGTCTGACTGTATGTTTGTTCTTTATACGAATCCACACCGTTCGACCGATTTTGACCAAACTTGGCACACAGTTAGATGTTGATCTGGGGAGTGTCGTAGGCTAAGTCAAAAACGTTTACCACCTTTCTGTCTGAATGTTTGTTCATTATACTAAGCCACACCATTTGACTGATTTTGTTCAAACTTGGCAAATAGGTAGGTCTTGATCTGGGAAGTGTCGTAGGCTAGGTAAAAAACGTCTACCAGCTGACTGTCGGTATGTTTGTTCCGTATACAAATCCACACCGTTTGACCGATCACGGGTTCGAAACTGTGAACCCGAACAGTTACAGATTTGTTTTATTAGATTTTCTTATTACTTATTTGGTTTCTAACTTATTTTGGCTTTTCAAGATGCAGAATGTTACCCGGCGTCCCATGCGGGTAACAGCTAGTCAGTTATTTATAAATAAATAAATATACTTACCATATGACAAGCCTGTAGGATGGATAGCTGTCCACAGAGGGTTAACACTTGTCTTGAACTAGAGGTTACGAAGAATTTTCTCACGGAAGCTGTTATCAAGGCGTATGAAGATAGCTGTGTTGGGAAGGTTCAGAACACTAAGAGTAATTCCACATGGTGGAACAAAGACCTATCACAGCTCCGGAGGGAGACGAGAAGACTCTTTAATAAGGCTAAAAGGAAGGGGTCCTGGGAGGAGTACAGGAAGAAAATGGCACAGTACACCGCTGCCGTGAGGAAAGCGAAGAGAGAGGCCTGGAGGAAATTCTGCTCTGAGGTGGGATGTATAGCGGAATACTCAAGACTCCACAAGATACTCGCGAAAAGTCCTACGAAAAATATGGGGACTGTGAAGAAAGAAGAGGGTTTCACGGAGTCAGCCGAGGAATCCCTGGACTACATACTTGCAACACACAGCGAGCTTTCCTGACAGCGAGCTGGTTAATCCGGATGACAATGATTGTCCAGTCAGGAGAGGCAACCCGGAGGTATGGAAACGTGGAAAGGAGGTAGTGAGAGCGGCTCACGTCAGATGGGCCATCAGGACCTTCAGGCCATACAAATCACCGGGAATAGATGGGATCTATCCTGCCTTTTTGCAACAAGGGATGGAGATACTCTTACCAGCAATCATTACGCTCTTCAGAAGTAGTCTTGTACTAGGCTACATACCACGGAACTGGAGAGTAGCCAGACTGTGCTTTATCCCCAAACCAGGAAGAGCGTCACACCTGTATGCAAAGGACTGCAGACCGATATGTCTATCATCTTTCTTACTTAAAACACTAGAGAAGATCATAGACAGACACATCAGGGATTCTGCTTTAAGACATAATCCTCTTGACAAGCAACAGTACGCATATCAGACAGGCAAATCGTGCGAATTAGCACTACATGATCTGGTGTGCAAGCTGGAGAGGACTGTACAGTACAAGGAGACAGCACTATGCGCATTTCTAGACGCGGAGGGAGCTTTTGATAAAACTCCCATCGCGGCGGTAAGAGACGCCATGGTCAGCAGGAAAGTAGAGGAATTCATAACAGACTGGACGGTAACCCTTTTGAGAGATCGTACCATAAGGCTGTTAGAGGGAACTTACTGCAAACACATTAAACCAAGGACAGGCTGCCCCCAGGGGGGAGTCTTATCACCTCTGTTGTGGTGTATGGTGGTAGATACACTGCTGACAAGACTCAAGGATCAGGGATTTAACGTACAGGCGTATGCTGATGACCTGGTGATTACAGTGGCGGGGAAGGTACTACCTACTCCAGCTGAACTGCTCGATGCAGTACTACGCATTTGGACGAATGGTGCAGGGATAAACATCTTAAGATTAACCCGCAGAAGATCACACTGGTACCCTTCACAACAAGAAGGAAAGTGGAGGGACTAGGTACACCGAGGCTTGCAGGCAGCAATTTAAGTTATTCCAGTACAGTAAAATTCTTAGGAGTCACTTTGGACTCGAAACTTAACTGGAAGGAGCACATCCATAACACAGCCAACAAGGCCACACGGACCCTGTGGGCATGTAGGAGAGTTGTTGGGAACAACTGGGGCATAACCCCCAAGGCTAAGCATTGGATCTACACTGCGATTGTGAGACCGATAATTACGTACGGAGCAATAGTGTGGTGGCATCGCTGCGACACTACAATCAATAAGAGAATACTAGGCTCTCCGCAAAGGATGGCTTGCCTGATGATTACAGGCGCAATGGGCTCCACCCCCACGGGGGCTATGGAGATCCTGCTTAACCTAAGGCCAATAGAGATTTTTATTGAAGAAACGGCTAGACATACGGTATATAGATTCAGTATATTGGGACAGAAACCATGTCCAACGTTTAGTGCACACTGTGATATTATCCGGAGGAATCTGCAGGAACCAATTCTCTGCATGCCTTCGGACTACCAAGACCAGATAACCTTCAGCTCAAATTTTGTTACAATAATCAAAACAAGAGAGGAGGCGATGGGACATAAAATGATACAAAGCCGGGTAGACAGCTATGGCTTTACCGACGGCTCGAAAACTGAACTAGGTACAGGAGCAGGGGTGTGGATTCAGGATACCACACACAGTCTCAACATACCACTTGGCAATTATGCTACAGTGTTTCAAGCTGAGGTATTGGCCATTAATATGTGTGCGGACATCATGAACAGCGGAAGACACAAACGCTTTACAATATTCTCGGACAGCCAAGCCGCTATAAGGGCATTAGCTGCAAACAGAATAAAATCTAAGGTCGTACAGGAGTGTAAGGATAGCCTGAATAATCTAGGCAGGAAAAACGGGGTCAAACTAGAGTGGGTACCAGGGCACTCTGGCATGCCTGGGAATGAGAAGGCCGATGAATTGGCTAACATAGGAGCATCCATGACACCTCTCTCACCAGAGCCAATATGTGGAATTGCACCGGCTGTTGCCAGATTGAGCATCCTTAGGTAGGCTGAAGCTGAACACAAGAGGAAATGGAGCAGAAGTGCTACCCAGAGACAGGCGAAGTAATTTATGGTCTTTGCGGATAAGAAAAGAACGGATTCACTGCTCAATCTTTGTAGAAGCAAGGTGAAACTACTGACGGCCCTACTTACAGGGCACTGCAAACTACGGAGACACCTCTACTCCATGGGACTCTCCAATACAACATGGTGCAGATTGTGCTCTGAGGACGATGAGACCCCATACTATATTGTATGCAGATGCACGACGCTGGCAGCCAAGAGGTATCTGCACTTCGGGACGGCGACAATTGATGATCCAAGGAGGATACCGGAGCTGAACATCACAACGTTAAGAAAGTTCATCTCTGATATGGGTCTGGCATTGTAACAGAACGACACGTCGGGTGGCACAATAGGTCTTGTAGGCCTCGGTGCGGTTCCTCGGTTAGCCGGGCACCTTGTTTTCTAAATCTAATCTAATCTACCATATGACAAGTACGATATACTTACTGACAACAGTCCACATATAGCAGCAGTCCTTACGCATCTTAACAATATTAATATGTATGGAAAAATTTAACACTTTAAAAAAAGTCTATTTAATTTAACCCTTTTTTTTTAATTTTTTTTAAAGAGAAAAAGAAAATCAAATTACATCATTTCATGTAAAACTCTACTATATTCTAACAAATACGATAAATAACATGAGGAAGGTATCGCGTAACATGGTGACATCTAAGGAATGAATCTATAATATATAAGGCATAAATATATTATATTGTCTAATAGTTTAATTCGATGTATAAATATTTGCAAAACCGGATATATTAGTATAATACCATGTCTTTATAAAAGTATTTGTGTAATAAATGTTTGGAACAAATCGCCTAAGATGAGGATGTTCATAAATAAATAAAAAAAAAAAAAAAGATAAAGAAAGTGTCTATAAACTGTCACAAGGGCTTCAATTTACACAAAATTATAAAAGGCGAAGAAATAAATTGGATTCCTAGTAATAACGATCCCTTCATTTTTAAAATGTTGCAATGCAATAAATATCCATGAATAAACAGACCATCTTTTTCCCCCGTGTATATAAACATGGGACAATGATCATTCAAACTGACATTGGAAAATAGAACGCGAAATGTAGATTTAAAGGCTAAGAGATGGAGCTGGCGAACAAGCTGATAACAGCAGAATCCTCGGCTTATCAGGGGTGTGGAAGCCTACAGGATTCAGGGGTGCCAGCCCTTCTAGTAATATATTGCCTAACCTGAGGAGTATCATGGTGGCCAAAAGTATCAACATATGTTCAGGGGTGCCAACCTTCCTACTGATATATTGCCTAACCTGAGAAGTATCATGGTGGCCAATAGTCTCAACATATGTTCAAGGGTGCCAACCTTCCTACTGATATATTGCCTAACCTGAGAAATATCATGGTGGCCAATAGTCTCAACATATGTTCAGGGGTGCCAACCTTCCTACTGATATATTGCCTAACCTGAGAAGTATCATGGTGGCCAATAGTCTCAACATATGTTCAGGGGTGCCAACCTTCCGACTCATATATTGCCTAACCTGAGAAGTATCATGGTGGCCAATAGTCTCAACATATGTTCAGTGGTCCCAACCCTCCTACTGATATATTGCCTAACCTGAGAAGTATCATGGTGGCCAATAGTCTCAACATATGTTCAGGGGTGCCAACCTTCCTACTGATATATTGCCTAACCTGAGAAGTATCATAGTGGCCAATAGTCTCAACATATGTTCAGGGGTGCCAACCTTCCTACTGATATATTGCCTAACCTGAGAAGTATCATGGTGGCCAATAGTCTCAACATATGTTCAGGGGTGCCAACCCTTCTAGTAATATATTGCCTAACCTGAGGAGTATCATGGTGGCCAATAGTATTAACATATGTTGAGGGGTGCCTACCCTTCTACTAATATATTGCCTAACCTGAGAAGTATCATGGTGGCCAAAAGTATCAACATATGTTCAGGGGTGCCAACCTTCCTACTGATATATTGCCTAACCTGAGAAGTATCATGGTGGCCAATAGTCTCAACATATGTTCAAGGGTGCCAACCTTCCTACTGATATATTGCCTAACCTGAGAAATATCATGGTGGCCAATAGTCTCAACATATGTTCAGGGGTGCCAACCTTCCTACTGATATATTGCCTAACCTGAGAAGTATCATGGTGGCCAATAGTCTCAACATATGTTCAGGGGTGCCAACCTTCCTACTCATATATTGCCTAACCTGAGAAGTATCATGGTGGCCAATAGTCTCAACATATGTTCAGTGGTCCCAACCCTCCTACTGATATATTGCCTAACCTGAGAAGTATCATGGTGGCCAATAGTCTCAACATATGTTCAGGGGTGCCAACCTTCCTACTGATATATTGCCTAACCTGAGAAGTATCATAGTGGCCAATAGTCTCAACATATGTTCAGGGGTGCCAACCTTCCTACTGATATATTGCCTAACCTGAGAAGTATCATGGTGGCCAATAGTCTCAACATATGTTCAGGGATGCCAACCCTCCTACTGATATATTGCCTAGCCTGAGGAGTATCATGGTGGGCAATAGTCTCAGCATATGTACAGTAGGGTGGTCCAAAAAACTGAAGGTTTTTTTAGAGACCTAGGGACCCTTCGATTTTGTTAGATCTAATAAAAGAATAATCTATGCAAAATCTCTGCACCCTAAAACGTATGGAAGGTAGTGCTCAACAAAGTTTAGTTTTCATACATTACTGAAAAACACTTAAGTTTAGAAAATTTTTGTTCGTTTGTTTTTCAAGATTCAAAAGTAAAAAAAAGCTGTTGATCTCTTTATTACAGATGATATTAAACATTTTCAGCATTTTAGACACCAGGGTACTGGAATGTGAAAGAGTTATCAAACTTCAAATATGTTGTTACTTTCGGGTATTTAATTCCTTCTTTTGTTTCAAGTTTTTTTAACTGCAAAATTTAACGTAGGAAGATAATTATGGTTTATTCATTAATAGAACTGAAGTAAAGAACTGAGCCAGTGAAAGTATCTAGTTTATTTTTGAAAGTATGATTTTTAGTGTGAACAATATTTTAATCAAAATGACAGTACTTAAGACGCATCTTGCAGGCAGTTTTTACTTAATCGGTGTTAAGGAATTTGGATATTTCACAAAGAAGAACCAGCTTCCTACAATAAAAGAAGTTTCGTTTAGATTTCACTTTGTTTCGAGTGAAAAAATCCGCCAGGAACGCTAGTCATGGCACAATTGAAGAATTGACTGAACTTTGGAGCAAAGCCCTAACCCTGACTAAATATAGCGAGGATTCAATTGAAAAACTTGAAAATATGCATTCACAGTGGCTACGTTTAGTGAAAATAAAGGCAGAAAAACTAAGAACAAACGAGCAATAATTTTTATGAAAGATGGGAAAGCTTCTTGACATTTCCCATGCAGATGCTCTAATTCTCAGGACAATATGTACAAGACAACGATTTTTAAATTGGCCAAATAACTAAGAAAAAAATCATCATTTCATCTCAAGACAAAGAGTATATTAAAAAAGTCCGACTCGCAGGAACTGCCTCATCTTAGCGCGGTTCCGTTCTTATCCCTAGTCTAATTTCGAAAGATTAAAATAGAAGCAGTTATTATTTTGTTCAGAGGAGATCGTTGACCGTTGATGATGCAAGGTAGGGATTGTCCGGGTTAGGTCACTGCTACTTAATAATACATACCCCATATGTGTATGTATGTGGGCATATATATGTACATATGTGTGCGTGTATATGTGTATGTGTATATGCATATATATAAATATATATATATTATATATGTATATATATATATATGTATATATATATATGTTAGGTATATTTACATAGATATGTGCATATATTACTGTTAAATATGTCCTACTTGTATTTACAGCCCTGATGAAGGCTTGAAGTTCAAGCCGAAACGTCGGCACAATAAAACGATTTTTACGATAAAATGTAGTTTTATTAAGTAGCAGTGACCGAACCCTGACAGTTATATTTTGGTTCCACCAGTCTTGAAAGGTAGGATTTACAATCTTACCTGGATGGGTCGGCAACAATAGAAACCGTCCCGCTAGTTACAAGGTCTTGGAATCTTGGAACTCTATATTTCTAACAATAAATTGTTTTTGTTATTTTACTTAACCTGTTTTATTTTCGAATACATTATCCAACTACAAGCAATTAAAAAATAACAAGGAATAAAACACAGACAAAAAGAACACTTCGAATAAGCGAAATCAATTACTTTAAAGCTTTAACCTCTTATTTCTCCGATTGACATCGCCTAATCAAAACTTTCATTAGAACCTTTTATGTAGAGCATTTAATAAGCTTTCTAATGGTATTCTTCCGTTTACCAAAATTCTCAACAGTTTTCGAGATAATAATGAAAGTTCCCAAAATTTATATTATTTCTAGCAACAGAAAATTGGCCTCATTTTTCATATCCTGTTTTACACACAAAATTTTCGCAACATAAGAAATTACAAAAATAAAAAGCAATAAAAAACGAAGGGAAAGAGACAAAAATTACTACAAGAACGACAAAAACCCGTTCATAAGAACAAAACAGACGTATTTGAAGTTTTAAGCACTTATTTCTCCGATTGACATAGCCTAATCAAAAATAGTTTCAGATTCTTTTTTGTAGAGAATTTAGTAAGCTTTCAAATAGTTTCTATCCACTTACCACGATTTCCCAACCGTGTTCGAGATATTAATGAAAGTATACGAACTTCCCAAAACTTTTCATGTCTGTTCATAAAATATTTTATTCTAACCCTTCCTTAACTCCAAACGTAACAAAACTTTCAACATATTAGTATTAACGAAAGTATAACATGCAGATAAAGTTTCAACTGAATCCCGTAATTCTAAGTACCCAAACCAAAAACGGTATTCACAAAATATTTTTCCAATTTTCTCAAAAACGGTTAAAGCTATCGCCTTCAAAATGGTTTCATTCGTTTTCCTAGCCCAGGAGTCATATAAAACGAGTACTTAGAAGCTTATGAACTCAAAAACGTAAGCGTTACGATTTTTTTTGCGCGAATTTCGCCCCAAACGCCATCTTCCAGTAGGCGGATTTTGCTGGTTAACGAACTTGACCTTTCAAATTAGACGAAGGATTTTTGTACCAAATTTCATCAAAATCGGACCATTCGTCTTCTATTTAGAGAGCGAACAGACAAATATATATATATATATATATATATATATATATATATAAATATATACATATATATATATATACGAATTTGAACCACCGTTATTTTCGGTCTCTAGGGGTTCTGAAACGCGAAATTTTCTGGTCGGCACTTCCGGATTGTTTCATTGTATCAACCCTATAAGCGGGGTTCCTCCCTATGGGGGAGGGAGGAACCGCGCTAAAACAAGAAAGATTTGAAAAAGAAGAGGAGAAAAGAGAAAAGTCTGTTTCCGCTGCGAAATCCACGTTCTCATCTATTTATCCATTCGATGATGGCTTAAATGATAGTTCAAGTGCTAAAATCAGTTCTGAAAATGTTTCTGATGATGAATTAAATCAACCTTCGTCAAAAAAGAGTTAGAAAAAGTTTTAGGTAGCAACAGCGAAGATGTTTCTTAACCAAACGCTAAGAAGAGCCTTTTGGAACTTGGAGCCACTTCCAAAGAAAAAATTTAAAGACTTCATATTTATTACGGTCTTCATTATATATTATACTTATTTTTAACATGGTTTCTTATGTAAAATAACCAAATAAATTTAAGTTTTTGTATGCTAACATGTCTTGTCATTTTTTCAAAAATTAAAGAACAAATCCTAGTTTCATTTTTTAATCCTTTATCAAACAGAAAAGAATTGGGGGGTCCCTTGGCTTTTACATTCAACTTGAGTTTTTACCATTAGATCTTGGACCACCCTAATGTACAGGAGTGCCAACCCTCCTACTGATATATTGCCTAACCTGAGAAGTATCATGGTGGCCAATAGTCTCAACATATGTTCAGGAGTGCCAACCCTCCTACTGATATATTGCCTAACCTGAGAAGTATCATGGTGGCCAATAGTCTCAACATATGTTCAGGGGTGCCAACCTTCCTACTCATATATATTGCCTAACCTGAGAAGTATCATGGTGGCCAATAGTCTCAACATATGTTCAGGAGTGCCAACCCTCCTACTGATATATTGCCTAACCTGAGAAGTATCATGGTGGCCAATAGTCTCAACATATGTTCAGGGGTGCCAACCTTCCTACTGATATATTGCCTAACCTGAGAAGTATCATGCTGGCCAATAGTCTCAACATATGTTCTCGCACGTTTGTCGTAGGGTGGTTTACATCAGACACTTCTTGCAGGATAAATATCTAAGGTGTCAGATAGATAATTATCATAATTACTATATCCGACACCTGAGATATATTTCCTGTTAGAAGTGTCATATTTAAACGCACCCTTATTGCTGGTGATAGAAATATATATCTTAGACATAAATTGATAGTAAGTGAGTATCTCAGTCATAAATTGTTAGTAAGTGTATATCTCAGACATAAATTGATAGTAAGTGTATATCTCAGACATAAATTGTTAGTAAGTGTATAGCTAAGACATAAATTGTTAGTAAGTGTATATCTAAGACATAAATTGTTAGTAAGTGTATATCTAAGACATAAATTGTTAGTATGTTTATATCTCAGACATAAATTGTTAGTAAGTGTATATCTAAGTCATAAATTGTTAGTAAGTGTATATCTAAGACATAAATTGTTAGTATGTTTATATATCAGACATAAATTGTTAGTAAGTGTATATCTAAGACATAAATTGTTAGTAAGTATA
This sequence comes from Gonocerus acuteangulatus, assembly GCA_946811695.1. Lineage (NCBI taxonomy): Eukaryota > Metazoa > Arthropoda > Insecta > Hemiptera > Coreidae > Gonocerus > Gonocerus acuteangulatus. The sequence goes on from OX328131.1 coordinate 8,816,206, forward strand.
TATCTCAGACATAAATTGTTGTTTACATTAGTTACAATTTCTATCTGACATAAATATCCTGCAATAACTATCAGATGTAACACACATCTGACATTTCTCGCAGGAAATATATATCAGGTGTCGGATAGATTTTTTCTGGAATGTTTACATACTGACAGAAAACATCTCAACATAATTAAATTCTAAATATTCCATCATAAAATGGACAAAATTTCCTTTAAGAAAACTGTTCAAGATTTATGTCACTAAGCCCATTGATAGTAAATGCTTTCAGGACGCACGATGACGCACTTCTGTTTTATTTCTCGATGAATTTTCTTGCGAATATTTTCCTCAGCCCCGTAATGGACTACAAATTCAATACTTACAGGAAATCTTCAAAACTTAATAAGCATTAAATATCTGCAAATGAACTGGATGTTTATTGAGGCTCCCTTTTGTCAAAAAAATGTAGAATGTAGTTTTGTTACTTTCAAATACTTTTTGTGAAGAAATTATGGATTAGTAATGTTATATTGGCCAAACTGTGGGAATCCATTGCCCAGTCCGGAAGCAATATTCAATAGTCCGGAAAGTAACTGCAAGAAATTGTTGGCCTTATCCTAGAGGTCATATGAAGGTCAGATAGAGAAAAAACGTAGAAACAATTTAAGCGTATGTTTTTGAGGTCCCTGACTCCGAACCCGTTGTTTCTTTCACTCACACTGCTTCTCAGAAAATTAATTTTTTAATGATTTTTTTCAGTTGAAGGGTTTTAAACGTTTCCAATCTCATCTATATATATAAAAATCACGTGTCTGTCTGTTTTTCTGTTTGTCTGTTTGTTTGTTCCTAATACAAATCTACACCGTTTGACCGATTTTGACCAAACTTGGAATAATGGTAGGTCTTGATACGAGAAATCTCCTAGGCTAGATCAAAAAAATCTACCAGCTGTCTGTCTGTATGTTTGTCCCATATACAAATCCACACCGTTCGTCCGATTTTGACTAAACTCGGTACACATGTAGATCTTAATCTGGGGAGTGTCGTAGGCTAAGTCAAAAACGTCTACCAACTGTCTGTCTGTATGTTTGTCCCTTATACAAATCCACACCGTTAGACCACTTTTTACGAAACTTGGTATACATGTATGTCTTGATACGGGGTGTTATAGGTCAGGTCAAAGTCGTCTAGGACTCACAGTTGGGAGGCCACGGGTTCATAACAGTTACAGATTCGTGTTATTAGATTTTAATAATACTTATTTGGTTTCTAATTTATTTAGGCTTTTCTATATGCAGAAAGTAGGTGTAGCATGGCACGCCGGGTAACGGCTAGTCCTCCATAAAGACCTCAATATCCCACTCGTTAAAGATTTTGTATTATCCAGATTCCAACGTTTTCATCCTAAACTTTCCACTCATCAATATCCTGAAGTCCTCTCCCTATCAAGCGTCACTCACCCACTCTCTCCACCAAGGCGACTCAAAAGACATTGGCCTAGAGATCTGCTGCAGTGACCAAGTGAAGTGTTAGCAATGTCTTTCTCTTTCTTCAAGTGCGACAATTTTCTGTGGCTCACCGATCTCCCTTCGACTCCAGCCACTGGTCGGAGCAGAAGGGAGCTTGTGTAGGCACCTCTCAACGTCATCTGAGCGACTTTCTGGCGTTAATCGAGGATGAAATTGGGAGGCCTTGAGCACAGAACCTTCATATTGTATCATATATCATATTACCAGATGTATTTGTATACAGGATGTAATAATCAATAAAGAAATATATATATATATATATATATATATATATATATATATATATACATATATATATATATACATATACATATATATATATATATATATATATATATGTATATATATATACATATATACATATATAAATATATACAGATATACATATATATATATATATATATATATATATATATATATATATATATATAAAGTTGAAGGGTAATCAAATAATAACGTTTCAATTCTTTTTTCGGTGTATAAAAAATGTATTATTAGTGCCTGGGTATCTAAGGTTGCGAACAACGTGGACGGTCACCCATTCAAGTACGTCCACACACGACGTTGCTTAATTCGGCGATGAACGTGGCTATGACTTTGTCATATTCTTAGTATATTTTGGTTACAGATTTATAATTTAGTTAGCATAATTAATTATTGTACTATACCTTGTAATAACATTCCTTTAATTGCTGCGGTTGACTAGCAAAGGCAACAAAGCTACTGATATCATGGTTCTGTTATCACCTTTGAACTATCAAGCAAACCGCATCCTCCAAGAACCTCCCTATTACCGAGGAAGGTTATATTGTTAACCTATTTGCTATGAAGCTAACTACAGCCAAGATATTCCTAACCTTTAGCACGTCCTCAATCTAACTATTGAGGTTCAACTCTTAAATGATTTAAAACGTTGGAGTGAAAGGTGTAGAATACAAATCAACGCAGAAAAATGTAAACAGGTTACATTCACTCTTAAACGGAGATCATGCCCTCCGGTCTACATTAAAAACAATCCACTATCAACATCCAGCGAGGTTCGATATCTAGGATTATACCTTGACAGCCGACTGGCATGGAACCCTCACACGAGACTGAAAAGACAAGAACTGAACAGAAGATACGGTTTACTTAGACGACTCCTTGGACCTTCACATAAATTATCGACACAGAAAAAACTTGCAATATACAAAACAATTATTCGAGCAATATGGACTATACGGACTTGAACTCTGGGGATCTGCAAAAACATCAAACATCAACAGAATACAGGCATTTCAGTCAAAATTTCTCCGAAAAATTGTTAATGCCCCTTTCTACGTCTCCAATAAAACCCTTCACAATGACCTCAACATCCCTTTTGTCCTCGACCTCGCTAAACCCCGTTTCCAAGTGTTCCATTCCAAATTGTCTCTCCATCCTAATCCTGAAGGTCAATCCTTATCATCCCAATCCCATCCAGACAATCCTCCCAGGCGGCTTAAGAGACAGTGGCCCCGAGATAATTTACTTGCCTGATCATATAGGAATCATTAAAATATTTGATTATACAGCTTTGAAAGCGCAAAAAATGGTTGGCTTCTTTCACATTTTGTATTGCTTTCATTTTATTTTTCCCCCCCCATTTTTGTCGATATGTACATACATATCTGTATCAACATACCCAAAAAAAAAATTACTTGAAAAACTAATCTTCATTGATCCAACCAACTAGATAGGCTTATTATAATATATTATAATATTTAATTTGTAACGAATATTTTCTTCAATTGTCATGAAATATCCATTTAAACGGTTTTGTTTTGGTCTGTCGTCGCACAGTGGAGCCAAACGCCCGATTTCGGTAAAAAAAAACCTGAAGGTACTTAACTCTTTCTGATTTCGGTATCATTCTTGAAGTATTTATTTGTTGTGAGTCTAATGAGACCACTAACAATTCGATAGAATTCTTTCGATTTTGAAAGATAAACGGGTTTCATATTATGAACTACCTGAAAATCAAGTATTCAATTTAAAAAGTCATATTTTACCCAATACGTGGAGAGATGTATACTAAAAAATGAATTTTTGAGTGAGGATTCGAATTTTTATTAAATTTTAACGTCCATTTATTATTAACTGCGAATTTTAGGACGGGTTATCTATAGGTTACCACCCTTTTCTAGCCAGTACAGGGCTGATGCCTTTTCTTTTTTCTAAAGACAAGCCACCACACCTAGTGTGAATCGAACCCACGACCCTTTAGCACGGAGTGTTGGGTGTTCACGCCTTAACGCTCACGGCCACCGTGATTCGAACAACTAATGTAATATTGTTAACTGGTCTCGACTTATTCCTCTTTATTAAAATTTGAGCGTATAACGAATACATTTAACAGTTTCACAAGAGTTATTATATGGATCTCACTGTTAACGTTCAGTTACTTGCTAGCATAGAATGTTTAACAACCCTCTGCAGAAAAAAATGATAGTAAAGTGGTTTTTCGTAAAATAATTAAATCGGGGTCTCCCGTAGTCTAGTGGCTAGCGCCTTGGATTCATAACCGGGAGATGGTGGGTTCGATACCCACTGGCGCACAGTGTAACGAAGTAGTGAGGATTATAGACAAAAATCATTAACCACTAGTTATTTTCAAATAAACATTTTTATTAATTCAAATCAACTCAAAACAAGGTAACAATAGCATAATAATGCATACTATACGGCTATAATAATATTAATTGTAATATTAATAGAAATAATATAGCAGGTAATAATATTATTAATAACAATATTATAAAATATAATATAACTGTAACATATAATGTATTAATAAACTCTTGTTTATGTCTGCCTCTAAGGAAGCCGGAAGGGCCATCAGGGCGTGAATATCTTTTTTCTTGATAAAAATTAACAACAATTTATTTTAAGTTGATATATTGTTTCAACCAGTATTTATATAAGAGTTTTTTCTCTGCGGTGAACACGTTCCCACATTTTTTACATTTAATATAAGACTAAACTGGCAGTTTTTCAAATATTGCTTAATATTTCTTTAGGATCATCCTGCAGATCAAATAGAATCATTTGCCCGAGGATTGATGTCGTTTTCTTGGATTTATTCACATTTTTTCAAATTTGGAAGAAAAAATAAATTGATGGATCTAAAAATAAAAATCTTTGGAATCGGCAAATTTCGGCAAACTAAATTGCTGTCAGTACATTATACTTGAGGTATACTTTAAGCTCTAAAAAACTTGGGATGTTTGCTATGATCTATCAAAATTTTATACATAAGAAAAATGTCAAAAATTAATGAAGAATAATTCAGGATAAATAATAAGGGAGTAATTACCCGTAATAAATTATATCAGGTAAAAAAGAAATAGTTTTGACATAATTTCCTTCGGATGACTTAATAAAAACACTGTCCTATCTTCAACGAGAGAGGTTCACACTGATTGTTGCTATAAAGCAGGTTTTAAAGACTTTGCCTTGTTTATAATACTGCTAAAGTGTTTGTTGATCAAAATAAAACTAATATTTATAAGTTTTATACGATTTGAATTCCTTGAATAGTTTCTAAACTTAGCTAGAGGATTAAAAATAAAATATAAGAAAACAAAAATTTAGGTTTTTGTCCATTGGCCGTTACACTGTGCGGCGCCAGGAATTTTCTCATCCCACGGTTCGTTGGGAGAAATTCCCCGCTAATCGGTAATTGATACCTACATTTTATTTAGATGTTCAGAAATAGGAAATCCATAGGACATCAACTTCAACTACATTGTACTTCGTATTCACTATATTCGGCTTACTTATCTTTGCGCTAGTTGTTACCCGGCGTGCCAAGCTACACCTACTTTCTGCATTTAGAACAGCAAAAATAAAATTAGAAACCAAATAAGTAATATTAAAATATAATGACGTAAATCTGTAACTGCACGAGTTCACATTTTCCAACCTGTGACCTCCGAACTGTAAGTCCTTGAATGATTTTAACTTGGCCTATGACACTCCCTGGATCAAGACCTATCTGTATGCCAAGTTTGATCAAAATCAGTCAAATGGTGTGGATTTGTATAAGAAACAACAGACAGACAAACAGCTGGTAGACGATTTTGGCGCAGCCTAGGACACTCCCCTTATCCAGACCTACCTGTGTCCAAAGTTTGGTCAAAATCAGTCATACTTTGTCGATTTGAGTAAGGGACAGACAGACAGACAGACAGGTGGTAGACGATTTTGGCGCAGCCTAGGACACTCCCCTTATCCTGACCTACCTGTGTCCAAAGTTTGGTCAAAATCAGTCATACTGTGTCGATTTGAATAAGGGACAGACATACAGACAGGCAGGTGGTAGACGTTTTAAACCTAGTCTATGATACTTCCCGTATCAAGACTTACCTGTGTGCCAAGTATGGTCAGAATAGGTCAAACGGTGTGGATTTCTGTAAGAAACAAACAGACATATAGACACATATAAATTTATAAATGAGGAGGTGAGTTACAAAACTCGTTCGTTGTATTTTTAGAAAAATTGAGATGGCATTAGATTATAAAAGATATTTCAATGCTATTTCAACATATGTTGAAATATAACATAAATCTGTAAACATAAAGATGTATCTTTCGAAGGCAAAAAACCCCATTTTAATCTGGCCACTCTACAAGACGCAGTTTAGAGTTTTTTGAGCTACCTGAAAAATATGTTCCTGTGGAACGAATGAGTTTTCCATCTCACCTACTCTATATATATATATATATATATATATATATATATATATATATATATATATATATATACACACATATGTATATAGATTCATCAATTTTGGTGTAATTAGTGTTTAGCTCCTTCACTAGAGGGCTTGTGTAACCTACTTTGGATTATTCAAGTCAAAGAGGATTCTTGCAAAAAATACTTATCCATTTTTATCATAAAAATGTAAGTTATTTATTGATGACGTTTTGCCTCATAAAATTTTTTGTATTATGTCTTTTTAGATGGAAATCACTTGACAAAGTAGCTACTACAATAAGAAAGATGGTGTAGCTTCCGAAATTGATTTATCTTAACCCTAAAATTTTTAGCATGCTTTTTAATTTTCACTACCAGGGTGTTGTACCTCTTACCACGACTAGGTGTTGTTCCTTTGACCAGGTCAGAGGTACAACACACCTGAGTAATTTTTTCATAATTCAATTTTTATGTTCTTCTGCCACATATTTTTTAAAAAATTACTTAATATTGGTTGCTTCAATTGTTCAAAGAATTTAAAAAATAATAAATGAGATATGTTCAAACTGACTTTATCAATCCTGAGTGTAGCAGTTCGAACCTATCGCCCCTTATCGTTCCACCTCAAGTTGTAAAGCCTCATCGAAAAGCGCAGGCAAGGAAAATATCAAATAGGGAACGGCCTCGTATCCTGACAGATATTCCTGAAAAGCTAATTATTGAAGGTGAAAAAAAAAATGAAAGCACCATCCTAAACGTAAGACACCACATACAAATAAACCCCTTTCACAAAAAAGTGGTAAGTAAAAAGAAAATTATTCTAATGACAGTCCAGACTCTGATACTGACACCGAAATGTCTTCAGGAGAAAGTGACGTTGATCTGTCTGATAAATGTCATGAGTTATGTCGATGACCAGTAACTATTTGAAAAATATGATTTGGAAAAAGGAAATTTTATACTTGTTAAAAATAAAAGTAAAAAGACTATTACATATTTAGTCGCAGAGATCGGTGGTATTAAATGTCCAATGTCTAAGATCCAATATTTGAAAAAACATACTTTAAGTGACAAGTTTACGAGAGAAGATGAAAATATGTATAATATTGATGTTGAAGACATTGTGGCTAAACTTCCATACCCTACTATTGCTAGTGGATCTGCTTGACAGTTAAAACGTTTATCGGTTGGACTGGATTTTTCAGCATATTAAGCATAACATAATATCAATAATAGCTTTTTTATTATGCTTACATCCTTGTCCTGTATTTATTAAACTTATAATTAATTGCAATATTACTCAATACAATTTTGAATACACAGCACTGCTGTGTTGTTTTTAGGTGGTCAAAGGTACAACTACATGTTGTACCTTTGACCACTGAACGATTATGTTTTTAAAAATTAATAAAAAATATTAAATGTAAAGCTAGAACCTTGAAAGCATTAAATATGATAAGCGATAGAATACTAATTACAATGAAATAAAAAAAAATGAATTTAGCTTTAATGTTCAAGCCAAAAAAAATTCAATTTTGCATAGTGGTCAAAGGTACAACACCTTCCCCTGGTTATATATATATATATATATATATATATATATATATATATATATATACAGGGTGTCCCGTAAATGTCTAGTCATATTGTGAGGGGTGATAGAGGACCTTTAGGGGAACAAAAAATGTTCTATGACGATTTCCCGAATTCTCGCCCATAAGGGAGAAAACGTCGTTTTATTGTTTTTTCGAGACAAACGTGGTTTTTAGAAGAATAATCGTTGTAGCTCCGTCCTAGGTGGTACTACTAGAAAGGGGGTGAAACCTATCGAAAGCTGAGTAAATTTACTATAAGACTAGTTGAAAGTAAACGTAAAAATGAATGAATGTAAGTATGTATATCTTACCAAAAGAAAGCTATTCTAAATTTCGTGACATTTTATTGATATTTCTTTCCAGCGTTACTCCTCAATGGGCAGGATCTGTGATTTCCGGCTTTCAGAAAAACTTCCTCATTTAACCAGCTTTCCATTCATGTATCACAACCCTGTGTTATTGAAGTATTTGAACGGTTTAAGAACAAAAGCTTTAAAAAAAACATGGATCTGTGAAAAGAAAATTATATTTTTTTCTTCAGTTTTTTCAAAAAGCTGAAGAGAAATATTTATTTTTATAAATGTTTACATAATAATAAATAAATATTTACTTAAAACAATAAAAAAAATTACTTCCACGAATATAAAAAAAATTCCTAAAACAGTAAATAAATAAAATACACATTTATTTTGAATTTATTAATTCAGGTAACTAATACTGGGTCCAGGTGGCGGCCATTAAGGAACACCAACCATACATTAACCTCAAAAATTATTATTTTTACCTAGATCACGCATTTGAACACATTTTTACAGGACTATGTATGTCTTATTTATGAGGGATAGAATTTGTAATTACCACAATCAATTCAAGGTAAAGCATTTCTTTTAAAAAATATAAATACCTGTGGCGAGAATTCGGGAAATCGTCATAGAACATTTTTTGTTCCCCTAAGGGTCCTATATCACCCCTCACAATATGACTAGACATTTACGGGACACCCTGTATATATCGATTATATCGAATCGCGCAAGAATTTTGATACCCCTGTGAGATACATATCTCCTCCCTTTGAGATATACGACACCCAATGAAAACCAGACTCTATTCCACTAATACAGCCATCGGCTCAATTACCTCTGGGACCATTCCCCAGTCCATTGCCAAGGTTGGAAGGGATTATTGGACTTGGATAGGAGATTTTCGCTTCGTCTCATCCCATTTCAAAGGTAGTTAATGGCGAATGATTGGATTTCTTAGCTGGTTCGAGAAGAAATACTAGTATCCGAAAATAGAAGGTACATTAACCCTAGAATTAGAGATTAAGATGATGTAATGGGATATCTGAAACAAACCTATAGAGAAAAGATAATCCTGGATTCCTAATATTTAGCTATGGAAATAGAAATAATCTGAATTTCTTAGAGGAATAAAGTGTATTAATCTTATTCTTTACTTCAGTAATAATTATTATTTATTTATTAATTAATTTAAGAACTGCAAAGCATTAGCGATCAGCCCTAAAATAATTTATAAAAAATAATAAGAACTACATTTATAAATTATAACGCAAGGTCCGGTTACAAAATTAGAAAATAAACAGCAAATCGTGGAAAATGAATAATAAGATAAATAATAAAATTTAAATATATATATATATATATATATATATATATATATATATATATATATATATTTTAATGCGTTTCGTTCTTTTAGGCTTAGGGTCGGGAAAAAGTAGTACTTCCTTGTGTCACACCACTTTATTTTTTCTGCCCTACATGTTTCGTGCTTAATTCAATCGCACCTCATCAGGGGCACTTCTGCAACCAAATCCATTTTTGTACCTCCCAATATTAAACATATTTAAAATATACAAGATTTTTAAAAGTCCAGATTTTAAAATAACTTTAACAAACATTTTTTAAAAGTCCTACCTTGCTAAGAAGTCCTCTCGTCTCCTCATGTACCTTCTACGGAGGCAGGGGTAATACTAGTCTTGTCCTAAGCCTACCAATATGGCCGCGTCTTTATCGATACGTGGTATTTGTAAAGTCCTAAACATGTAGGGCAGAAAAAATAAAGTGGTGTGACACAAGGAAGTACTACTTTTTCCCGACCCTAAGCCTAAAAGAACGAAACGCATTAAGAAATATTTTGGGTCATCCACAAGAGTAATAATATATATATATATATATATATATATATATATATATATATATAACACAATAAATGAAAATAATTAGTAACTATAGTGATAGGGTCGATTCGGTACCTTATTCGCTCATATGAATCTATCAAGAATTCATTACATGAAATGAATAATTTTTTCCCCCCAAATAATGTTTTATATTAATGGGTTTTACCTATGATCAAAATTATTAAACTCTACAAGGAACAAAACAACTTCGTTCAGGAATCGCATAGGGGCGATAAAATACATGTTTTACAAAATGAAAATATACGAAATTATAAAAATGTCACTGTTTTTTCTTGTTAAGGTTCCACAATTTCATGTATAACAATTATTTAAATATATTAATGGTGCTCTGATAGGCAGATTATCCAAATCAAGAAACTTGATCTAGACAAACTTCATGTATTCTTGTGCCAATATCAACCAATAGTGCCCAGATTTTGTACATTGTATACTGGAAATTCGTATTTTTAAGGAAATTATAATAACTACGTTGTTCGGGACCTATGAGCTACAAAACGTGCACATATTTGCTGAGGACTTCGGAATCGACAACATAAGAAGGCTTTTGCTCCCTTAGATACAGAAGAATCTCGCTAAAAGCTTGTCTTCATTAAAATTCCCATGAAAATATCTGATTCATGAAGCCCCCATCTGGTGAATAGGTTACTATAAAGTGGTTATGCAAAGCACCAAGTCCCACCAAATCTCTGAAATACTTAAGATAAACGAGAGGATTAGCAAGGACTTTGCAGAATAATGCAGAAGGCAGCTTCAGGTTGCGGCTTCGTGGCAAACTTAATTCTAGACAACTTCAACTTAGCTATACAATTTGACTCAAGATGGAACACCCCCCCCTTATTTTATGCTAGATTACCTCTCGAAATAGGGTTTTCTAACACAAATATCTATCTGCATAAATTTGCATTAATATATTTTGTCACTTTAAATCCATGTTAAAAATATTATTATTAATTTTCAGCAATTTCTTCAGAAAAACAGCTATTTATTTATAAATTTAATTTTTAGTATTCCGCAACATAGGCGACGTTTTTCCGCAATATACGCCTACATTCCGCAACATAGGCGACGTTTTTCCGTAATATACGCCTACATTCCGCAATATAGGCGACGTTTTTCCGCAATATACGCCTACATTCCGCAATATACGCCTACATTCCGCAACATAGGCGACGTTTTTCCGCAATATACGCCTACATTCCGCAACATAGGCGACGTTTTTCCGCAATATACGCCTACATTCCGCAATATAGGCGACTCTTTCGACGTCAACGTTAAATAGAAAAAAATGAAATTAGAATAGAATAAAATTTATTTGTTAAAGATTTACAATCTTGTACAAATTATACATATATAAATATAAATAACTTTTTCACCCACATAAGTCCAGTTTATCATAACTCTACAATGACTTGTAATAAAAAAAAACAGAAAATAACTAAATAATGATACTTCATTGTGTGTCAAATGATTTATCTTTACGTTTTCAATAAAACCACAAGAAATAAGAAAAAATAACATAAAAAAACAAACAGAAAAAGAACGTAGAACGTAGAAAAAGAAAAGGAAAAAAAATGAAATTAAAAAAAAATAAAGAAAAGATATTAAGAAGAAAAAGAACTGTGATTCAGACAAAAAAGTCCGACTCGCAGGAACTGCGTCATCTTAGCGCGATTCCGTTCTTATCCCTAGTCGCATTTGAAATTTCAAAATATAAACAGTTATTATTTTGGTTCGACTTTCCTTGAAATGGTTTATGACTTTACCTGGCCGGGTCCGCCATCCCCCAGAATCCACTTCTAGATATACACATTTCACACGGTTCAATGCAGTGAAAAATATCAAAATGTTTCACATTTTATTGTGTTCTTCTACTATAGTACTAATTCTACAAAAAAATGCAATTTAAAACAATAATAAAGCGACACCAACAGCATAAAGGCAGTTGAAAATATTCAAAAGGCGTCCTCGAATCTCTCTCTTGGATACCTATATTTCCAACAATACATTTTTTTTCATATTTTACTTATCCTGTTATATGGTCAAATATATTTTCCTACTATAAGATATAAAAACTGAAACTAACTTAGAAAACTACTCGATCGAAAACTGCATGTATACCGTTTTTATATGAACTTTAGTAAGCTTCCGAATTGTTTCGTTTTTCTTATCACAATTTCCCTGCTGTTATCAAGATTAACGGAAGTTAAAATATGCTCAAACCGTAGAGCTGTTCTTCTCTATTTAATAATAATAAAAGAATGTTTTTTTTTTATTATTTTTATTGTGCATTGACGTCTGGTCCATTAGCACCTACAAACATGTTGCAGTGGTGAATTTTCTCAACGAGCCGAGAGTTGAGAAAATTTTTGCTGCCGGTGGGAATCGAACCCATCATCTTCCGCACGGGAATCAAAAGCGTTGGACACTTGACCACGAGGAGGCCTAAATAATAATAATGTATACTTTCTTTTTCTTCTAATACTTCCTATATATGCATAGGTATATATATATATATATATATATATATATATATATATATATATATATATATTTCTAACTAGCGCACTAAATATTTCATCTTCTATAAGGCCAACCCAGCCTTTAATTAATTTATTAAAAGTTCTTTTCAAACGAGAAAATTAGGCAGCTGGAGCATAGTACTGACCACACTATCTCCTTAGTGTACCGTATGGTCAAGTATCAGATAACTCTCTAGTATCTGCCTCTGTAGGCCCACACGTGGCTTGTATGTATATATGTATATATATATATATATATATATATATATATATATATATACATATGTATTTATGTATACTTACTCAAATATTGTATATATATAAATACGTACTCAAATTTGAGCCACCCGTACATTCTTCTACATACATTGTCATCGGAGCTTCCAGATTGCCTCATTGGGTTGACGTCATAAGCAGGTTTTGTCCCTTTGGGCGGGAGAAACCTAATAAAATGAAGTCATGTGTGTGTGTCCGAGAAAACTAGACAAGGAGGTAGTAAGAAGAAAAATTCCTGACCGACCAAGTGAGTAAATGGAGGCCATATTTCTTCTTGAAAGCAGTTAGTTCCAATTAGAGGAAACAGTAATATAAACTCCCCTGCTTCCAGGTTATATAATGGAATATAAAAACAATATATTATACCCATATACCAACCACCACCTGTTCTTCCTATATATATCAGGAATATTGTAACAAAATACAAAATTTACTCCAAGGATGAAATAATGGTCGAAATTTCCCACAAATGTTTTATTGGCAAATCGTTTTCAGGGACTAAGCCCCATTTTTAATGCCCATGCATTGGCTCTTATTCAGCCGAGCCTTGCTCCTTGAGTCTAGGAGCAAGGCTCGGCTGAATAAGAGCCAATGCATGGGTATTGAAAATGGGGCTTAGTCCCTGAAAACGTTTTGCCAATAAAACACCTGTGGGAATTTTCGACCATTATAATGGTCCAAGGATGAAATAATTATTTCATCCTTGGAACATGAATTTTCCACCATCCAGCAATCTCCAACAAACAAAATTTACTCTACCTTAGGGAGTTTTTATAATAAATTTTAACGCACAAAATTAATCTATGAATGCTTGTCTAAGCACAATCTATGGATGATTTCTTTCCAAGTAGAATGGGTTACTTTATTTTGATAAATCGAAATCAAAAAATAACTCGAGCAATTTTTTTATTTTACGGCGCATCAACATCTAGGCCATGAGCGCCGACATCCAGGGTGCTGCGAGGATTTTTTACTCAACAAGCCATAAGATGAGAAAATTCCTACCGCCGCACAGTAGTGAGGATTGTGTACAAAAATCATTAACCACTAATTATTTTCAAATAAACATTTTTACTAATTGAGATCAACTCAAAACAAGGTAACAACAGTATAATAATGCATTATACACGGCTATAATAATATTAATTGTAATATTTGTAATATTAATAGAAATAACACAGTAGGTAATAATATTATTAATAACAATATCATAAAATACATTATAACGGTAACATATAATGCTAAAATAGTATAGTAGTAAATTATACTTATTTTAATATTTCCATAGAATAATAATATGCACTTCACTATTTTCTAATAAATTATTAAATAATTTCTTAATTCTGAGTCTGAGTCTTAATTCTGAATCGTTTTTGGATTCTTGAGAATGTAAACTTACATCGAAACCAATATCTATTTGATTATTAATATCATCCTCTATTATACGTTCATTAATGTCTGGACTGATTTTCCTTTGCCTTTTTATATATTTCTCCGTAAAGAAAGCTCTGGGCCAGATATCAGAAGAACCCGGCGCTTTTTCCATCTCTCACACAACGCTGTAAACTATTTTTTTATTTCCACCTCTAAGAAAGCCGGATGGGCCATCTGGGCCTGAATATATTTTTTCTTTATAAAAAATTAATAACAATTTCTTCTAAGTTGATGTATTGTTTCAACCAGTATTTATATAAGAGTTTTTCCCCGCCGGTGGACACGTTCCCACATTTTTAACATAAATTATAGGACTAAACTTGCAGTCTTTTTAATATTGCCTAATATTCCTTTAGGATCATCCTGCAGATCAAATTGAATCATTTGCCCGAGGATTGATACCGTTTTCTTGGATTTATCCACATTTTTTGAAATTTGGAAGAAAAAATAAAATGTATTATCTGATGGATCTAAAAATAAAAATCTTTGAAATCGGCAAATTTCGGCAAACTAAATTGCCCTCAGTACATTATACTTGAGGTAAGCTTTAAGCTCTAAAAAACTTGGGATGTTTTCAGATTTAGTTTTTTTGCTAAGGTCGATCAAAATTTTGAACTTAAGAAAAATTTCAACGACGAATGAAGAATAATTCAGCATAAATAATAAGTGAGTAATTACCCATAATAAATTATATCAGATAAAAAAGGAATAGTTTTGAGGTAATTTCCTTCGGATGACTTAATAAAAACAATGTCCTATCTTCAACGAGAGAGGCTCAAACTGATTGTTGCTATAAAGCAGGTTTTAAAGACTTTGCCTTGTTTATAATACTGCTAATGTGTTTGTTGATCAAAATAAAACTAATATTTATTAGTTTTATACGATTTTAATTCCTTGAATAGTTTCTAAACTTAGCTAGAGGATTAAAAATTAAATATAAGAAAACAAAAATTTAGGTTTTTGTCCATTGGCCGTTACACTGTGCGCCGGTGGGAATCGAACCCACCATCTCCCGCTTATATATCTAATGCGTTTGCCACTAGACCATGGAGACAACCCTTTTCCTCTTTTGTGCTGTTTTATTCTAAACACAAGTCACTATTGGTCAAAAACTAGCTGTGTCATGCTACACCTACGTTGTGCATCCAGAAAAATAAAAATAAATTAGGAACCAAATAAGTAATATTAAAATCTAATAACGCAAATCTTAACTGTTTAGTATTACAGTTTCGGACCCGTGACCTCCAAACTGTGAATCCTAGGCAATTTTAACTTAAAATAGGACACTCCCCTTAGCAAGACATATATGTGTGCCACGTTTGGTGAAAATCCGTTAAACGGTGTGGATTTGTAAGAGGAACAAACAGGCAGACAGGCAGAAGGTAGACGTTTTTGACCTAGCCTATTAAGGCCTATTTTTGACTCCCCTGATCAATGCCTACATGTGTGGCAAGGTTGTTCAAACTGGTTTTACGGTGTGGATTTGTATGAGGAACAAACAGGCATTCAGACAGTAGGTAGGCGTTTTTGACGAACCTATCAAGGCCTATTTTTGACTCCCCTGATCAAGGCCTACATGTGTGCCAAGGTTGTTCAAACTGGTTAAACGGCGTGGATTTGTATGAGGAACAAACGAGCAGACAGACAGAAGGTAGAAGTTGTTGACCTAGCCTATCAAGTCCTATTTTTGACTCCCCTGATCAAGGCCTACATGTGTGCCAAGGATGTTCAAACTGGTTAAACGGTGTGGATTTGTATGAAGAACAAACAGGCCGACAGACAGAAGGTAGAAGTTGTTGACCTAGCCTATCAAGTCCTATTTTTGACTCCCCTGATCAAGGCCTACATGTGTGCCAAGGTTGTTCAAACTGGTTAAACGGTGTGGATTTGTATGAGGAACAAACAGGCAGACAGACAGAAGGTAGAAGTTGTTCACCTAGCCTACCAAGTCCTATTTTTGACTCCCCTGATCAAGACCTACATGTGTGCCAAGGTTGTCCAAACTGGTTAAACGGTGTGGATTTGTATGAGGAACAAACAGGCATTCAGACAGTAGGTAGGCGTTTTTGACGAACCTATCAAGGCCTATTTTTGACTCCCCTGATCAAGGCCTACATGTGTGCCAAGGTTGTTCAAACTGGTTAAACGGCGTGGATTTGTATGAGGAACAAACGAGCAGACAGACAGAAGGTAGAAGTTGTTGACCTAGCCTATCAAGTCCTATTTTTGACTCCCCTGATCAAGGCCTACATGTGTGCCAAGGATGTTCAAACTGGTTAAACGGTGTGGATTTGTATGAAGAACAAACAGGCCGACAGACAGAAGGTAGATGTTGTTGACCTAGCCTATCAAGTCCTATTTTTGACTCCCCTGATCAAGGCCTACATGTGTGCCAAGGTTGTTCAAACTGGTTAAACGGTGTGGATTTGTATGAGGAACAAACAGGCAGACAGACAGAAGGTAGAAGTTGTTGACCTAGCCTACCAAGTCCTATTTTTGACTCCCCTGATCAAGACCTACATGTGTGCCAAGGTTGTCCAAACTGGTTAAACGGTGTGGATTTGTATGAGGAACAAACAGGCATTCAGACAGTAGGTAGGCGTTTTTGACGAACCTATCAAGGCCTATTTTTGACTCCCCTGATCAAGGCCTACATGTGTGCCAAGGTTGTTCAAACTGGTTAAACGGCGTGGATTTGTATGAGGAACAAACGAGCAGACAGACAGAAGGTAGAAGTTGTTGACCTAGCCTATCAAGTCCTATTTTTGACTCCCCTGATCAAGGCCTACATGTGTGCCAAGGATGTTCAAACTGGTTAAACGGTGTGGATTTGTATGAAGAACAAACAGGCCGACAGACAGAAGGTAGAAGTTGTTGACCTAGCCTATCAAGTCCTATTTTTGACTCCCCTGATCAAGGCCTACATGTGTGCCAAGGTTGTTCAAACTGGTTAAACGGTGTGGATTTGTATGAGGAACAAACAGGCAGACAGACAGAAGGTAGAAGTTGTTGACCTAGCCTACCAAGTCCTATTTTTGACTCCCCTGATCAAGACCTACATGTGTGCCAAGGTTGTCCAAACTGGTTAAACGGTGTGGATTTGTATGAGGAACAAACAGGCAGACAGACAGCAGGTAGGCGTTTTTGACGAACCTATCAAGGCCTATGTTTGACTCCCCTGATCAAGGCCTACATATGTGCCAAGGTTGTTCAAACTGGTTAAACGGTGTGGATTTGCATGACGAACAAACAGACAGACAAGCAGCTGATTGACGTTTTTTGACCTAGCCTACGAGACTACCCTGATCAAGACCTACTAGTGTTCAAAGATTGGTCAAAATCGCCATCAATCACAAACACCTGATTTATATATATATATATATATATATATATATATATATATATATATATATATATATATATATATATATATATATATAGATGTAGAACAAGCATATTGTGGAGATATGTTTTTGGAGTATGAGGGGAGCATTTAAGTCATTTCATGTTACTGTCGGCCATAAATAACTTTTAGCCGAGACATGAGAGAAGCAAGGTCAGACGAGGAACCGAAAAAATATCCTACTAGAACACTCGAGCAATGTCAGGCCCATATTTCTTCTTCCCTCTCTCCAAGCAGCCATCTTGATCAATTTAAAAGTCCGAATCACAGGAACTGCATCATTTTGTGCTTTACTTTACTAATCCTTTATAGTGTTTTTAAGCTCTGAAAAGATATATTTTGAATTGATATTTTTTGAAAAATTTAAACTTCTACTTTAAATACCTATAGAGATTTTAAGAGCACATGCTCTGCTTCCGGTCTCTCTTGAGAAAACTCTATTACTCAATTAAAATTATGCTTGTGTTGTTTAAAGTAACAATTAAAAATTGAGGAAAACATAGACAGAAAAAAGTTTATGAAACAAATGTTTTCCAAGGTCAAATGTTTGTATTTAAAATTTCGAATCTACTTGCAGGTACTCGTTTTACAGGTTCCTTAACATAGGAAGTCGAATGAAACCATTCTTAAGGCGATATCTGTAACCGTTTTTGAGAAAAGTGAAATAAATATTTTTGTTAGTACTTTTTTTTTTTTGGTGGGTACTTAGAATTTTGGGAGTTAATTGAAATATTTTCTACATCTTTGAAAAATAAGATGTTTAAATTATTAAGGTTAAGGAAGTATTCCAAGCAGATTATTGGGCGTGATCTCACCCAATTGCTGTTAATGTGTTTTTATTTATGTAGGTTACCTTCTTGTCTAATGTTTTGAAATATGTTGTTTTTCATTTACAAAAATACTCAATACATTTCGTCGCTACCATGTCAAACTATGAAATATGCAAATCGGAGCAAACTAGAGAACGAACATATTTTATTCATTGACGAAGATATGTATTGAAAAATGGTCTTATTCGATACTTTATTTAAGGCTATTCTAAAGGGGTTAGAGAAGTGACAAGCCGTATCGTCCACAATCCAAGAGCCAAGTCTGGAATTAGAAAAAGTAGATTTTGCATATTCGATAGTTTGACATGGTAGGGACGTTATATGCAGCCATATTAATGGAGAAGAGCGTTCTACTCGAGATGAAAGCATCTTACCAGTTCCCGGTATAATTACAGAACTGTATTAATTGTTAGTAAATACGGATAGATAGTACGTGCTTTAGCCTTACTTTGGCTCGTTAGTTTCAGGATAACGTTACCAACTTATGGATTATCATCATTAACTAACATCTTAGTCCTGTAACTAATACAATATCAAATACGCGCCAACGGGCATAGCCACGTAGAATACACCGGTTCCCGTAGATCACCGAAGTTAAGCAACGTCGGGCGTGGTCAGTACCTGAATGGGTGACCGACCACGTGCTGTTGGCATTAGAAAAGGGTGGCAACCTGTAGATAGCCCGGCGCTAATGGCCAAGATGTAGATGCGCCGTTAAAAAAAAAAAAAAAAAAAAAAAAAAAAAAAAAAAAAAAAAAAAAAAAAAAAAAAAAAAAAAAAAAAAAAACGCTTTATGAATCTAGACGATAATAAACTCTATAACTAACATCTGTTATGTAAATATTAATTTTTAGTCCAAGAGCTGGTTTCATGAATTGTTTTATAAAAGTAATACATAAAATAGTGTACACTAGCACCGATCATCTGCGCAGTTGTGTTTATTCTCTGCACTCTCATTGGTTCTTCCTCACATGATCTTGTACAGCTGTTCCGGTTTAAATGGCAGCGTGAATAAAACACTCATTTAATATTAAAATAAAAACTTCTTTTTTTTATGTGCATGTTTTACCCCTTAAAAGTGTCTGCCTTATTTATTGTTCATTGTAAAATTGTCTTAATTTTACATTAAAGATAGTTGGCTCCTTCATAAAACTCTATTTTTCGGCAATATTGTTTTGCACCTTTCCCCTGTGTGTAGTACCTGTTGTTCCACGGTATGTCCAGGAAACACATATTTACCTTCTTATATACCCAAGCTTTATTTTTTTAAAATTTCTTTTCTTTTTCTTTCCATTTGTGAAAAACAAAAATCTGTTTTGGTTAAAAAAAAAAAAAAATGTTTCTTCTTCTTTGTTTATTTTGCGTTCGTATGGATTACTTTAAGCACCTTACTCAGAAATACGGTTTAAAAAAAAAACAACGCATTTTTGGATGACTGTAATGACATTTTCGGTATAAAAATGATTTATCTTTAGAGGGTAATGACTCTTTTAACTAAATCATATCTAGAGTGTTTCAGGAGATTCTGTTTTTATTACAAATTGTTTTTTTATTAAATATCAGGACCTAACTTGACCTTCCTACGCACAGTTAAAGATAAGATTCCTAGTATCATTGATTTCGAAGCATTCTATAATATAACACCAATATAATCCTGTATAATCCAATCCAATCTAATCCTGATTGATCCAGGAATTCAGAGGGGGCCCTGGGGGTTGACTTAGGATTCCTGCTATTGTAGGGATTGACAGGACCAGAGCTGAAATACTGCCAGGATTAAGCTGTTAAATCTAAAATACCATATTAACAACAAACATGCTAGTCTTCTTGCTGAAATAAACTAACCCTACCTGGGATGATGAATGGAGGCAAATTAGAGAAAACAAGCTAAGAGAAATCAAAGCAACTACATCTACCTGGGACACTTCAATACGTGCGGCTAGAAGGGAAGAGGTAGTTCTTACACGCCTCAGAATCGGACACACGAGGCTTACACACTCACACTTAATGACGAAAGATCTACAAACTTTGTGCATCACCTGTGGAATTGAATTAAACCTCCTCTATAAACGTTTAAGGTTGACACTCACACATAAAAGTCTGGTCGTATCCGACCCAGAGCCATTTTTGGGCCTGAAATGCAATATGTTATTGGGATTTACGCATTTATTTTTGAATATTAGGTGAATAAAATAAACTTTTATAACGTAAAAGACAAATCATAAAGGAAAACAAGCATTTAAGTTCAGAAAAGTAAAATTAATTCTAAAAAAAAAAAAAATAAAAATAAGAAAACATAGTAAATTGTTTAGGACACGTTAAAAAATTAGTAATAACAACTATATACATATGAGTGTGTGTGTGTACACGCAATGACTAATTTAATATCACAATAAAACTTGAGGAACACATTATATCACATTTCTGTTTTGGTAAAATAATCACAGGCACTGTGGCACACAGGGACAGATTTTGTTCACACAGGGTCGAATTGGAAAGATAAACGTCTATATCTTGATATTCTTGATCATCTTGATTTGAGAGTTCCTCGACTCCTTCGTCATCATTTGAGAGAATACCATCGTGAGACTCTGAATCTATTCCATCAATTTGGCCATCTAATTCCGCATCAGATTGCTTCTTTTGTCACCTGAATTTGGCTATAACTTCTTCCATGGTTATGAGTAATTTTTTTTCTCCAGAAGACATGATTTTTTAATGAAAACCTGGAACAACAGCATCTATAATCAAGTCCGTTATCATAAAGGTTGGGTCGTATCCGACCCGGGTTCGGGGAAAATTTGTATTGAGAGATGATTAAAAATATATAGTTCTTACCTGACAGATGTAAACATGGTCCGTGGCTTTCGCGGGATTGACTGAGAGGGTACCTGAAGCCCTTTGACGTTCCAGTGGGGGTATGAGGAGATATGCGCAGTTTTCCGCTTTGTGGGTCGGATACGACCCGTACATTTATAGGTGAGGGTTAAGTGTTAAGCATATACTGACGGAGTGTAGAAATTACCAAATTGAAAGAAGAATTCACGATCTTTCAGGAACATTGGATGAAATATTGGGTGATACCAAAACAGCAATAAACAATTTTATGAAGGAAACTGGACTATTTAATAAAATATACCAAACATCATACATTAATTTAGGAGGCTATAGATCCTCTCCGGACTTGTCCACAACATATGTATTTGTAAGAAAGTATACGAGTAGCCTTGTGAAGCTGGGGTTGCCTCGCCTCAGCTGAGAATGGTAATCTTAGTCAATATATAATACTAATTGTTATTTCTTCCGAATTCTCTTAATCCTTTCCATAATAAATGCATATTTCAATAAATTCAATTCGTACAATTAAAATAGAATCCAACCATTAAGTTTTTTTCTCGTTTAACGGTGACCATGACCCATGTGGTTGATTTCACAAATATATATATATATATATATATATATATATATATATATATATATATATATATATATATAGCCTTTGCTGATAACATTTCTTATTTTGAAGACTTATTAACTTTGAATTTTACAACACTTCAGTAATAGTGCTAATGGCCCCAGTACAGATACACTTAAAAAAAAAAAAAAAAAAGTAATATTATTTTTATTGGTATACAAATTTTTTATGGAACAACGTGCTCTAAAACAATAGCAATTAACATGTAAATAAGAGTTTGTATGAAATCTGAGCAAAGCAGAATCAATTTTATGAAGAGCGTTTATTCAGGAAACGATTGTCATTGTGTAACAAATATTATAGGTTAGCTTTTAATTGTTATGAAACAAAAAAACAAATGGTTGTGTTTTGATTAGTGCAAAATTTTTAAAAACGTTCATCGATCCTACATACTATGTATATATAAATATATAAATATATATATATATATATATATATATATATATATATATATATATACAAAGTTCCCAACTGCCGTGAGAACGACAGGAGGTCGGCGTGAGGGCTGGATACTTACCTGCAGGGCAGGTTGCCTGGAAGATAACACCCATGCTGTTCAGCAATGCTATATTTCTGAGGCACGATACCGTGGTGAATGTACTGGGAGGGGCCTTAGCCGGGAGGGGGTACGAGGTAGACCTCGAGACTGTTCTGACAGCTGATGGCCGACGATGGAAGCCTAATATAATAGTGGCAAAACAGGGTAAGGTGACTATTGTGGACGCACAGATTCTCTTCTTGGGGTACTCTTAAAATTGATATGTATAAATTACCGACTTAGGCCTCACAGCAACTATGCTTGTGAAGTTTCCAAGCCTAAATAACGAGGGTGAAGGAGACGCCCAATTGTTAAGTTGACTAGATGTATTTAAGGCAGCATGTATCAATAATGTAAGTGTATTCCATCTCCTAATAAATAAAAATAAAAAAATAAAATAAAAATACGTACATCCACAAAGTTCGTAGAGTTCGTTATTGATATGACCTGCAAATGATTAATTATAATTTAGATATATTACACATGTTAATAGTTAGTTCAGTTATTGGTTATGAATGAAAAAGTGAAAAATACAAACTCCAATTATTCTTTGTCTCGTTGTTATTAATACATAATAACTGGCGACGAGTATAAACTAGTAATGGAAGACAAAATACGTAAGTTACGTGCAATTTACAAGGGACATATAACAAAGAACATTCCTGGAAGTTCTAACAGAAAGAAAACAGGAAAAAAATAATACCGAAGAAAGACAGAATTCGGAAAAATGGAGGACTCTGGAAATCGGTAGAAGAGTTCAAGCTCGGAATTACCAAGGGGGAGAGAAGTGGAAATTCGGGACTATTATCACTAAGGAAGGCAATTTTCATTACACGCTGAAAATGGAGGTAAAAATGCAGTTTCCAGCCCTCCTAACCGATTTCTTTCAAATTTTGCACAATAACGTATTTTGATGCACTAAACACGAATACGATAAAAAAAAAAAAACGTCGGATTTAACTGGGAAAGAAGTTATTAAGCACTTAAGCTCACTGTTATGCAGGTTATGAGAGCTATTAATTATAGAGTTGGATTGAATGGGGTTTTGTTATCTTCTTGAGCGAGCGGAAACGCATAGCACGTATGCCCTTAAGCGACAGGTGAGGATGCCCTTAAAATTGACAATCTTTTCGAATAAATGGTTTCTGAACATTTCAAATGAGAGTCCTGTTTCCCAATGTTACATATCTGCGCATGCGCGTGTTTACAAATACGCTGATGACGCCTAGTTTTATAACCTTCCTAACTTTAGTGCTTAATATTATATTCTATTAATTTTAGCGAGTTGGATTGACTGGGGTTTTGTTATCTTCTTGAGCGAGCGTAGCGAGCGGAAACGCATAGCATGTATGCCTTAAAGTCGTCAAAAATTTAGTTGTTTACATTAGCTCTCATAACCTGCATAACAGTGAATTTAAGTGCTTAATAACTTCTTTCCTAGTTAAATCCGTTTTTTTTTTATCGTATTCGTGTTTAGTGCATCAAAATACGTTATAGTGCAAAATTTGAAAGAAATCGGTTTGGAGGGCGGGAAACTGCATTTTTACCAAAATGGATAGTGGAGAGATCTGGCGACGTAACATAGACCAACTAATTCCATCAGAATTTAGAGGGGGGGTACTGATATGACATGCAAATGATTAAATATAATTTAGATATATTACACATGTTAATAGTTAGTTCAGTTTTTGGTTATGAATGAAAAGTTAGAAAAATACAAACTCCAATTATTCTTTGTCTCGTTGTTATTAATACATAATAGTTATCGGTTAGTGGGTTTTCCTCTGAACTCTCCAACTAAAGAATATGTGGTTTCAAATTAAAATTATTTTCTATAAATGGGTTTCAAGTAAGATTAACTATTACTGTTATTTGAAAAAGG
The DNA here is from genome assembly GCA_946811695.1 of Gonocerus acuteangulatus. Classification (NCBI taxonomy): domain Eukaryota; kingdom Metazoa; phylum Arthropoda; class Insecta; order Hemiptera; family Coreidae; genus Gonocerus; species Gonocerus acuteangulatus. Next base: position 8,840,613 of record OX328131.1, read on the forward strand.
TTAATTTTAATTAAAATATTTTAAAATAAGTTTATGTAATATAAATAATATTAAAAAGAGGTTTATGCCGAATAAATGTTTTTGAAATAAGTTTATTTCAAACAATTAGTTGAAAATAAATTTCATTGAACAAATATTTCAAAAGAATTATTTTAAACATATATTTTTTTAAACTAAATTCCGCCCGACTGAAATATACAACCTTCTAACTACTTTGTATTCAGGAACATTATGTTTACTGTTGTTGGCACTTCAGTAGAATACTGAGCACCCCTGATAAGAAAACAGTCCTGATGTCTTTACCTGAGCTACCCTCGGCCGGAGATTCAAGGGGTAGAGTATATAGGGAAATATTCCCGCATACTTGTAAAGCGTTGCTGGCTTGCCTACATCACCCCTGTGACTGTAAAGTATGCCACGAAATCCTGTCTGGAATGCTATTAACATTTCTGAAGCGGGCAGGGACCTGCAAACCATTACTGGATTTCACGAGCTGAGATTTATTAATACTACAGATGTCGTTATGTTTTTAGCTGCAGAAAGTAAATATTAATATTTATGCATGCGAATTAATTTAATTTAATTTTAACGTCCATTTATTATTAACTAGGAATTTTAGGACGGGTTATCTATAGGTTACCACCCTTTTCTAGCCAGGATAGGGCTGATGCCTTTACTTTTTTCTAAAGAAAAGCCACCACCCCTAGTGGGAATCGAACCCACGACCTTTGGCACGGAGTGTTAAGTGCTCAAGCCTTAACCCTCACGGCCATCGGGTCTCCAACCGATAGCATGCGATTTAAATGAATAGGTACTATTAATAGTAAAATATTTCCGATAAAATAACTCGATCGAAACATAACTTTTTATTATTATTTCTTTATTATTTTTTATATTATATGATTATTTATTTTATATTATGTATGTACAAATGACTCAACAAGTGAAAACACCGGGAAGAAAACAGATTAAGACAGGAAAACCACAGAGAAATAATAGTCTGGAGAGATATTATCCCCTTAACAGTAAAAGTAAAGAAGAAATGAGTAAGTGTACGTTCATGGTGAGGATTCATTCTGCGATGCTACGATAGATACTCCGATGAGCGCTGCCCCGATGTATTCTACATCGATGGAGGGTGTTCATGCTGACTCACCATTGCATTGGTTCTTGCTGGGAGTAAAGTAACCTTCAACAGTGAATTAGCTTTTGTTTATGAAAAAGCTCTGCTTATGTTAGTGAGAAAAAATGAGCCTTTACAATTAGTTCGCGATGTTCCTGACAAAGAAAAAGGGATTGGTTTCGTACTCGGAAAAATTAATAGAATCCTATTAATTTTAGCGAGTTGGATAGACTAGAGTCGCTTAAATTAATATAATTCTATTAATTGCGAGTTGGATTGGCTAGAGTTTTCTTATATCTTCTTGAGCGAGTGGAGCGTAGCGTAGCGAGCGGAAACGCATATCATGTAATGCTTAATAAATGTAAAAGATCCAAAAAAGAGATAGAAAAGGAATAAAATATGGTTGTTTACAAATATCGTTGTTTGTTATCCTTCATAACCTGCAAAACAGTCAACTTTAATGCTTAATAACTTTTTTCATAGTTGAGAGAATTGATTTTGATCATATTAACCTTTTTATTAATAAATATTACTTGCCATTATCTAATATGAATTATAACCATAGATAACGAGTCAAGTAGTAAAAGATAACCAGCAAAGAACCTGTTAGCTAATCAGTAAGCTTATCAGCGAGTACGAGTAACTGTTATAAATCACTTAACTAAATAAATACTTCAAAAGTAACTGGATGTAGTCTTCGCAAAAAGACCCAATTTTCTTTCATCTCGACAACGAAATAACCAAAAAAGAATAATCACACAAGACGAAGTAATGAGAGAGGGTAGGTGACCTGCGCACTAGAGTCCTTTTGAAGGAACCAATCACAGTCAGGCCCACATCGCGGCTTCCCTCCTCACTGCGAGGAGAAAACAAAATATTTGTTCTTCCCCGCGGTCACGGCGCGAGTGCGAGAATAGCATCGGAAGTAAGGATCCTCACTATGAACACTCCCACCTTAATACATGTGTTTGTTTTACATCGGGGCAGCGCTCATCGGAGTAGCTATCGTAGCATCGCAGAATGAATCCTCACCATGAACGTACCCCAAGGATTTACCAAATGAGCAGCAGAAGGATACTCATAAACTTGAAAGGGCACCAAATATCTAGCAATTAAACAACACTTACTCCCGAAAAAATAAAGAAACGATTCGGATATGCAGAATGAATGTACGCACAATGTTAGGTGATGATAGGCTGGAGGAATTCAAGCATGCTGTAAGTTTTATAAAATGGGATATAATTGGAATGGCAGAAATGAGTAGGAAAAAAGGCCAGTTCGGAGTTGGCTTTCTTGTCTCAAGTAAATATAAAAAAACACATTTTAGAATTTAAAGAAATAAATAGTAGACTTGCTATTCTTGTACTAAAGGTTAGTAGAAGCAAAACACTCTCAATTATTCAGTTGCATGCTCCTACAATGTCTGCCTCAGAAGCAGAAAAGGATAAATTCTACTTGGAACTTGATAGGGCTCTAATGGATATGAAAAGGAAGAACAATTGCATAGTTGTTATGGGCGATTTTAATGGAAGAGTAGGAGCAAAAGTTGATGGAGAAGAAGGCATAATGGGGAAGAACTCGTTCGGGAAAAGAAATGAAGGAGGGAGCCGGATAATAAATCTAGCATTTAGCCAGCGATTGTGCATTGGCAATACTTATTTTATGAAGAAGCCTCGGAATAAATGGACTTGGATCTCTCTTAAAGGGCAAACGTTTGAAATTGACTATTTTCTGACTAATCAAATTATATTAGTTAAGAATATCGAAGTTATAAGGAATATAAATTTTAGCTCAGATCATAGAATGATTAGGGGAGAAATCTATTTGGACAAGCTTAAAAAACGTCGCCCTTTTAAAGTTGTAAGAAGAGAGAAGAACCTGAGAGATGAAGAGAAAATCCATGTATTCAGGGAAGATATTTTTAAGAAGATTAAGAAAGTAAAGGAGGGTGAATATGGCCGAACAGCGGATATTCAAGGAAAGCATGACAAGCTGATAGCTATAATCAACGAGTGAGTTTCAAACCCAGCTATAACTCCTGCAAACAGAAAGAGATCCAGCAAGCTCTCACCAAGGACACAGGAAATGTTCAAACTAAGACGTTCCTTAAAAAATTAAATATTATCAAGTAAGAAGGACCAAACCTTCCTCACTATTCTCAATAAACAATTACGAGAAAGTATTAAATTGGAAATGGTAAAATATAGGGAAAACATAGTCAGCAGCGTACTTTCAACAAGCAATTAGGAAAATTAATAGAGATCTTCCTGACGGACAGTTTTAGATTGCGAGGCTGGAAAATAAAAATCAGAAGTTAATATTAGACAGACAGGAGGTATCTGATGAAGCAACGGAGTTTTTCAAAACTTTGTATAGAACTGATCCGGATGAGGAGGAAGTTATTGTTGAAGAGAATGGAGAGGAAGATATACCACCAATATTAGAAAGTGAAGTTTTGGTAGCCATCAATAATTTAAAGTATTAAAAGAGTCCTGGTCCTGATGGTATAAGAAATGAATTTCTGCTAGCAGGTGGAGAACCACTAGCCAGGGAAATAACTGCCTTATTCAACCTCATAATAGACCGCGAAGAAATACCTCAACAGTGGAAATCGGCAAAAATGATAATCTTATTTAAAAAAAGGGAACACGAAATGGATGGATAACTATCGCCCAATCTCATTGTGTTCAGTAATGGCTAAACTATTTGCATCAATCATGAAGGAGCGGCTAACAAAACTGATAATGGAGAATGTGAGTGTAGAACAAGCAGGGTTTAGAAAAGGATTCTCAGTAATGGACCATCTTCAAACTATAAACCAACTAATAGAAAAGGCAAAAGAATACAAATTTCCAATATACCTGTGTTTTCTTGATTTCAGGAAAGCATTTGACTCAATCTCTCATTCAAGCATATTTAGGGCTCTTAGAAAAATAGGAATCCAAAGCAAATATGTCAGGATTATAAAGGAATTATACAAGGAAATGACAGCATTTATAGCAACTGAAAGGAAAGGAAAAGAGTTCCCTGTGAAAAAAGGAGTCAGGCAAGGAGATCCAATCTCTCCGGTTCTGTTTAGTTTGGTTCTAGAGGTTATTTTTTGGAAGCTGGAATGGGAAGGGAAAGGAATCAGTGTGAATGGAAGATGGCTTAATAACCTTCGTTTTGCCGACGATATAGTAATAGTTGCAAAAAATATCGAGGAAATGACCGCTATGCTAACAGAACTTATTACACACAGTCAAAAAATAGGCCTTAATCCCAACTACAATAAAACAAAAATAATGACCAATAGAGAAGAAATAAAATTAGAAATTAACAATAATTCCATAGAATACACAAGTGAGCATAACTAACTGGGACAACTAATTTCATTTAAGGAAAGAACCTTCAAAGAAATTCAAAGAAGAATATCACAGAGCTGGTCTTCAAGACACATTTTGAAGGCAAATATAGGAATTGAATTGAAAAACAAGTAATTGAATCTTGCATCTTTCCTGTAATTTCCTATGGAAGCCAAACATGGTCCCTCACAAAGTATCAGGAGAACAAAATCAGGGTTTGGCAAAACTCATTAGAAAGAAGCATCGCTAATGTCAGAAGGAAAGATAGAGTCAAGTGTGTTGACATTAGGAAGAGAACTGGGTTGAAGGACTCAACCAAGTTAATTAAAAAAATCAAAATGGAAATGGGCAGGACACCTCTTGAGATGCAGGGATGACAGATGGTCATATTATGTGACTGAGTGGACTCCATACGATTCTAATCGAGGTAGAGGCAGACAAGTCAAGAGATGGAGTGATTCTTTCAAGAAGACAGCAGGCCCGCCATGGTGGAGAATAGCACGGGACAAGAAGACAGCAGGCCCGACATGGGGGAGAATAGCACGGGACAAGAAGACAGCAGGGCCGACATGGTGGAGAATAGCACGGGACAAGAAGACAGCAGGCCCGACATGGTGGAGAATAGCACGGGACAAGAAGACAGCAGGCCCGACATGGTGGAGAAAAGCACGGGACAAGAAGACAGCAGGCCCGACATGGTGGAGAATAGCACGGGACAAGAAGACAGCAGGCCCGACATGGTGGAGAATAGCACGGGACAAGAAGACAGCAGGCCCGACATGGTGGAGAATAGCACGGGACAAGAAGACAGCAGGCCCGACATGGGGGAGAATAGCACGGGACAAGAAGAGAGCAGGCCCGACATGGTGGAGAAAAGCACGGGACAAGAAGACAGCAGGCCCGACATGGTGGAGAAAAGCACGGGACAAGAAGACAGCAGGCCCGACATGGTGGAGAAAAGCACGGGACAAGAAGACAGCAGGCCCGACATGGTGGAGAATAGCACGGGACAAGAAGACAGCAGGCCCGACATGGTGGAGAATAGCACGGGACAAGAAGACAGCAGGCCCGACATGGTGGAGAATAGCACGGGACAAGAAGACAGCAGGCCCGACATGGGGGAGAATAGCACGGGACAAGAAGAGAGCAGGCCCGACATGGTGGAGAAAAGCACGGGACAAGAAGACAGCAGGCCCGACATGGTGGAGAAAAGCACGGGACAAGAAGACAGCAGGCCCGACATGGTGGAGAATAGCACGGGACAAGAAGACAGCAGGCCCGACATGGGGGAGAATAGCACGGGACAAGAAGAGAGCAGGCCCGACATGGTGGAGAAAAGCACGGGACAAGAAGACAGCAGGCCCGACATGGTGGAGAAAAGCACGGGACAAGAAGACAGCAGGCCCGACATGGTGGAGAAAAGCACGGGACAAGAAGACAGCAGGCCCGACATGGTGGAGAATAGCACGGGACAAGAAGACAGCAGGCCCGACATGGTGGAGAATAGCACGGGACAAGAAGACAGCAGGCCCGACATGGTGGAGAATAGCACGGGACAAGAAGACAGCAGGCCCGACATGGTGGAGAATAGCACGGGACAAGAAGACAGCAGGCCCGACATGGGGGAGAATAGCACGGGACAAGAAGAGAGCAGGCCCGACATGGTGGAGAAAAGCACGGGACAAGAAGACAGCAGGCCCGACATGGTGGAGAAAAGCACGGGACAAGAAGACAGCAGGCCCGACATGGTGGAGAATAGCACGGGACAAGAAGACAGCAGGCCCGACATGGGGGAGAATAGCACGGGACAAGAAGAGAGCAGGCCCGACATGGTGGAGAAAAGCACGGGACAAGAAGACAGCAGGCCCGACATGGTGGAGAAAAGCACGGGACAAGAAGACAGCAGGCCCGACATGGTGGAGAAAAGCACGGGACAAGAAGACAGCAGGCCCGACATGGTGGAGAAAAGCACGGGACAAGAAGACAGCAGGCCCGACATGGTGGAGAATAGCACGGGACAAGAAGACAGCAGGCCCGACATGGTGGAGAATAGCACGGGACAAGAAGACAGCAGGCCCGACATGGGGGAGAATAGCACGGGACAAGAAGAGAGCAGGCCCGACATGGTGGAGAAAAGCACGGGACAAGAAGACAGCAGGCCCGACATGGTGGAGAAAAGCACGGGACAAGAAGACAGCAGGCCCGACATGGTGGAGAAAAGCACGGGACAAGAAGACAGCAGGCCCGACATGGTGGAGAATAGCACGGGACAAGAAGACAGCAGGCCCGACATGGGGGAGAATAGCACGGGACAAGAAGAGAGCAGGCCCGACATGGTGGAGAAAAGCACGGGACAAGAAGACAGCAGGCCCGACATGGTGGAGAAAAGCACGGGACAAGAAGACAGCAGGCCCGACATGGTGGAGAAAAGCACGGGACAAGAAGACAGCAGGCCCGACATGGTGGAGAATAGCACGGGACAAGAAGACAGCAGGCCCGACATGGTGGAGAATAGCACGGGACAAGAAGACAGCAGGCCCGACATGGTGGAGAATAGCACGGGACAAGAAGACAGCAGGCCCGACATGGGGGAGAATAGCACGGGACAAGAAGAGAGCAGGCCCGACATGGTGGAGAAAAGCACGGGACAAGAAGACAGCAGGCCCGACATGGTGGAGAAAAGCACGGGACAAGAAGACAGCAGGCCCGACATGGTGGAGAAAAGCACGGGACAAGAAGACAGCAGGCCCGACATGGTGGAGAATAGCACGGGACAAGAAGACAGCAGGCCCGACATGGTGGAGAATAGCACGGGACAAGAAGACAGCAGGCCCGACATGGTGGAGAATAGCACGGGACAAGAAGACAGCAGGCCCGACATGGGGGAGAATAGCACGGGACAAGAAGAGAGCAGGCCCGACATGGTGGAGAAAAGCACGGGACAAGAAGACAGCAGGCCCGACATGGTGGAGAAAAGCACGGGACAAGAAGACAGCAGGCCCGACATGGTGGAGAAAAGCACGGGACAAGAAGACAGCAGGCCCGACATGGTGGAGAAAAGCACGGGACAAGAAGACAGCAGGCCCGACATGGTGGAGAATAGCACGGGACAAGAAGACAGCAGGCCCGACATGGTGGAGAATAGCACGGGACAAGAAGACAGCAGGCCCGACATGGGGGAGAATAGCACGGGACAAGAAGAGAGCAGGCCCGACATGGTGGAGAAAAGCACGGGACAAGAAGACAGCAGGCCCGACATGGTGGAGAATAGCACGGGACAAGAAGACAGCAGGCCCGACATGGTGGAGAAAATCACGGGACAAGAAGACAGCAGGCCCGACATGGTGGAGAATAGCACGGGACAAGAAGACAGCAGGCCCGACATGGTGGAGAATAGCACGGGACAAGAAGACAGCAGGCCCGACATGGTGGAGAATAGCACGGGACAAGAAGACAGCAGGCCCGACATGGTGGAGAATAGCACGTGACAAGAAGACAGCAGGCCCGACATGGTGGAGAATAGCACGGGACAAGAAGACAGCAGGCCCGACATGGTGGAGAAAAGCACGGGACAAGAAGACAGCAGGCCCGATATGGTGGAGAATAGCACGGGACAAGAAGACAGCAGGCCCGACATGGTGGAGAATAGCACGTGACAAGAAGACAGCAGGCCCGACATGGTGGAGAAAAGCACGGGACAAGAAGACAGCAGGCCCGACATGGTGGAGAATAGCACGGGACAAGAAGCTATGGTGGGAATCATGGAAGGAACTCACAGTCCCCGCTTCCCGTTAAGGCTGGTCCCCCTGGGAAGTGTAGACCATTACTCCTCAAAGGAGGAAGGCTTTTACAAGCAAAAAATTATTAATCAGTTACTTAAGTTTTTAGAAAAATGTAAATAATTAGTTATGTGTTTGATTTTATAGGAAAATATCAAAGATGTTTATTTGTTTATTTTTGTTTGTATAATAAAGGCTATTTCATTTCAATTTCATTTCATTTCATGTATATAAAAATGTAATTTCAAATCATTTATTTCCTTTATTTATTTATTCAAATTAATTTAATTACTTAACCGCTCTGGTTCACCATATAGGTTTATACATAGAACTTACATTTGTTGGTTCTTCACCTATAAATCCTTTTAACCTGGATTTGTACTAAGTTTCAGCACAAGATACTATCAGATATCGCCCACTTTTTTAAGAACGTTATATTAAAAAAAATGTAATTTTTCAGGAGAGCGATGTTTCAAAGTTGATTAAAATTTATTAAAAAATCCATTTTATTGTTTTGATTGAAATTTTTACTTTGCGGCGGATCGATTGAGACAATAAGTCATTTTTTTCAGATTGAAGAAGAATAAGTATGAAATTTTAAAATTTTTAGAAATTCATTTTGATTTTTGACGTTTATGCTCTAAATGTGAATCTTAATTAACACTTTCGATGCGGCTGCCATAGTTTGGGAATACCTCAGTACCTCGGGTGCACTCTCGATGCGGCTGCCATAGTTTGGGAATACCTCAGTACCTCGGGTGCACTTTCGATGCGGCTGCCATAGTTTGGGAATACCTCAGTACCTCGGGTGCACTCTCGATGCGGCTGCCATAGTTTGGGAATACCTCAGTACCTCGGGTGCACTCTCGATGCGGCTGCCATAGTTTGGGAATACCTCAGTACCTCGGGTGCACTCTCGATGCGGCTGCCATAGTTTGGGAATACCTCAGTACCTCGGGTGCACTTTCAATGCGGCTGCCATAGTTTGGGAATACCTCAGTACCTCGGGTGCACTTTCGATGCGGCTGCCATAGTTTGGGAATACCTCAGTACCTCGGGTGCACTCTCGATGCGGCTGCCATAGTTTGGGAATACCTCAGTACCTCGGGTGCACTCTCGATGCGGCTGCCATAGTTTGGGAATACCTCAGTACCTCGGGTGCACTTTCAATGCGGCTGCCATAGTTTGAGAATACCTCAGTACCTCGGGTGCACTTTCGATGCGGCTGCCATAGTTTGGGAATACCTCAGTACCTCGGGTGCACTTTCAATGCGGCTGCCATAGTTTGAGAATACCTCTGTAAAAGTGAATCCCTTCCATTTACTAGCCTTTGAATCTAAAGGGAAAAGTAATGGAGGATTGTTCTTTCGTTATGGCACCCGAAGCCAAAGTTTTAAGTCAAAATATTAGATAGTTAGCCGTCGAGGTGATAAGCAGTCAGGGAATCGTTGGGATTCGGCTAGGAAAACATAAATAAGACTTGAAAAAATGTGCATTCTGAATATGTCAAATTTGATTATGGATGTTAAGGAAATGTGATCACCTCAGGCACTCCAAAACAGCTTTCCATTCTCAGTAGATTGCTTATTCTTAACATCCATAATCAAACTTGACGAAGACTACCAAAGTGTAGCCGAAACGTCCTGAATGTAGATTTTTAAGAAAATCTTATTGATTTTTCCTTGCCAAGTCCCAACTATTCCATGACATGTTCTTTCTTCCATTTCAAGCGGAAGATTTTTGGTATTTCACAGAAGTCACTTCCTCCTTCTTCACACTGGTGTCCATAATTTAATTGTTTTTTGTAATAACAAAAAAAAAAGTCATGTACACTAGCCGATTGAAGGAGTGTGTAATTACTTACTCTAAGAAAATACCTCTGGTTAAGAAAGCTGTTTTAATAACGAAAATACATCCCCAGCCTTAAAAACCTTGAGCGCCACAAAACACTTATAAACATTAAGAGGAAAATGTTATCGACTAAGATTTCCTGTTACTGATTTCTGGGTAATGTTTATTTTTGAATATCCTCATGTTCCTGGAAGGGCTAGAAAATTAATCATCTAAAATTTGAACTGCTTTAGATCTCCTTTCTACCTGATAATTGGTTTCTACTAAGAAATATTTCAATCTTCAATCAACAGAAAGGAGGGAACTGATCAAAGCATTACTCAGATTATTATAAATTAATTTATGTTCATAGTTTATAATAATCACCCTAAAAGTGAATAATAATTATATAGTTGGAGAACTAAAATATAATAAATTATTATTTAAATTTTAACGTCCATTATTATTAACTAAGAGTTTTAGGACGGGTTATCTATAAATCACTGCGATTTTCTAGCCGGGAAAGGGCTGATGAGATTTATTGTTTTTAAAGAAAAGCCACCACCCCATAGTGGGAATCGAACCGTTGACCCTCGGCACGGATTGTTAAGTGCTCACGCCATAACACTCACGGCCACCAGGCCTTCTATTGTACCTATTAATTATTAATATTATACATATTAATTAATATCAATCTAACTATTTACTCTAACAAATCCGTTACAACTACAAGAAGAGAAGAAGTGGTGATTACAGGGCTTAGAATCGGTCATTCATTACATACTCACTCTCATTTAATGACGAGACAAGAACAGGCCTTATGCAGAATTTGTAACATGCAATCAAACACATCCTGAAAGACTGCAAGGACAGCAAGTACTTGGACATTCCACATTACATACATCACTTATGCTTATGCAGAATTTGTAACATGCAATCAAACACATCCTGAAAGACTGCCAGGACAGCAAGTACTTGGACATTCCACATTACATACATCACTTATGCTTATGCAGAATTTGTAACATGCAATCAAACACATCCTGAAAGACTGCAAGGACAGCAAGTACTTGGACATTCCACATTACATACATCACTTATGCTTATGCAGAATTTGTAACATGCAATCAAACACATCCTGAAAGACTGCAAGGACAGCAAGTACTTGGACATTCCACATTACATACATCACTTACGCTTTTGCAGAATTTGTAACATGCAATCAAACACATCCTGAAAGACTGCAAGGACAGCAAGTACTTGGACATTCCACATTACATACATCACTTATGCTTATGCAGAATTTGTAACATGCAATCAAACACATCCTGAAAGACTGCAAGGACAGCAAGTACTTGGACATTCCACATTACATACATCACTTACGCTTTTGCAGAATTTGTAACATGCAATCAAACACATCCTGAAAGACTGCAAGGACAGCAACTACTTGGACATTCCACATTACATACATCACGCTTTTGCAGAATTTGTAACATGCAATCAAACACATCCTGAAAGACTGCAAGGACAGCAACTACTTGGACATTCCACATTACATACATCACGCTTTTGCAGAATTTGTAACATGCAATCAAACACATCCTGAAAGACTGCAAGGACAGCAACTACTTGGACATTCCACATTACATACATCACGCTTTTGCAGAATTTGTAACATGCAATCAAACACATCCTGAAAGACTGCAAGGACAGCAACTACTTGGACATTCCACATTACATACATCACTTACGCTTTTGCAGAATTTGTAACATGCAATCAAACACATCCTGAAAGACTGCAAGGACAGCAAGTACTTGGACATTCCACATTACATACATCACTTATGCTTATGCAGAATTTGTAACATGCAATCAAACACATCCTGAAAGACTGCAAGGACAGCAACTACTTGGACATTCCACATTACATACATCACGCTTTTGCAGAATTTGTAACATGCAATCAAACACATCCTGAAAGACTGCAAGGACAGCAACTACTTGGACATTCCACATTACATACATCACTTACGCTTATGCAGAATTTGTAACATGCAATCAAACACATCCTGAAAGACTGCCAGGACAGCAACTACTTGGACATTCCACATTACATACATCACTTATGCTTATGCAGAATTTGTAACATTCAATCAAACACATCCTGAAAGACTGCAAGGACAGCAAGTACTTGGACATTCCACATTACATACATCACTTACGCTTTTGCAGAATTTGTAACATGCAATCAAACACATCCTGAAAGACTGCAAGGACAGCAACTACTTGGACATTCCACATTACATACATCACGCTTTTGCAGAATTTGTAACATGCAATCAAACACATCCTGAAAGACTGCAAGGACAGCAACTACTTGGACATTCCACATTACATACATCACTTACGCTTTTGCAGAATTTGTAACATGCAATCAAACACATCCTGAAAGACTGCAAGGACAGCAAGTACTTGGACATTCCACATTACATACATCACTTATGCTTATGCAGAATTTGTAACATGCAATCAAACACATCCTGAAAGACTCCAAGGACAGCAACTACTTGGACATTCCACATTACATACATCACTTACGCTTATGCAGAATTTGTAACATGCAATCAAACACATCCTGAAAGACTGCAAGGACAGCAACTACTTGGACATTCCACATTACATACATCACTTACGCTTATGCAGAATTTGTAACATGCAATCAAACACATCCTGAAAGACTGCAAGGACAGCAAGTACTTGGACATTCCACATTACATACATCACTTACGCTTATGCAGAATTTGTAACATGCAATCAAACACATCCTGAAAGACTGCCAGGACAGCAACTACTTGGACATTCCACATTACATACATCACGCTTTTGCAGAATTTGTAACATGCAATCAAACACATCCTGAAAGACTGCAAGGACAGCAAGTACTTGGACATTCCACATTACATACATCACTTACGCTTATGCAGAATTTGTAACATGCAATCAAACACATCCTGAAAGACTGCAAGGACAGCAAGTACTTGGACATTCCACATTACATACATCACTTATGCTTATGCAGAATTTGTAACATGCAATCAAACACATCCTGAAAGACTGCAAGGACAGCAACTACTTGGACATTCCACATTACATACATCACTTACGCTTATGCAGAATTAGTAACATGCAATCAAAAACATCCTGAAAGACTGCAAGGACAGCAACTACTTGGACATTCCACATTACATACATCACGCTTTTGCAGAATTTGTAACATGCAATCAAACACATCCTGAAAGACTGCAAGGACAGCAACTACTTGGACATTCCACATTACATACATCACTTACGCTTTTGCAGAATTTGTAACATGCAATCAAACACATCCTGAAAGACTGCAAGGACAGCAACTACTTGGACATTCCACATTACATACATCACTTACGCTTTTGCAGAATTTGTAACATGCAATCAAACACATCCTGAAAGACTGCAAGGACAGCAAGTACTTGGACATTCCACATTACATACATCACTTACGCTTTTGCAGAATTTGTAACATGCAATCAAACACATCCTGAAAGACTGCAAGGACAGCAACTACTTGGACATTCCACATTACATACATCACTTACGCTTATGCAGAATTAGTAACATGCAATCAAACACATCCTGAAAGACTGCCAGGACAGCAACTACTTGGACATTCTACATTACATACATCACTTACGCTTATGCAGAATTTGTAACATGCAATCAAACACATCCTGAAAGACTGCAAGGACAGCAACTACTTGGACATTCCACATTACATACATCACTTACGCTTATGCAGAATTTGTAACATGCAATCAAACACATCCTGAAAGACTGCAAGGACAGCAACTACTTGGACATTCCACATTACATACATCACTTACGCTTATGCAGAATTAGTAACATGCAATCAAAAACATCCTGAAAGACTGCAAGGACAGCAACTACTTGGACATTCCACATTACATACATCACTTACGCTTTTGCAGAATTTGTAACATGCAATCAAACACACCCTGAAAGACTGCAAGGACAGCAACTACTTGGACATTCCACATTACATACATCACTTACGCTTTTGCAGAATTTGTAACATGCAATCAAACACATCCTGAAAGACTGCAAGGACAGCAACTACTTGGACATTCCACATTACATACATCACTTACGCTTATGCAGAATTTGTAACATGCAATCAAACACACCCTGAAAGACTGCAAGGACAGCAACTACTTGGACATTCCACATTACATACATCACTTACGCTTATGCAGAATTTGTAACATGCAATCAAACACATCCTGAAAGACTGCAAGGACAGCAACTACTTGGACATTCCACATTACATACATCACTTACGCTTTTGCAGAATTTGTAACATGCAATCAAACACACCCTGAAAGACTGCAAGGACAGCAACTACTTGGACATTCCACATTACATACATCACTTACGCTTTTGCAGAATTTGTAACATGCAATCAAACACATCCTGAAAGACTGCTAGGACAGCAACTACTTGGACATTCCACATTACATACATCACTTACGCTTATGCAGAATTTGTAACATGCAATCAAACACATCCTGAAAGACTGCAAGGACAGCAACTACTTGGACATTCCACATTACATACATCACTTACGCTTTTGCAGAATTTGTAACATGCAATCAAACACATCCTGAAAGACTGCAAGGACAGGAACTACTTGGACATTCCACATTACATACATCACTTACGCTTATGCAGAATTTGTAACATGCAATCAAACACATCCTGAAAGACTGCAAGGACAGCAACTACTTGGACATTCCACATTACATACATCACTTACGCTTATGCAGAATTTGTAACATGCAATCAAACACATCCTGAAAGACTGCAAGGACAGCAACTACTTGGACATTCCACATTACATACATCACTTACGCTTATGCAGAATTTGTAACATGCAATCAAACACATCCTGAAAGACTGCAAGGACAGCAACTACTTGGACATTCCACATTACATACATCACTTACGCTTATGCAGAATTTGTAACATGCAATCAAACACATCCTGAAAGACTGCAAGGACAGCAACTACTTGGACATTCCACATTACATACATCACTTACGCTTATGCAGAATTTGTAACATGCAATCAAACACATCCTGAAAGACTGCAAGGACAGCAACTACTTGGACATTCCACATTACATACATCACTTACGCTTATGCAGAATTTGTAACATGCAATCAAACACATCCTGAAAGACTGCAAGGACAGCAACTACTTGGACATTCCACATTACATACATCACTTACGCTTATGCAGAATTTGTAACATGCAATCAAACACATCCTGAAAGACTGCAAGGACAGCAACTACTTGGACATTCCACATTACATACATCACTTACGCTTATGCAGAATTTGTAACATGCAATCAAACACATCCTGAAAGACTGCAAGGACAGCAACTACTTGGACATTCCACATTACATACATCACTTACGCTTATGCAGAATTTGTAACATGCAATCAAACACATTCTGAAAGACTGCAAGGACAGCAACTACTTGGACATTCCACATTACATACATCACTTACGCTTATGCAGAATTTGTAACATGCAATCAAACACATCCTGAAAGACTGCAAGGACAGCAACTACTTGGACATTCCACATTACATACATCACTTACGCTTTTGCAGAATTTGTAACATGCAATCAAACACATCCTGAAAGACTGCAAGGACAGCAACTACTTGGAAATTCCACATTACATACATCACTTACGCTTTTGCAGAATTTGTAACATGCAATCAAACACATCCTGAAAGACTGCAAGGACAGCAACTACTTGGACATTCCACATTACATACATCACGCTTTTGCAGAATTTGTAACATGCAATCAAACACATCCTGAAAGACTGCAAGGACAGCAACTACTTGGACATTCCACATTACATACATCACTTACGCTTATGCAGAATTTGTAACATGCAATCAAACACATCCTGAAAGACTGCAAGGACAGCAACTACTTGGACATTCCACATTACATACATCACTTACGCTTTTGCAGAATTTGTAACATGCAATCAAACACATCCTGAAAGACTGCAAGGACAGCAACTACTTGGACATTCAACATTGCATACATCACTTACGCTTATGCAGAATTTGTAACATGCAATCAAACACATCCTGAAAGACTGCAAGGACAGCAACTACTTGGACATTCCACATTACATACATCACGCTTTTGCAGAATTTGTAACATGCAATCAAACACATCCTGAAAGACTGCAAGGACAGCAACTACTTGGACATTCCACATTACATACATCACTTACGCTTTGTTTATATGAGTTACGTATATGATGAATTACTGATAACAACACTCATCCTAGTAAAGTCGGGTACGGAGTGTCCAAAGAACTTGCGAGCATCCAATCTAATGAATGAATGTAAGTATGTATATCTTACCTAAAAAAAGCTATTCTAAATTTCCTGACATTTTATTGATATTTCTTTCCAGCGTTACTCCTCTTTGGGCAGGATCTGAGATTTCCGGGTTTCAGAATCCTTTCTCATGTAATCAGCTTTCCATTCATGTATCACAACCCTGTGTTATTGAATTATGTAAACTATTTAGGAACAAATGTTTTGAAAAAAACATGCATCTGTGAAAAGAAAATGATACTTTTTTCTTTAGTTTATTCAAAAAGTTTAAAAGAAATATTTATTTTTAGAAATATTTACTTAAATATTAAATAAATATTTACATATAACAATAAAAAAAGTTATTTCCACGAAAAAAATTCCTAAAACATTGAATAAATGAAATACACATTTATTTTGAATTTGTTAATTACAGTGACTAATACTGGGTCCAGGAGGTGGCCATTAATAAACCCCAATCACACATTAACCTCAAAAATTATTATTTTTACCTAGATCACACATTTGAACACATTTTTACAGGTATTTATAATTAGAAAGCAAATGCTTTACCTTGAATTGATACTGATGGCTACGCTTATGAACCTCACTGGGATTCTCGTGAGCCCATGTGTGTTTGTTGTGGTAATTGAATATCCCATCCCTAATAAATAAGATGTAGATTCCCCTGTAAAAATGTGTACAAATGCGTGACTCATTAACTTCAAAAATTATTATTTTTACCTAAATCACGAAATTGAACACATTTTACAGGACTATTATCTTATTTATTAATGGCCGCCTCCTGGACCCAGTATTAGTTACTGTAATTAACAAATTCAAAATAAATGGGTATTACATTTATTTACTCTCTTAGGATTTTGTTTTTTTATTTTCGTGGAAATAACTTTGTTTATTGTTTTATGTAAATATTTACTTAATATTTAGGTAAATAATTAAAAAAACAAATATTTCTTTTAAGCTTTTTGAATAAACTGAAGATAAAAATATCATTTTCTTTTCACAGATCCATGTTTTTGTTCTAAACTTTTGTTCCTAAATCTTTTACATAATTCAGTAACACAGGGTTGTGATACATGAATGGAAAGCTGATTACATGAGAAAGGATTCTGAAACCCGGAAATCTCAGATCCTGCCCATAGAGGAGTAACGCTGGAAAGAAATATCAAGAAAATGTCAGGAAATTTAGAATAGCTTTTTTTAGGTAAGATATACATACTTACATTAATTCATTTTTACGTTTACTACCAACTAGACATATAGAAAATTTACTCAGCTTTCGATTGGGTTCACTTTCTTTCTAGTAGAACCACCTGGGACGGAGCTACAACGATTATTCTTCTAAAAACCACGTTTGTCTTGAAAAAAACAATAAAACGACGTTTTCTCCCTTCTGTGTGGGAATTCGGGAAATCGTCATATGACATTTTTTGTTCCACTAAAAGTTCTCTATCACCTCCCACAATATGACTAGACATTTACGGGACACCCTGTATATATATTACTTAACTGGCGCACAACTCATTGCTAGAGCCTCCTGAATTAGCCTCCGCCAGCTGTCCCGATCTTGTGGAGCAACCATCCAGGTCTGTTGGCCCCCTAGGGGGTCCTAGCGTCACCAGCAACTCCATCCTTCCATCGGAGCTTCGGCCTCCCTCGTCTTCTGCTTCCATGGAGCACATATTCTATAGTGTTTCTAGGCATCCATTCGAGCCTCGTGGCCGGCCCATCTGAGTCTTCCCTTACGAATGAAATGGACAACATTTCTTTCCTTATACTTACATCACCAGGTTAGTTCTTCATCTCCATGTCCGGCCATCGCATACTCCCCCCCAAAATGGATCGCAGTATCCTTCGACCTGGGCCTTGAAAAAGCTGTACGGGATTCAGGCATTCAAACAAACATAGTTGGGAGAACCCTTGCTGATGTGCAGGCAGCATTTCAAACATTGAACCAAGCTACAAGGAGGTTGGGTTCTAGGAATTAATGTTTCCAAGACCAAATTCATGGGAATGGGGCAGGAAGCACAGCCAGGGGAAAATGTAAAATTTGGATCCTCCTCATTTGAGAGAGTAAATGAATTTACATACCTTGGCTGTAATGTAAACATAGCCAATAGCATAACAGACGAGATAAGAACTAGGATTATTAAATCCACTATCTGTTTTTTGGCCTCAGGAGTCTTCTCAGGAGTAGAGTAATAAATAGGTCAACAAAATTGCTGGTTTATAAAACCCTCATACGACCAGTGTTGACATACAGCTCAGAGACATGGACCCTCTCCAAAATGGATGAGCAGGCATTCCCAATTAAGTAAAAGAAATATATATAATTAATATTTAGAGACCCCCACAGATTTGACATTTTCATATCAATAAGAAATGAAAATGGATAGCGTTAGTCTTTTATATCTCTATATATAAAAATCACGTGTCTGTCTATTTGTTCCTTATACAAATCTACACCGTTTGACCGATTTTTGACCGATTCCAAGCTTGGAATACAGGTAGGTCTTGATACGGGAAGTCTCGTAGGCTAAGTCAAAAATGTCTACCAGCTGTCTTTCTGTATTTTTGTTCCTTATAAAAATCTAAACCGTTTGACCGATTTTGACCCAGCTTGGAATACAGGTAGGTCTTGATACGGGAAGTCTCGTAGGCTAAGTCAAAAACGTCTACCAGCTGTCTGCCTGTATGTTTGTTCCATATACATATCCACACCGTTTGACCAAACTTGGAACACTGGTAGGTCTTGATAAGGGAAGTCTCGTAAGCTAAGTCAAAAACGTCTACCAGCTGTCTGTCTGTATGTTTGTTCCATATAAAAATCCATACTGTTCGACCGATTTTGACCAAATGTGGCACACAGGTAGCTCTTCACACTGAGAGAGCCATAGGCTAGGTTAAAATCGTCTATGACTCACAGTTCGGAGATCACGAGTTCGAAACAATGAACCGAAATAGTTACAGATTTGTGTTATTAGATTTTAATATTAATTATTTGGTTTCTAATTTATTTTTACTTTTGTAGATGCAGAAAGTAGGCGTAGCATGGCACGCTGGGTAACTGCTAGTTTGTTATAAATAATAGCTGACTTAATAATTTATTTACTCTAATTAGTTTCGTTCTGGAATAAATTCCAACATTAATATCAGTGTTTTTCTTTAAAACACATGTCCTTCATTATTTTGAGATCTTATCTACCGGATTTTGTTGCAATGATGTAAAAAGACGTCCAAATTATAATTTTTTTTTTTTTTTAAATTTATTTTATTTTAGAATATCACAATCTACAATTCAATTTTATTATGTAATTTGATACATGTTACTTGCTCACGCCTCAGGTGTCTCCAGTTGTCAACCGAATGCCTTCCTTGAAGGATTCTAGGATGACCTGGAGTTACCTTACGCCATCCAACCATAGCCTGCGACTAGCAAGGAGGATTGGAGGCGAAGGAGAAGTGGGCTGTGATATCATGAGGAGAGAAAATATCCACAGATATCACTCTCATTTATACAATTATAATTTTCTTTGATCACTCCACGGATAGTTGTTTTTGTTCACTCCACGACACTTCAGTGCCTAAGTAAGTCTCGGGGCCACTTCCTGTTAAGGCGTCTCCAAATTATAATTAACGAGCAACGAAATAATTTGCTTCCGGTGTAAAACATAATTCCTAAAACACCGTAAAATAAGATACAAAATAATTCTACTTTTAAATTTCTCTATCCCAATAATTCAAGAATATACGTTAACAGAAGAATTCCATTAAGGCCCTCTGGCGTTATTCCTACGCGTTGTCATAAATAAAAAAATATAAGATACGAAGACAGGTATAGTTGGGATTCGGCTAGGAGAAAAACGTCAGACTTTCAAAAAAAATCTGTATTTTGGACGTTTCGACTGGAACAATGGCAGCCTTCTTCAGCTAAAAAATATATACAACTTATAAGTAAAGAAAATGTACAAGTAGTAAGTAAAAGACAGGGAGAAATGAGCGGAGTATATATATCAATACAATAAATTTTAACCAATCTTATTTTTAAAAAACAATGAAAATACGGTAGTTGGAAAGAAAACAGCATGTAGAACTTGTTAGTAAAAACAGTACAAAAAAAATTAAACAGTAAAAACAACGCACATTTTTTATGTAGTGAAAACAAAATCTGTTTTTTTTCACTACATAAAAAATGTGCGTTGTTTTTACTGTTTAATTTTTTTTTGTACTGTTTTTACTAACAAGTTCTACATGCTGTTTTCTTTCCAACTACCGTATTTTCATTGTTTTTTAAAAATAAGATTGGTTAAAATTTATTGTATTGATATATATACTCCGCTCATTTCTCCCTGTCTTTTACTTACTACTTGTACATTTTCTTTACTTATAAGTTGTATATATTTTTTAGCTGAAGAAGGCTGCCATTGTTGCAGTCGAAACGTCCAAAATACAGATTTTTTTTGAAAGTCTGACGTTTTTCTCCTAGCCGAATCCCAACTATACCTGTCTTCGTATCTCTACAGCGGCTAACTATCTCCATCTACACTAAAAAAATATAATTAATCAAAACCAACTGACGGGTTGAATTGGTTTCAAAACAGACCAGAGGAAAAGTAATAAATAAAGGAAAATATCTGTAGAAAAAAAATGAAAAATTGTTTTTCACTTTAAAAAACGTCAAAATCAGGCTTTAAAACTGTGACGATGGCGAATAGCCAATTTATTCATTTCTACCTTTGTGAGATTCCAATTTATTCTCTCGCAAGCTCTTAACCAGAATACTGACAGTAATATTTGCAGGACATTGAACACGTCCCATGGAAAATTAGGGTTACACTCTTGACAGAACTAATTTTTAATGAAAAGAGATGGCGGGTCTTGATATCTTGATAAGCTGGAAATCGTTGGAAATCTATCATTGTAGTTAATAAAACTAAACTTTATTTATATTCCATTTTTGACAAAACGGAATCAATTATTCAATTTATCCCTCAATAAACCTCCACTTCATTTTCATAGATTTAATGCTTACTAAATGTAGAAGTTTTCGTGTAAGTATTGAATCTGTAGTCCGTTAGGGCCCTGAGGAAAAAATTCGCGAAGAAACTCTGATTCATTGATAAAAACAGAACTTCGTTATTCGACGTCCAGAAAGTATCTTTTAATAATGGTTTTTGTAAATTAAATTACAGTTTTTTAACGAAATTTTGTCTATTTTATGATAGTGTAATTAGAATTTAATTATCTTGAGTAGTTTTTGAGCAATGCTTTCTTATTCATTAAAAAACATGACTACGTTAAAAAAAAAAAAAAAAACAGAAAATTGGACATAGCTCCTTTTCTTTTCGGAATCGGACCATACTTATAATGAACTTTTTGTTGGAAATTATGTCTAGAATCACCTCCTAGACTTTGGCTACTTAGACCTGAATCACCCTGTATATATATATATATATATATATATATATATATATATATATATATATATATATATATATATATGGTAAAAATGCAGTTTCACGCCCTCCAAACCGAATTCTTTCAAATTTTGCACAATAACGTATTTTGATGCACTAAACACAAATACAATAAAAAAACGTCGGACTTAACTAGGAAAGAAGTTATTAAGCACTTAAGTTCACTGTTGTGCAGGTTATGAGAGCTAATGTTAACAACTAAATTTGTGAGGACTTTAAGGCGTAAATGACGACTTTAAGGCATACATGCTATGCGTTTCCGCTCGCTACGCTCGCTCAAGAAGATAACAAAACCCCAGTCAATCCAACTCGCTATAATTAATAGCTCTCATAAGAGTCAACTTTAGTGCTTAATAACTTCTTTCCTAGTTAAATCCGACGGTTTTTTTTATCGTATTCGTGTTTAGTGCATCAAAATACGTTATTGTACAAAATTTGAAAGAAATCGGTTTTGAGCGCGTGAAACTGCATTTTTACCGTTTTGCCATGTACATCGTTTCTAGTGAATATTTTGGTAGAGAAATAATAATCCCGTACCTGTTGCAGGATCTCGTTGTTTAATATTTATCCAATATCCGTCTTGTCCCTGCGTTTTCGGTGTCCTCACGTCCCATAAAGTAAATTTGGGTAAAAATGCAGTTTCCAGCCCTCCAAACAGATTTTTTTCAAACTTTGCACAATAACGTATTTTGATGCACTAAACACGAATACGATAAAAGAAAACGTCGGATTTAACTAGGAAAGAAGTTATAAAGCACTTAAGTTCACTGTTGTGCAGGTTATGAGAGCTAATGTAAACAACTAAATTTGTCAACATACGCATGCGCGGATGTAGAAAAGTTCGTAATAAGGAAGTTTAATTGAAATTTACCATAAATTATCGAAATTCATCAGCAGTTATTTATTTACAATCATTTTTTTAAATAATGAAACACTCTTCACATTTCTTGTTTCGTTCATGAAAAGTATTATATATATCAGAAATCCCATAATAATTAGCTAATGCCTTTATAATAGCAGAAGAATGTCTAGGACGAATGATTAGGAATGCAGAAGAATGTCTAGGGCGATTTTAAGGGCAAACATGCTATGCGTTTCCGCTCGCTCAAGAAGATAACAAAACCCCAGTCAATCCAACTCGCTAAAATTAATAGAATTCTATTAATTTTAGCGAGTTGGATTGACTGGGGTTTTGTTATTTTCTTGAGCGAGCGGAAACGCATAGCACGTATGCCCTTAAGCGACAGGTGACGACGGGTGAGAATCCCCTTAAAATTAACAATATCTTTGAATAAATAGTTTCTGAACATTTCAAATGAGAGTTCTCTGTTTCCCAATGTTACATATCTGCGCATGCGCGTGTTTACAAATACGGTGTTGACGCCTAGTTTTATAACCTTCCTAACTTTAGTGCTTAATATTATATTCTATTAATTTTAGCGTGTTGGATTGACTGGGGTTTTGTTATCTTTTTGAGCGAGCGTAGCGAGCGGAAACGCATAGCATGTGTGCCTTAAAGTCGTCATTTATGCCTTAAAGTCATGTATGCCTTAAAGTCGTCACAAATTTAATTGTTTACATTAGCTCTCATAACCTGCACAACAGTGAACTTATGTGCTTAATAACTTCTTTCCTAGTTAAATCCGACGTTTTTTTTTATCGTATTCGTGTTTAGTGCATCAAAATACGTTATTGTGCAAAGTTTGAAAGAAACCGGTTTGGAGGGCTGGAAACTGCATTTTTACCTAAATTTGTGAAAATTGATGTGGTTCGTTTGACATTGGCAGCAATGATCCAACTTTGTGATAAACTTGCCTTTGATTTTGAATGTTGAATGAAATTGTTGACTATTTACAGCATTATGTTTTACTATTCCCGATGCTCCGAACGATGTCATTTGGAAACATGAATTGAATGTTGAAATCAACTTCAGGAACAGGTTAGAATCTGGAGCCATATTTATTTTTGTGAAAAGATCATATGTTGAATAAAACTACATTTTATAATTAAAATTTATTTATTATAATTAAAGTGCTAATATAGTTATTATAAAATGGGGATTGGCGGTAGAATGTTAAAAATTTATGGTTGTATGTATACTTTAATGCGAAATCATACAAAAATAAAAATAAAATATTTTGTCCAAAAAATAAATTTTGGGGTGTGCCCCCCGATTCACTTCGGGGTATAAATATTAGTTATAAACCTATTCTCAGACCTACTGAATAAACATATTAAATTTTATGAAAATCGGTAAAGCAGTTTCGGAGGAGTATAAACACTGAAACTGTGACACGAGAATTTTATATATTATATGGAAAAAGCCCAATTTGCAGGAACTACGTCATCTTAGGGCACTTCCGTTCTTATCCCTAGTGGCATTACAAATATATGGAAAGAAACATATTTAGGAACTAAGCATATTTTATATCGCGTAAGAAATTGATAACCTATGTAGATAAATTTCAGCTCATTGCCTGACTGTCTGGGTGTTCCTTATACAAATCCACACCGTTCGACCGATTTTGACCAAATTTGGCACATTTGGTTGGTCTTGATCTGGGGAGTGCCATAGGCTAGGACAAAATTGTCTAGGACTCAGTACGGAGCTCGCACGTTTGAAACTGTTAACCCAAACAGTTACAGAAGAGTAAATGGTCAGAAATGGTCACTTTTGAAAAATCATATATTCACCAAGACATGCTGTAACGGAACATCATTCTATCATCTGTGGGATATTGCCAGTAGTTTGGCTGATAAAGTCCAAAGTTAAATATCCTATCCCCTCCAGTCCTGCTCTCTTAAGTCTGGTTGCCGATAACTGTAAGGTTCTAAGTTCGATCTGATGCGTTTCGGTAACTTCTGTACCCTTGTGAGAACTGTTTCCCCCAATATACCCAAGAAGGCACTTCCTATTTCACTAGGATTCTTTAGGTTTTACTAGAGATTAAATTTCTAAATTTGTGAATTATTACATGATATATATATTTTATGTATTAATTTTATAAAACAATTCATGAAACCATCTTTTGGACTAAAAATTAATATAAACTTATAGCCTACGAGACCCGGTAGCCGTGAGCGTTAAGGCGGGAGCACTTATCACTCCGTGCCGAAGGTCGTGGGTTCGATTCCCACTAGGGGTGGTGGCTTTTCTTTCGAAAAAAGAAAAGCATCAGCCCTATCCTGGCTAGAAAAGGGTGGTAACCTGTAGATAATCCGTCCCAAAATTCGTAGTTAATAATAATGGATGTTAAAATTTAAATTTAAAATAATATACTCTTAACATATGTTTGTAGTAGAGTTTATTATCGTCTAGATTCTTAAAGCGTTAATCCTACTCCATTTTAGCGTATTTGTTATTGTATTAGTTACAGGACTAAGATGTTAGTTAATAATGATAATCCATAAGTTGGTAAGGTTATCCTGAAACTAACGAGCCAAAGTAACGCTAAAGCACGTAGTATCTATCTGTATCTACTAACAATTAATACAGCTCTGTAATTATACCGGGAAGTGGGAAGTTGCTTTCATCTCGAGTAGAACGCTCTTCTCCCATAATATGGCTGCATATATCATCCCTACCATGTCGAACTATCGAATGTACCAAATCTCGTTTCTCAGATTCCAGAATTTGCTTGTGGATTGTGGACGATACGGCTTGTCACAAATTGTCACAACTCTAACCCCTTTAGAATAGCCTTAAATAAACTATGGAATACGACCATTTTTCAATATATTAGTTCGTCAATGGATAGAATATGTTCGTTCTCTAGTTTGCTCCGATTTGCATATTCGATAGTTTGACATGGTAGAGACGAGGAGTATGTATTGAGTTTTTTTGTAAATGAAAAACAACATATCTTAAAACTTTCGACAAGAAGGTCTGCTGGGGGTTTTCCGTGGTCTAGTGGCAAGTCCCTGCGATTCATAAGCGGGAGATGGTGGGTTCGATCTCCACCGGCGACAGGAATTTTCTCATCTCAGAGCTCGTTGAGAAAATTCCTCGCTGCACCCTGGATGTCGGCGCTAATGGCCCAGATTTATCGATGCGCCTTTAAATAACATTACATTACAATATAACATTCTTGTTTGCAGATATTACGCCATCGTGCATCCTATGAAGGCCAAGTATGTCTGCACGATGAGCCAAGCTAAGAAAATCATCTGTGGTATTTGGACAGCATCCTTTCTCCTGGCTCTTCCTATAATAATCGTCCAGGTGAGTAGAAATGTTTCTAAACTTTATAAAAATAAATAATCTAAGGATGTCTAAAACAATGGGGTTCCTAAAACAGAGCTGAACAATAAGTCAAGGATAAATGTCTTGACACATTTTCTTAGTTTAGACAGCATCTAAACATAGTCGGAGAGCCAATAACAGCATCTAAACATAGTTGGAGAGCCAATAACAGCATCTAAACATAGTCGAAGAGCCAATAACAGCATCTAAACATAGTCGGAGAGCCAATAACACCATCTAAACATAGTCGGAGAGCCAATAACAGCATCTAAACCTAGTCGGAGAGACAATAACAGCATCTAACATAGTCGGAGAGCCAATAACAGCATCTAAACATAGTCGGAGAGCCAATAACAGCATCTAAACATAGTCGGAGAGCCAATAACACCATCTAAACATAGTCGGAGAGCCAATAACAGCATCTAAACATAGTCGGAGAGACAATAACAGCATCTAACATAGTCGGAGAGCCAATAACAGCGTCTAAACATAGTCGGAGAGCCAATAACAGCATCTAAACATAGTTGGAGAGCCAATAACACCATCTAAACATAGTCGGAGAGACAATAACAGCATCTAACATAGTCGGAGAGCCAATAACAGCATCTAAACATAGTCGGAGAGCCAATAACCGCACGTTTCAACAAATAAAACACTATTTTTGGGCAATATTGTTTAGCACCTTTCCCCTATGTGCAGTACCTGGTGTACCATGGTAAGTCCAGGAAACACATACTTACCTTTTTATCTACCCAAGAGGTACATCATAGCAAAATTTCAGGGTGCATAAAACACTTCATGAAAAGTGTGTTACCAGCTCTCCGACTAACAATTTAAAACCTAACATAACAATGGCTAATTCCAATAGAAACTACAATTTTAAATTTTAATGTACAATTGAATCGCCAAAGACAATCACTCCGTACTCTTTCATTAACATACTGATCTATGATCTAAAACTAGTCTCGACACCAGACTAACTAACTACACGACTATAAAAAATCAAACTACACGACTATAAAAAATCAAACTACACGAGTATAAAAAATCAAACTACACGACTATAAAAAATCAAACTATTTGACTATAAAAAATCAAACTACACGACTATAAAAAATCAAACTACTTGACTATAAAAAATCAAACTACACGACTATAAAAAATCAAACTACACGACTATAAAAAATCAAACTACACGACTATAAAAAATCAAACTACACGACTATAAAAAATCAAACTACACGACTATAAAAAATCAAACTACTTGACTATAAAAAATCAAACTACATCACTATAAAAAATCAAACTACACGACTATAAAAAATCAAACTACACGAGTATAAAAAATCAAACTACACTACTATGAAAAATCAAACTACACGACTATAAAAAATCAAACTACATGACTATAAAAAATCAAACTACACGACTATGAAAAATCAAACTACACGACTATAAAAAATCAAACTACACGACTATAAAAAATCAAACTACACGACTATAAAAAAATCAAACTACACGACTATAAAAAATCAAACTACATGACTATAAAAAATCAAACTACATGACTATAAAAAATCAAACTACATGACTATAAAAAATCAAACTACACGACTATAAAAAATCAAACTACACGAGTATAAAAAATCAAACTACACGACTATAAAAAATCAAACTATTTGACTATAAAAAATCAAACTACACGACTATAAAAAATCAAACTACTTGACTATAAAAAATCAAACTACACGACTATAAAAAATCAAACTACACGACTATAAAAAATCAAACTACACGACCATAAAAAATCAAACTACACGACTATAAAAAATCAAACTACACGACTATAAAAAATCAAACTACTTGACTATAAAAAATCAAACTACATCACTATAAAAAATCAAACTACACGACTATAAAAAATCAAACTACACGAGTATAAAAAATCAAACTACACTACTATGAAAAATCAAACTACACGACTATAAAAAATCAAACTACACGACTATAAAAAATCAAACTACACGACTATAAAAAATCAAACTACACGACTATAAAAAATCAAACTACATGACTATAAAAAATCAAACTACATGACTATAAAAAATCAAACTACATGACTATAAAAAATCAAACTACATGACTATAAAAAATCAAACTACACGACTATAAAAAATCAAACTACACGAGTATAAAAAATCAAACTACACGACTATAAAAAATCAAACTATTTGACTATAAAAAATCAAACTACACGACTATAAAAAATCAAACTACTTGACTATAAAAAATCAAACTACATCACTATAAAAAATCAAACTACACGACTATAAAAAATCAAACTACACGACTATAAAAAATCAAACTACACGACTATAAAAAATCAAACTACACGACTATAAAAAATCAAACTACACGACTATAAAAAATCAAACTACTTGACTATAAAAAATCAAACTACATGACTATAAAAAATCCAACTACTTGACTATAAAAAATCAAACTACACGACTATAAAAAATCAAACTACACGACTATAAAAAATCAAACTACACGACTATAAAAAATCAAACTACACGACTATAAAAAATCAAACTACACGACTATAAAAAATCAAACTACACGACTATAAAAAATCAAACTACACGACTATAACAAATCAAACTACTTGACTATAAAAAATCAAACTACACGACTATAAAAAATCAAACTACACGACTAGAAAAAATCAAACTACACGACTATAAAAAATTAAACTACACGACTAGAAAAAATCAAACTACACGACTATAACAAATCAAACTACTTGACTATAAAAAATCAAACTACACGACTATAAAAAATCAAACTACACGACTATAAAAAATCAAACTACACGACTATAAAAAATCAAACTACACGACTATAAAAAATCAAACTACACGACTATAAAAAATCATACTACTTGACTACAAAAAATCAAACTACACGACTATTAAAAATCAAACTACACGACTATAAAAAATCAAACTACATGACTAAACTACAGTTTGTACTGCCTAACTACTAGGTATACATTTATCACTGGAAAAATTAAATAACATTTATTATTTTTTTTTATTTATTTATTAGCTATTCAGGATTTCTACTTAGCTAAGGAGTTTGGCTTATATATTTATTTAGTTAGTCCTACTGTTAGTAATTTTAAATTTTAACTGTTATAGCATATATTTGCACTATTTCACTAATATGAACACACTGTAAGTAAATGAGTTGCAAAATAACAATATCTGTATATAACAAGTAAATAATATAACTAATAATACATAATTAAAAATCCTTCATTATATAATATAATTATAAAAATGAACAAAATCAAATTTAAATTAACTGAAAAGTAAATTATTAAAAACATAAAAATAATAATAAACTTCTATTCATTTAAAATAAATGATCGACACTTTAGCAAAGTATGTATATATGTACTCGTTTCGGCGGTACATATACTAAAATTTGAACTAAATTAAATAACATAGAGCAAAGTAATATTATATAATATTTTGTACCGATTTATTGATTTCTTTACATTATATGGAAAAAATTTGCAACAGCCATCCCATTATCGCACAAATATACATGCAATTACACAGATTAAAACGACACAACATTACAATGCTTTGAATACCGGGGCATAAAGGCATAGGCCTAAATACAACACAACATTACAATGCTTTGGATACCGGGACATAAGGACATAGGCCTAAATACAGACGTGGACAACCACGCTAAAGAGGCTACCTTAAAATATAACATTAATATCAGTCAAGTAATTACACATTAATTAAAAAGGTGGAACATATTTAACAAAATATGGCTAATAAACTTGTGACACCAAAAATAAAAAGTTAAGATATGTTAGGTCTCAATCGGACATCATGCCCTTCTGTCTACCTCAAAAACACTCCACTTCCAGTATCTAACGAGGTTCGATATCTAGGATTATACCTTGACAGCCGACTGACATGGAACCCTCACACGAGACTGAAAAGACAAGAACTGAACAGAAGATACGGACTACTTAGACGACTTCTTGGACCCTCGTCCAAGTTAACGACACGTAACAAACTTACGATATACAAAACCATCATTCGACCCATATGGACATACGGACTTGAGCTCTGGGGATCTGCAAAACCATCCAACATCAACAGAATACAGGCATTCCAGTCAAAAGTCCTCCGTAAAATTGTAAATGCCCCTTTCTGCGTATCCAACAAAACCTTACACAACGATCTTAACATTCCATTTGTCCTTGATCTTGCTATAACCCGATTCCAAATGTTCCACTCCAAATTGTCCCACCATCCTAATCCTGAAGGTTTATCCTTATCTTCCCAATCCCATCCAGACAATCCTCCCAGGTGGCTTAAGAGACAGTGTCCCCGAGATAAACTCACATAGCCGATCCTATTTTGATCATTAAAACGTTTGTTTACCCGCCTCAGGAAGTACCAACACCTGGCTTCTTCCAAATTCTTCATTATTTTTATTTTGTTTTAATTTTACCGTTTTAATCAACTTGTATATATTATCTGTGTAAACAAACTTGACGATTGTACTATTGATTTATGTACAGATTTCAAATAAACAAATAAAAAAAAAAAAAAAAAAAAAAAGATATAATAGGAAGTGTCGATAATGTTTGGCTCCTTCCGTATACTGTTTTACACTGATATCTATACATAGGCCAGCACAATTAATTATTGTACTGATAAATTGTACAGATTTTAAATAAACATGATAAAAAAAAAATAAACTAGTTACGGACAGACCAAAAATTCAGAAAAATTATAATCATTTGTCTTTAAGCAGAAAAGGCCAAGTTTTCATTACCAGGCTAATAAGTGGCCATTCACTAATAACACAGGCACACAACAACAAAAAAAGTGGTGTTTTACAAAGATGCCACACATATATTTTCATGTATTTCGACACGCTGAGTCCGTTTCACCCCATCACGTCAGGTTTAAGAGAATTTGAAGGTCAAGTTTTGTATGAACTCGTTAAAGAAGAAATAACTAGAGCTTCCGTGGTTTTGTGGGTCGCTAAATTCGAATCCGTGGTTTGTTTCACCCCATACAGTTCATTTCAAGGGAAAATATGTCTATTTTTTTTTTATTATGGTAATGCTACATACCAAGGTTTTTAACGTGCGTTATTAACAGGGTTCGGCGCTAATGGCCGGAGATATCGATGTGCAATAAAAAAAAAAATATATAAAAAAAATAACAGGGGCTATTTTCAGTAACTTGTTGATAGAAAGAAAAGTTTAAAAAGTTCTTTTGATAAGAGCATCCTAAATTCCTTCGTTGTAAGAAAGTCTATTAATTAAGAATATGATCCATCGTTTAAAGCGAGGAAAGGAATTTAAAAACTAAACTGTCTGGGATGATTTATCACTTAACTTTCTACCACCGCCATCATGAGTGCAACTTTATACTAGTAACTATGAGTTTTGTTTTAGAACTTGGAAGAAAGAAATGTTACACCAGATCCTGATATAATAAATTATGGTAACAAATAAAGGTATATATATATATATATATATATATATATATATATATATATATATATATATATATATAATAGGGTGTCCCCATATTAAACGGCAAAACTTAAAGGAGTTAGGGGTGGGGGTGGGTGGGTAAGTGGAGGGGGTAGAAGATGAAACCTATACTTTTAATGATTTTTATATAGGTATTATGAAAGATTGCAAGATAAAACATAATCGAGAAATATGCCAAATAGCTTTTTTCTCCGTTTTTAGCGCGGTTCCTCCCTCCCCCATAGGGAGGAACCCCGCTTATAAGGTTGATACAAAGAAACAATCCGGAAGTTCCGACTAGAAAATTTCGCGTTTCAGAACCCCTAGAGACCGAAAATAACGGTGGTTCAAATTTGTATATATATATATATATATATATATATATATATATATATATATCTATATATATAAAAATCACGTGTCTGTCTGTTTGTCTGTTTTTCTGTTTGTCTGTTTGTTCCTTATACAAATCCGCACCGTTTGTCTGATATTGACCAAACTTCGCACATAGATACGTCTTGATCCGGGAAATCTCGTAGTCTAGCTCAAAATCTTCTAGGATTCCCAGTTCGGGAGTTACGCCTTCGAAAATGTCATTTATGAAGGAGTAAATTCTCCGAAATAGCCATTTTCTTCCAGTGTTGCAACTTCTTCAAAGAAGAACGGCAATATAGATGGAAATTAGCAAGCCAACAAAACTCTTCTTTTTTTTTAAGTTTTACTTTCTTTTTGTTTTTGTTTTACTTTTTTTTAAGTTATACTTATTTTTAGAGTTTTATTTTAACTTCTTTTAAAGTTTTACCTATTCTCAAAATAGCCTTATATTCTCAGAATTTGGAGAAAAATCATATTTCTGTTTAAGAAGTATATATCAAGTAAGACAACACTGGGCTCCTTGATGTTATTCAGTTTTGCAACAGAATTAAGCTTGAAAATACATTTAAACGGTTAAAGTTTTTAACAAATCTTTTTTGAAACATTTCGTTAAAACTTTGTTCTAAAACATTTCAGTTTTAACCTTTGTTTGTTTAATTAGAAATTACAATTTAAATTACATTACGTTTGCAAACATGTGTATCAAACTTTTTTAACTTTGAACTTTTTTAAGTTTGAACATTTTTTAAGCCTACCTTTTAGTCTTTTAAGTCTATCTTAAAGTAATAAAAAGTAAATATATCGTATAACATAAATTTATTTCTGTAGGACAACACTGGGCTTAGAAGCCATTTTTCGCTCTAAAACATTTACGTTTTAAGCTTGAACATTTTTTCTTTTTTTAGCCTTAGTGTTTATATCTAACATTCATACATCTAACTTTTTAAGTTTCATGAAACTTTTTTAAGTGTCTGCAAACTTTTTAAGTTTTCAAACGTGCGTTAATCAAACTTCATAAAGTTTGCAAAAGTGTCTGTATCAAACTTTTTTAAGTTTGGTGTTTTCATTTATCTTATAACCATGTAAGTCAAGTAAGGAACCGGACTTGATTTATTTTTAGATGAAAGCCTTGGATAAATACAAATGTATAGATTTAAACAAAATAATACTTGGGATTTAGTTGAAAATAAGAAAGTTGTAAATGCAAAATGTTGACCAGTTGGACATAGAGACTGCATTCTTAAATGGTAAAATCAATTCGGAAGTGTATATTTGAGGACATTGGTATCAAAGTTGGACAACTCCATTTTTTTTCAATTGAAAAAAATGGAGTTGTCTAACATTTGAGTCAAATGAATATATTGGAGACATGCTTAAAAACTCATTGTGTAAAGAAACATTTGAGAAATTCAGAAATATGTTAAATTTGATATATTATATTTCATATATTGTTCATACTTCCTGCCTTAGGGAGGAACATTTTTGTCGGTTATACAATTTATAATGTGAAGTGATGTACATCTTGCTGTTTGTGTATGTAATAAATGGATATGAACTTGACATGCTTTTATGAATCTCCCACACTTTTACTACTTTTAAATAATTTCTTATCTCAACAATTTTAATTATAAAAAGGGTCAAAAGGCACATTTAATTTTAAAACATATGGTAGTAATACCCATTATGAATAACTCCTACAAGGAATCAATTACATTTTCTTCTAGATTTGTACCAAAAATATTTACTTTATTATCATAAATTATTCCTCCAAGCCCTCAATCTTAGAACCTTTAAAAAAATATGTTCCATTAAGGAGAAGGCAGCAACCATGGAGTTTTATATCATTTTTATTGTTTCATAACGTTTTGTCCATCGCAAGCCTAACTTAATTTCACTTTTAATATTTAAATTTATATCATTTTAATTTGCTGTCATGGAATTGTCTTTAAAACATTTCCTTCTTATTAAAATGAATTCTTTCATTTATCCCCCCCCCAGGTGAATTGAATTTTCCATGCAATTTTCTATTAATCTAAATATGCCAAGCCTCTTTATTATTGACATATTTACACCCAGCAGTTTTATTACATTTTTATATCTGCTTTCTTTTGTCTGAGATATTTATATCCTCTGACTACTCCATTATTTAAATACGCTTGCAATTTGAGCGCAATATTGTTGCAAAATCAAAAAAAAAAATTATTGTACCTATTTACTTTTTCATTCTAAGAATTTAAGACGATATGTTCTTTTATAAGTTAATTGTATTTTTAGTTCTGTTACCTATCACAATTATAAACTTTTTTTGGTTTCTGTATTAATTTCTTTTTTTGTCATTTTAGCTGACGAAGGCTACCAATCAGTAGACAAAACGTCCGAAATATAGATTTTTTAAAACAAAATCATATTGAGGCTTATTTAGCCGAATCCCAACCATTCCATCTTTGCTTATCACCTTGACGGCTAACTATCTAATCATCATTATTAATATTATATTTAAAAAAACAAAAACAATACAAATAAAGAATAGTTTCGGTTATAGATTAAAACTTATAACTAAGTAAGAATGACCTTAATTAAATGCTTCATTTTGTTGCTATTTTTTAATATACATTTATATATGGACCACACATTATTTTCTTTAAAAAATTATACACAGGTAGTTTGGTTAGGATTTTCTTTAAAGTGGTACTAAAATTACATGATTCCAGTATACTTTTTAAAATAAGGTTTAATTTATTTTCCACCCCACATTCAGTGAAAATTTGAAAAAACAATTTTTTAACTGAGCTCTCAACTTATAAACTTACTTTCTCATAATTTGAACAAGTGTCATATAATCATTCATTTTAATATATAATATAAAGTTTTATATCATTTTTATTGTTTCATAATGTTTTGTCCATCGCAAGCCTAACTTAATTTCACTTTTAATATTTAAGTTTATATCATTTTAATTTGCTGTTATGGAATTGTCTTTAAACTATTTCCTTCTTATTAAAATGAATTCTTTCATTTATCCCCCCCCCCAGGTGAATTGAATTTTCCATGCAATTTTCTATTAATCTAAATATGCCACGCCTCTTTATTATTGACATATTTACACCCAGCAGTTTTATTACATTTTTATATCTGCTTTCTTTTGTCTGAGATATTTATATCCTCTGACTACTCCATTATTTAAATATGCTTGCAATTTGAGCACAATATTGTTGCAAAATCAAAAAAGAAAAAAAGAAAAAGAAAGGCCACGAGGACCCTAAGTGGCAGATACTATAGAGGAATCTGATTCATGACCTTACGACACACTAGGGAGATAGTGTGGTCAGTACTATGCTCCAGCCGCCTGATTTTCCCCTAGGCTGCTTCGACACCTCAAGCCATTAGCACCCAGGGTATCCATTGGTAAATTTATTAAAGGCTGGGTTGGCCTAGGGACTGCCAGTGAGGCCAAATTCAACCCAAGAACGAAGACATTAGAAGAAAAAATCTTTATTGTTTGCTCGAGATTCGATCTCAGGTGCTCCAGTTTATTAGTCCAGTGCTCTACCACTGAGCTAACCTCGACCCCTCGCCAAATCAAATTAATCCCCCTTTAATTTATTTAGTATAAGTCCTTATTGAAATTCCCAAATAGCTTTAATTCATTGTTGTCTATAGCTGCAACAAAAATATCTAAATTTGTTTTTCTTAGATACCCCTATTTCCTATGACAAAAGGGCTATCCTTAAAGAAGAGCTCATAAACCTTAAGATTTGAAAGAGAAGCTTTAATATAATGGAAAATGTCAACAACAAAATGTGAAAGTTTATTTGGAACAAAAAGTTTTTAATACTTTCCTTTTGGCTCAATTAACATAAATCCTGCATCAATTACTTTTTCAATCATAGAAAGAAAAACCTTAGTTACAGATTATTACATGAAAAGGTATAGAAACTAACATATTAATATTATATTTAAAAAAACAAAAACAATACAAATAAAGAATAGTTTCAGTTATACTAGATTAAAACTTATAACTAAGTAAGTATAACCTTAATTAAATGCTTCATTTTGTTGCTATTTTTTAATATATATTTATATATGGACCACACATTATTTTCTTTAAAAAATTATACACAGGTAGTTTGGTTAGGATTTTCTTTAAAGTGGTACTACAATTACATGATTCCAGTATACTTTTTAAAATAAGGGTTAATTTATTTTCCACCCCACATTCAGTGAAAATTTGAAAAATAATTTTTTTAACTGAGCTCTCAACTTATAAACTTACTTTCTCATAATTTGAACAAGTGTCATATAATCATTCATTTTAATATATAATATAAAGTAGGAGTACCATGACATGCTGGGTAACAGGTATTTAATATGAAACATGTGTAGCATGCCACACCCGGTAACACCTATTTAATATAAAGTAGGTGTAGCATGGCACACCGGGTAACAGCTAGAAGAAGAAGAAAACTTTATTTAATGAAATAATAAAGTGGGCTGCCCAACTTTATTGGGTTGCTGGATACACAGCATGCTCATCATTCCTGGAGGCATTCATTTACTTCATAATCTTGTTATTTGTTCTGTTTTTTTTCCAAAAGTTCGTGGGCATTAGACCCGCCAAAAAATACAAATTTTTCTCCTAATAATAATAATAAAAAACAAAAAAAAAAAAAAAAAAAAAACAACAAAAACACAAGAGACAGCGGAGTCTAAGGAACGACGTTTGTTGCATATAAAAAAAAAAAAGGAGTGTAGTCCGTTAGTGACCATAAATATGTTGGCTTATTATGCCTAGCGAGTCAATAATTATTGACTCAGCTATAACAGGTAGGTGTTCCGGCAGGATTCCAAGTTCTTGTAAGATACTGCAGGTCATTTTCGGAATTGTACCTCTTGCACCGAACCACAGACCCTTGACAAGGAATTTTCTGGATCCATATTTCTCTAAGAATTTATCTTGGAGATATTCAATGCACTTTGAGTAGATCCCTTCCTTTTCCATGCCAATTGACTCCGCTTGCTCGGGATCGTTTGTTTCATAACGGACCGTCGGATCGAGAACGTAGGCCAAATTACTGTTCCGTGGAAAGGCGACTATATCTGCGTATCTAGAAGACCCATGATCGTCGATGGCGTACACCTCTTCGTGGCAGTTGTAGCCAATCCCTTCAAGAAGAGCAATGAGCCTGTGCTTCACATATATTTATTTGTCTGTTCGCTCATTTCTGGCTTCCCTAGTGGTCCAATTGTGATGAAATTTGGTACAAAAATCTTTCGTCTAATTTGAAAGGTCAAGTTCGTTAACCAGCAAAATCCACCTACTGGAAGATGGCGTTTGGGGCGAAATTCGCGCAAAAAAAATCGTAACGCTTACGTTTTTGAGTTCATAAGCTTGTAAGCACTCGTTTTATATGCTTCCTGGGTTAGGAAAACGAATGAAACCATTTTAAAGGCGATAGTTTTAACCGTTTTCGAAAAAATTGGAAAAATAATTTTTGAATACCGTTTTTGGTTTAAGTACTTAGAATCATGGGATTCAGTTGAAACAATTTCTGCATGTTCTACTATCATCACAACTAATATGTTGAAATTTTGGTTACGTTTGGAGTTATGGAAGGGTTAGAATAAAATATTTTATTAACACACATAAAAAGTTT
This sequence comes from Gonocerus acuteangulatus, assembly GCA_946811695.1. NCBI lineage: Eukaryota > Metazoa > Arthropoda > Insecta > Hemiptera > Coreidae > Gonocerus > Gonocerus acuteangulatus. Next base: position 8,878,516 of record OX328131.1, read on the forward strand.
TAGTAACTTTGTTTACTTTCCATAATATTTCGAAAAAGGTTGAGAATCTTAGTAAACGGAAGAATACCATTAGAAAGCTTACTAAATGCTCTAAAAAAAAAGGTTCTAATGAACGTTTTGATTAGGCGATGTCAATCGGAGAAATAAGAGCATAAAACTTTAAAGTAATTGATTTCGCTTATTCGAACTGTTCTTTTTGTCTGTTTTTTTATTCCTTGTTATTTTTTAATTGCTTATAGTTGGATAATGTATTTGAAAATAAAACAGGTTAAGAAAAATAAGAAAAACAATTTAATGTTAGAGATATGGATTTCCAAGATATAGCTTTTCAACTGCCTAGCGTCCTTCCTAGGGAGGGTTGTTTGTCTTTTATTTTGGTACTTAGAATTATGGGATAAAGTTGAAACATTTTCTGCATGTTCGAATTTCATCAACACTAATATGTTGAAATTTTTGTTACGTTTAGAGTAAAGGACGGGTTAGAATAAAATATTTTATTTACAGACAAAAAAAGTTTTGGTAACTTTGTATACTTTCGTTAGTATCTCGAAAACCGTTGACAATCTTGTGAAGCGGAAGATTACCATTCGAAAGCTTACTAAATGCTCTACAAAAAAGGTTCTGACGAAAGTTTTAATTAGGCGACGTCAATCGGAGAAATAAGTGCTTAAAACTTTAAATTAATTGATTTCGTTTATTCGAATGGTTCTTTTTGTCTGTTTTATTCCTTGTTATTTTTTAATTGCTTATAGTTGGATAATGTATTTGACAATAAAACTGGTTAAATAAAATAACAAAAACAATTTATTGTTAGAAATATAGATTTCCAGGATTCCAAGACCTTGTCACTAGCAGGTCCGTTTCTAGTGTTGCCGACCCTTCCAGGTAAGATTGTAAATCATGACCTTTCATGACTTTACTACAAACAGGAATGGCGTTAGTGACCTTAAGAGATGACACGCCATTATAATAATTTATTTAAAAAAAAAAAGACTGGTGGAACCAAAATAATAACTGCTTCTATTTTAATCTTTCCAAATTAGACTAGGGGTATGAACGGAACCCCGCTAAGATGCTGCAGTTCCTGTGACACGGACTTTTTTTTTATCCAGCATCGATTCCCGAAGTTTTTACATTTATTTTGGGGACACCCTGTATATATATATATATATATATATATATATATATATATATCCCAAATTTTATCTTATAGGCCTATTACGCACTGTCGACTAGTCGCCGCGACTCAGTATCCCGGCGACTAAAACATGGGCAACTCGGACCGGGCGATCAAGTCGAGCGACAGTATTCCAAGTACATTCTTGCAGTATGGACCTCAAAGAATTGGCAATTGTAGACGACTGAGGGTCAATTATCTTGGCAGATGAACAGAACTCATTAAAAAATAAACAACATTTAAAACTTACCTAAGTTTTTTTTTTCTTCTTCTTGTAATCCTTCCCCTCCAAATAACTATTTCTTCCCACTCCTTTCTCTTCAATTCCCGATTAGAATATTAGGCACTCAGTAAATCCCAAATAGCTTTTCGGGATGGTATTTCCAATATAATTGTATCAGTATAGAAATCCTGAGCCATTTTTGTGAGAGAGGACCTGTCGTTAAGACAGTTGCTTGGAGAGTGAAGGCTTCCCTTTGATGCAGTGTCGGCTGTCGCTTGTGAGTCACCCCTTCACTTGTGAGTCGCCCGGGCGTCCGGCAACCTACATTAGTTTCAATGGGCGCTTACGCACATTGAAACTAATGTATCTCAGAGGCGACTTGTCGACAGTGCATAATAGGCGATGGTGTCGTCATTCAAGGGTTGGATTCTTTGCCCCTTACCGTCCCTAAGCTTACCCAGGATCTAATTAAATTGATGGGCTCCTGCAAAGGGAAAAATGTATCATTCACCCTCTTCCAGGTATAAAGTTTTTCATGTTTTTTTTTTTTTAGTAATTTCTTCTGTATTTTAATTAGTATCAACTCTGTCCTCCTTGTTTTACATCCCTGATGAAGGTTTGAATTTCAAGCCGAAACCTCGGAAAAAACTCATTTCCTCATTAAAAATGTAGTTTTATTAAGATACCATGACCGAACCCTGGCAAAATTCTACCTTATCAATATTTTCGTTTGAGTTCTGAAACCTTAAATTAAATTAATTTTAAAAGAATTAATGTACCTACCTATATGCGTTTTGGTTTTTCTTTTAGTTGAAGGAAATGATTAAGTCCTAACATTTCTAGAAAAAGGATAACCTTTCCGGATACCTGTGTTTTATATTAGTTCACGTTAAAGCGTTAAAATAAATGTGCATAAATATACAGGGTGGCCCGAAAATAATGTCGAAGCTTCGAGGTAGTACTTTAAGAAAATTTTCGATTTTGAGGAAACATTTTCATATCAACATGGGCCCGGAAACCATTCCTAGGAGCATTGGAAACTTAAATCAACGTTTTTCAAGTTTTAAATGGCAATAACTCCACAGCTACTAGGTTTAAGAAAGAAAAAGCTTTAAATCAAAGTTTTATGCCACTAAATTCCACACATTTTGGTAGCAAGGAATCTAATTTTTCGTCACTGGATATGGAGATTCGTAGGGCCTATCTTTAATAATCAGTGTTTTTCAGCGTTGCAATTTGAACATTCGTATAACTGAATCACAGTACCATCAACGCTAGTAAAACACTACTTTTTAAAGATAGGTCAAAGAAATCTCCAGATCCCCAGGTGCAAAATTAGATTCCTTGGTACCAAAATGTGCAGAATTTAGTGGTCTACAATATTCGTTTAAAGAGTTTTCCTCTAACGCAATATGTTGAGAAGTTATCGGGATTTGGAGTCCGAAAAACGTGTTTTTAGCAGGTTTTTTAGCTCCAGCTCCCCTAGAAAAAATTCCCGGACCCATGTTGATAGGAACTTTTTTGCTCAGAATCAAATTTCCTATACGCAGTCGATGTATAGTTGGGATTCGGCTAGGAGAAAAAAACGTCAGACTTTCAGAAAGAAATCTGTATTTGGACGTTTCGGCTGCACATTGGCAGCCTTCTTCAGCTAAAAAATACATACAAATTATAAGTAAAAAAAAAACATTCAGAAATGAGCGTATTATATACATCATGACAATGATTAGAACCAATCTTATTATTAAACAATGAAAATGCGTAGTAATAGTAAGTAAACAGTACAAAAACTAACATTTTTATAAAGAACATTTCCCTCCCTCTCCCCTAGGCATTTTCTAGTGGTACGTATTTGTATATTGATTATTATAAATTGTATTCACCTATAGAATAGATTGAGTTTCTCACAATATAAAAATGTTCTTTATAAAAATGTTAGTTTTTGTACTGTTTACTTACTACTTTCAACATACTGTTTACTATCCAACTACCGCATTTTCATTGTTTAATAATAAGATTGGTTCTAATCATTGTCATGATGTATATAATACGCTCATTTCTGAATGTTTTTTTTACTTATAATTTGTATGTATTTTTTAGCTGAAGAAGGCTGCCAAAGTGCAGCCGAAACGTCCAATACAGATTTCTTCCTGAAAGTCTGACGTTTTTCTCCTAGCCGAATCCCAACCATACCTTGTCTTCGTATCACTGCAACGGCTAACTATCTCCATCTCCTAGCCGAATCCCAACTATACCTTGTCTTCGTATCTCTGCAACGGCTAACTATCTCCATCTCCTAGCTGAATCCCAACCATACCTTGTCTTCGTATCACTGCAACGGCTAACTATCTCCATCTCCTAGTCGAATCCCAACTATACCTTGTCTTCGTATCTCTGCAACGGCTAACTATCTCCATCTCCTAGCCGAATCCCAACCATACCCTGACTTCGTATCACTGCAACGGCTAACTATCTCCATCTCCTAGCCGAATCCCAACCATACCCTGACTTCGTATCACTGCAACGGCTAACTATCTCCATCTCCTAGCCGAATCCCAACCATACCTTGTCTTCGTATCACTGCAACGGCTAACTATCTCCATCTCCTAGCCGAATCCCAACCATAACTTGTCTTCGTATCTCTGCAACGGCTAACTATCTCCATCTCCTAGCCGAATCCCAACCATACCTTGTCTTCGTATCTCTGCAACGGCTAACTATCTCCATCTCCTAGCCGAATCCCAACTATACCTTGTCTTCGTATCACTGCAAGGGCTAACTATCTCCATCTCCTAGCCGAATCCCAACTATACCTTGTCTTCGTATCACTGCAACGGCTAACTATCTCCATCTCCACAAACTTTCTATAATTACTTTGAAGCTTAAACACTACTTTAGGGTAAATTTGTATATGTATAAACATACATACACAAACTTATGTATAAAAGCAGTCATTTTCATGGCAGTTTTTTTTTCGTAAACTTTGGGTTTAGAGACGTTGACATTTTTCGCAGGCACTGTAGAATTTCGTGTTGCGGACATCTTTATAAGGTTTTCCCTCCCTATATGGAAAAAGAGGCACCCGCTGAAACTCCCATACGACCAAAATCACCACAACGGCTCCCAAGAGACACCTTCCATGACGCGAAACTTACAGATGTTATGTACAATACAATACAATATTTTCCGGGCCGACCTCCTCCGTGGGAGCGCACCGCGGCCAATCGACCTATTGTGCTTGCCCGTCGTTGTCTCCCCTCAGAGTATTACCTTCCAGTAGTCCAGAAGTCTCCTAATGGATATTTCACCTGGTTCAAGATTGGTATCCTTCGTGTCACCAAAGTACCTAAACCGTATATGATCCAACCGTTCACAGTCACGGATGAGGTGTAACGGCGTCTCTTCTTCTGCTCCACACCATCTACAGGTGGGGGAGTTGACCAGCTTCATCCTATAAAGGTGCTTATTCAGTTTGCAGTGTCCCGTAATTATTCCAATTGCTTCTCTGAGTTCCATTCTGTTTAGGAGCTTCAGCTCCTTCCAGGGTTCTCCAGAGGGCTTTTGAATAAAGCATTTGGTGTGCCTCAAAGTCTGGTTCTCCCAAAGGTTTTGCTGCTTCCCACGCGTACAGTAGCGGCACCTCTTCCTGCAAGTAGGTCCGCTCTTTCATTGCCAGGGATTCCACTGTGCCCAGGTATCCAGTGGATCTCAACACAGTTTCTATTCTTGGCCAATTCATTTAGTTCCATCCTACATTCCCTGACCAGTTTAGATTTAGTCATTGGGTTGCTTAAGGCTTTACAAGCAGCCAGGCTATCCGTTAGAATATTAATCCTTTTCCGGCTGTGTTGTGTTCCTCTCAATTGGATTGCGGCAGCAAGGATTGCATATACCTCCGCCTGGAAAACCGATGGCTCTCTTCCTAAGGCGATGTGGGTGCCCCCCCCCCTTGGCACCCCCTGTACCATATTCCAGAGCCAGTCCCCTCTGAGGTCTTCGATCCATCTGTGTAGACGTTGAATCCATTGGGTATGTTCATCGGTGTGGGCACCAGAGATTTCCGCTCCACTCCCGTGTTGACTCTGAAGCTTCTTTTGAAACCATATTCAGGGATGATTGCATCTGACGGAATACACAACTCCGGGATACTTTCAATAATCCTAAAGATTCTTGAATGTCCTCCCTGCGTCTGAGGTGCTCTAATCACATTTTGCGAGGTCAGCCTAAGAGCTGTGGTCATGGCCATTCTTGCTACATGCAAATGTAACGGTGGTATATCCAGGAGTGCCTCCAGGGCGAGAGTGGGCGTTGATCTCATCGCTCCACCTATAAGGAGGCATCCTTGTCTTTGTATTTTATTTACCATGGCTTTCATATGTTCGGTGTCCAGCCGGTGCCACCAAACTAATGCACCATAGGCAACAATTGGCCTGATTACATTCAAGTATAGCCATCTGGCAATGTGTGGTTTGAGACCCCAGGTTCTACGACACAGCCTCTTACATGTCCACAGAGCAAACGTGGCCTTGTTCCTTACATGTTCCAGGTGTATTTTCCAAGTTAGTTTCTTGTCCAATAGTACCCCTAAGTACTTCACCGAATTGCTCAGGGGAATAATGTTTTCCTGAATTCTTAGGGTGCCGTATACCAGTCATCGCTTTTTTGTAAAAGGGACTATGACCGTTTTACGTGCATTAATGCTGAGTCCTGACCTGGAGCACCACCTTGTGACTCGTTTAAGTGCTTCATTCATAAGGTCCGTTATCACCGTGGGTACAGTGCCTCTAATTAGAATGGCAAGGTCATCTGCATAGCCCTGTGTATAGAAGCCTGCATTATTTAGCTCCTTGATAATGGAATTGACTACCAGGCACCACAGCAGCGGTGATAAAACCCCTCCTTGTGGACATCCCCTTGTAGCCTTGACACGTATGTTAGCCTTCCCCAGGAAGGCACAAATTGTTCTTTCCCTCAGCATTGCCAGTGTCCATCTGGTTGTGCTAGGATCGATGTTAAAACTCCCCATAGCTTCTGCTATTGTGATTAGTGGGGTGTTATCAAAAGCTCCCTCAATGTCTAGAAATGCTCCCAGAGCAATTTCCTTATTGTTGATAGACTCTTCTACTTTCTGTATTAGACAGTGCAGCGCGCTTTCGCATGATTTGCCAGATTGATAGGCATACTGCGTTGTTTCTAGTGGTACATGCCTAAGTATATTATCCCTTATGTGCCTGTCCACCAACTTCTCTAGTGTCTTCATTAGGAAAGATGTCAGGCATATTGGTCTATAGGCTTTAGGGTGATCGTGGTGGTTCTTACCTTGCTTTGGTATAAACACAACCCGTACTTCTCTCCAACTCGTTGGTATGTAACCGTAAGCAAGACTTCCTCTCAGTAGGCTAACAATCCTAGAGAGCAAACTGCCGAGGCCTTTTTGTAAAAGGCAAGGGTAAATATTGTCCATTCCTGGTGACTTGTAGGGATGAAAGGACCTAATGGCCCATCTCACTGATTCAGCTGTTACCAGTTCTTTAGCTAGAGTCCAGTCTGGGGCTCTCAAGTGTTGTCTAATCTCTGTAGTGAGTTGACTGTGTGTTAGGCCTTCCTCGTTATTTGGGAAGTGAGTATCCAGAAGGAGCCGAAGGGACTCTCTTTCCTTCGTTGTCCTTCCATTTGGACCTGTCATATCGCCAATCATGCCGTTGCAGTTCGACTTTGATATGACTTTGCTTAACCTGCAGCTCATGGTGGTCTCATTAATTTCTTCACAGAAGTTCCTCCAGGTATCCCTTTTGGTTTTCCTAAGAGTATTGTTATATTCTGTTAGGGACCTTTTGTATAGGTCCCACGATCCAGTTCTCTTTGCTTTGTTGAAGAGTTTCCTAGTTCTCTTCCTCATTGCGTCTAGTGTGGAATTCCACCATGGAACAGCTCTAGGCGTTCTCTTGGTGGTGAGTTTACAGTTTTCCTCAAAGGCCGTGGTAATGGCCTTTGTGAGTTCACAGTTAAGAAGCTCAACTTCAAGAGGATGACTTGCGTGGCTTGGACAACACTGTAGTTTTTCACTCAGAGAGACCGTATAGCCTTGCCAGTCTGTCCCCTTGGGGTTTCTATAACTGAGCAGTACTGGTTTTTGGTACTCTAGGTCAAACCTAATATACTTATGGTCAGAGCCTGTAAATTCATCTACAACATGCCAGTTATGGGTGTTGAGGAGATTTTTGTCATCAATAGTTATTGTTATGTCAAGGACTTCTTGTCTAATAGCATTCTCAAAAGTGGGCTTATTACCTATGTTATTAATTTCTATATTATTAACAAGAAAGTAATCAAGCAATGTCTCACCTCTGCTGTTAGTGTTGGAGCTCCCCCATATCAGGTTATGTGCGTTGGCGTCCATACCTATGATGCCACCAAGATGGTGACATTTAAGGTATTGCACCATGGTTTCCAGTCCGGGGGTCACCGTCGGCTCGTCACCTGGGAGATAGATGGAGCCAAGGATGATCCCCGTCCCAAAAGGTATTCTCACTGCTGCAGAGTCCCTAGAACAGAGAGACCATAAAGGAAAACTGTCAAGTTTATTGTTAAGCAGAATGCAGGCCCGCGCATCATCACACGGGTGACTGAGCAGCTGAAATCCAGCTGCCTTAAGGCCTGCAATCTGCTTTTTATGTATCCAGGGTTCCTGGATTAAAACGATATCAATGTTTTTACTCACCACATACTGGAGGAGCGAGCTGGTTGCCGTCCTGCAGTGATGTAGGTTGATCTGCAGCACGGAGATCATTGTTGTTGCCGACCAGCGTCCCGTGCCAAAGCCGGGGAATCCCCGACTCCACCACGGCCACCCTGCGAAGCAACGGGAGCCACGCCCCCAACCGACCCCGCCAGACCACCCACGGCCCCGCCCCCACCCCCCCGAGCCGGATCCTCAGGATCCATACTCAGGGGACTAGGCGCGGGTGCCACGGGGTCACCCACGGCCCCACCCCCGCCCCCCAGAGCCGGATTCTCATCCACGCTCCGGGGGCCGGACACGGGTACCACAGGCCCATCGCCAGACGGACCGGCAGGAGGCCCCCCCCCGCATCTCCCAGTTGGTCAACGGCCGTTGAGCTCCCTCCTGGTCCCTCCACCTGCTCATCCTCCTTGGGTGGTTTCCTGTGATCCACCCTCTTGGCTACCACAATGTCGCAGCCATGGCGGATTCGAAGGTTCCTCTCCTGGAGGGTCAGGAATTGTGAGTTCGGGATAGAAGCCACAACAAATCGTCCAGTGGGATAATCCTTTTGGCCTAGGATCCTCCATTTTGACGTTTTGTTTTTGCACCATCTCCAGAAAGAGGGGGGTCTCTCTGCAGGGCGCAGGGAAAAATGCAGCAATTTTCTGGAAGAATTCCAGCTCTTTTGGTTCGCACGTCTTGAGCGCCGACCCTTCCCATGGCGTGCACTTCTCTATCCAGGAGGTGAGCCATTTGTTAGTTGTCTCATCCTCGCAGCTTACAATTAGTGCGCCTTCTTTCAACACCCTTCCGCAGAAGTTTAGGTGCGCTTCGCTGTCGCTCCTCTCCATCAGCCCATCCTGTATACTAATCAGAATCAGGTTGGCTTCTTTTGAGGTTAAAAGTTCCTCAGGGTAGGCCTCCTTTATTATGGCAACCTTGCTGTGGCAGGCCGCCAGGCTATATTGTATTCTGCCCTGGCTGTTGGAGATCCTGGGTCTTTTGATGTTTCCCTGGTTGGGTGAGTCAGTATTGCCAGTGGCCTCTCTTGGCCTCTTGGCTGTTTCCTTTGGGTTAGCGGACAACTCCCTTGTCTCTTTCTTCACCCTCTTCGCATAATTCCTCCTTTGGCGGTGAGTCATTTTGTCCCACACATCCTTAGGAAGTCTATTTTCCGAAATGGCTTCTTTGGAGGGGATGCTACTAGGCATCTGCATCACTCCACTAGTACCTGCAACATCGGGAGCGGATGTTTCCACCTCATGCTCCTTTGTGTTGCTCATCACTAAATCTAGGCTTGCCATCAGCTCTATGACCGACTGGCTGGTTTCAGATGTTTTGCTCTCGAGTGATTCGCAAGAATCCTCGTTGAGCAAGATTTCCCCTAAGGGTTTGTTTTTATTTTTGTTTTGTTGGTTAGAATCCATATGATTCCCACGAGTATGGGGGTGGTAAATTACACTACAGGTACTACCCCCTCTCCCTGCAGCGGGCTACATTACAATGGGGGGTCGCCTGGTGCCCCAAGGAGGTCGATAAAGACAGAAATATTTATACACCTACTGCCATCCAGCCCTGGCTCGAGCACTCTCCACCTTGGCTTGGGTGTATGTCCTCCTAGGAAAGGTGCTCCTAGGGTGTGTAGTGTAGATGTCCTTTGTCTGTATGTGTAGGGTGTATGTAGTGTGCTGAACCTTGTGTACTGTGTGTGTGTCAGTGTGCTTGTTCCCCCAACCTGGAGGGCCTAAATGTAGCAGGACTAGGCGTTCCAGCTCGTACTAAACGTGGATGGAGTTGCAAGTCCTGCATTAGTCTAGCACATGATCTGTAAGAAGAAGCTATAAAGAGCTTAGTCTTTAGGACTGCCATGTGCCCGATGTTATGTATGTCCTGTATTACACTCTACACCTACCAGGAAATTTGTAATTCCACTGAATATGAAAATATGCAAGCCATGCACTAATGAATAAGCTCGACGAGATTTAATATTCATGAGATTGCTTCTACGGTCCTTCAGAACGGCTCTCTAAACCCCCCCCCCCGTTGAGGAAGGGTAGCTTTTAATATGAAAAAAATTTCGTTTAATGTCCCCAGGGGGTTGTCCTGTCCTACTCATTTTAATTTCTCCCTAAAATGTCTAATAAAACTTTTGTTGAAAATCATTAAAAATGTAGACATATTTCAAGCAATAACGTTCTAAATACAGACAAATCTAATAATGGATTACTTATGAGTTTCCGTATACTCTAGCCTTGTCAGATAGATAAAAAAAGTTCAATTGCGCATGCGCGAAGTTCAGACGGAAATATTCGCTTTCACTCTCCCTTCTGTTTGGCCATTTGCAGAGCCCTTTAATTAATGGACTACACTTTGGGTGAAACTAAATAAAAACTAATTATGTCTCGTTTAAGACCAGGGAAGGCTTTGAGAGGTTGGACGAGGGAAATAGTGTCTGATATTTATCAATATTTAGCCAAAGCTAAGACTAAATACGTATTAAGGCTATGATAAGATTATAAAAATCTCCTATTTTTTCCGCATATTTTATTGCACCGGGAATATAGGCCACACCCTTTTCCCTCCAAGTAAACCATCTATTTGAACAGGCTATAGCTTAAATTATTTTTCGCCTTAGCTATGGGTAAGTATTCATAAATATTAAACAATGTCTCCTTTGCCTGACTCCTCAAAGCCATCCTTAAACTCATAAACAAGAAATTGTCAGAATTTATAGCGTTTCTAAAATAAGTATTTTGTTATTGTCATGATCACATAAACAAAACATGCGATTCCAAAGAATACTACCGCATGTGGTGAGCGAGAGGGTACGGTTTTATTGGATCATATAACCTATTCAAGAAAATAAGAGTAAGATCGCAAACGGTAATCACATTGCATGCGCCTTGACACATTGCATTAAACTTTACACATCCCACAAGTTATATCCTTTTGCATGCGCCTTAGCACATTGCATGCGCCTTGACACATTGCATTAAACTTTACACATCCCACAAGTTATATCCTTTTGCATGCGCCTTAGCACATTGCATGCGCCTTGACACATTGCATTAAACTTTACACATCCCACAAGTTATATCCCTTTGCATGCGCCTTAGCACATTGTATGCGCCTTGACACATTGCAAGCGGCTTAACAAATTCTGTGCTCTATCACCCTTTGCTTGTGCCTTGACCTATAGTATGCGCCTTAACACATGCATGCGCTTTAATCTATTGCATGCGTCTTAACAGATTGCACGAGCTATAACCTATTGATTGCGCCTTAACACGTTGCATTCGCCATAACGCATTTTATGCGCCTTGACACATTGCGTGCACCTTAACACGCTACATGCGTCTTAACCCATTGCATGCGCCTTAACCCTTTGCAACCACGTCTAAGTAGCAAGCCTTATGCCTTCTTCTAAATCCCTTTTGAAATATCTTGCAAGACCTAGAGTAGTTCTTGCCCCCTGATCTATACCCACCATTAACCACAGGACAATCTTTCCTAACAGCCTTCTGCTCTAATTGGTACAGAGACATTACAACACACTGGTTAGTGTTCCAGAATCTAACATTTACTTCTTAGCCAAGAAATAATTATGGTTAAAAAAGAAAAATTAGTCTAATCGTGAGTAAATTGTCAAAATCAGACTATATTTTTCATGTAGAAATACTTCGTATTCGACGAATTAATTATACAATAAACATAAGGAAAATAAAAAGGAATAATGGGTTGATTATAAAAAAAAAAAATAATCTAACAAAAAGTCTAAAATAAAAAAAAGTCCGTCACGCAGGAGCTGCATAACTAAGCACTTTCCTCAGAATTGGGTAGTGTCGAGTGCATTCCTGAGTAATTTGCTTAAAATAACCTCTACAGATAAATAAAATAAAAACATAAATAACACCTGTTTCAATTCAATTCAAACATAGTACAAAGTAAATCCCCCCTTCCGATAGACCGATTTAGTTCATTTTTACAACACTTCTTCCTTATTAGATAGCCAGGACGTATACCGCGTTTCGTTACAATACAGCAGAAATTACGACCAGTATAAGGAAATTAGTAATTTGGCTCCGGAGTAAACCCCCCCCCCCCTTCCTAATGAACCGATTTAGTTTATTTTTACAACACACTTTTCTCTTTAGTTGACCAGAACGAATACCGAGTTTCGTTGAAATACAACACAAATTATGGCTGGTATTGGCAAATAACTACTTTTGCTCCGGAGTAAACCCCATCTCCAGATAGACCGATTTTGTTGGTTAACGAAATCGTTCAATCGTTTGATTAGGGAATACTACATACCAAGTTTCGTAGGGAAGAAACAAAAACTCTGGCCGGTATCGTGTTAACGGACACACATATATATATATATATATATATATATATATATATATATATGTATATATATATATATATATATATATATATATATAAATTTGAACGGGGGTCATTTTCGGTGTCTACTAGGTAGGATCGATAAAGATTCGAAGAAAGTTTTCAAAAATTCCGTCATGAGTGCAACCTCAATAGCTACTTTCCTTCGGAGAAATTATTGTTGTTTATAACAACAATAATTTTTCCAAACTTAGATTCTCCCAAATACAACTTTAGTAACACAACTCTATCTCAAACACATAATACTGAAAACACTCTCCATCCTAACATTAATCTTGCACAATTAAACACAACAAGGGCGGAGATGACCAACCAGTTTTCTGCCCTTAAAACTTTTTTTTTTTTTTTTTTTTTTATTTATTTATTTATGAGCATCCATGCGCATCTAAGGCGTTTCGCTCCAAAAAGTTATTGCATATATACATCTAAAAACAAATGGTATACATCCAAATATATATACACATACATTATACATCTATAAACAAATTATATGTAGAAATGACAATATATTCACATCTAAAAACGAATAGTATATACAAATGACAATATATACACATCTAAACATCTAAAGACAAATGGTACACATATATACATTTAAAAACAAACAATACGTATATATATATATATATATATATATATATATATATATATATAAACAAATGGTATTATTTATATACATCTGGTTGATCAACCGGATTACACAATTAGACATAGTTACTAATTCGTTAATTACATGTTATCGTTCTTTACAGTTTACCAAGTGGCGTAATATCTTCCTTATGTTTTTTATTGCAATTGTTTGAATATAGTATTGAGATGGGGTAGCCCTTAAACTACCAACCCTTAGGAAGTGCCGATAATGTTTGGCTCCTTCCATATACTATTCATTGACATGTATACTTAGACCAGCACAATTAATTATTGTACTAATAATTGTACAGATTTTAAATAAACATGAAAAGAAAAAAAAAAAAAAAAAAAAAACTACCAACCCTTCGGAGGAAAGTGCTAAAAAAGTGATGTCGTCGATACAAATGCAAAGTATCGAATGTGAAAAAACGCATTTTTTATTTTCGATCTATAATGATTATTCATTAATAAAATGAATAATAATTATGAGTTACAGAAAATCAACTAACGAATCTGCATTAAGTCTAATTAAAATATATCATAAGATAGCATTTGTATAGAGTAGTCTATAAGGTACCAAACCACTTTTCACTTTGCATTTGTATCGTCGATATATAATAACGAAAAAATATATTATCATTCGACAATACATATAATAATATATAATAATAATGTCACCACAATTCAACATAATTTCACTCAGAGATGGGCATAATTTTATTTATAAATAAAAATACGAATTTATTCCTACTTCATATATTTGTGAATACGAATATAAATAAATTCGTATTCATAAGTGTGAATACAAATTTATTTTTATTCACATATATTAAATATAAAAATACAAATAAAATTTTATTCGCAAATGTTTCTGCGAATATAAATAAATTCACAGAAAAAATTGTAAATAATCACAAAAAATATGAATATTTACAAAAAGTCAAGTGATTACAAAAAAAAATCACATTAAAATATACGAATACAAATTTATTCACATTATAATTTGTGAATAAAAATGTATTCACAATAAAATTCGCAAATAAATTATGAATTTATTCGTATTAAGATGATAAGTGCGTTTAACGTCTAGGTTATTAGCGCCTAGATTTTTTGTTTACCCCGAGTCCGCCGCGGGACCACCAGCCATGCTGCAGGGACACAGTTTGTCATCTGTACCTCCATAAAAAAAAAAAAAAAAAAAAAAAAAAAATTACCTTCAATAACTTTCGTAATATCATCATAATACAAATAAATTCATAATTTATTTGCGAATTTTATTGTGAATAAATTTTTATTCACAAATTATAATTTGAATAAATTTGTATTCGTATATTTTAATGTGATTTTTTTTTGTAATCACTTGATTTTTTGTAAATATTCACATTTTTTGTGATTATTTACAATTTTTTCAGTGAATTTATTTTTATTCACAGAAAAATTTGCGAATAAAATTTTATTTGTATTTTTATATTTAATATATGTGAATAAAAATAAATTCGTATTCACACTTATGAATACGAATGTATTTATATTCGTATTCACAAATATATGAAGTACGAATTTATTTATATTCGTATTCACAAATATATGTAGTACGAATAAATTCGTATTTTTATCTATAAATAAAATTCTGCCCATCTCTGGTTTCACTTTAGTCACTAGTAAAAATTGGCGATGTAAATTTAAAAATATTTTTAATTTCTTAGAGAAACACAATTAGTAAGCAAATTTAAACCATTTCCCATTTAACTTTTATTTATTTATCTAAGATGCCGAAAATGCAGTATTACATTGTAAGTAGTTATTTGCCAATACCGTCGTTATTTTTGTTGTTTTGCAACGGAACTCGGTTTTCGTTTCGGGGACTTATAGAGAAGTATGTATTGTAAAAATAGACTGAATCAGTTCAAAAGGAAGGGAGGAGGGGTTTACTCCAGACACAAATTGCTTATTTGCTCATAACTGTCGTTATTTCTGTTGTATTGTCACAAAACTCGGTATACGTCGTGGGTTTCTAGTGAGAAAGAAGTGTTGTAAAAATGAACTAAATCGGTTCGTTAGAAGTTGAGGTTTAATCAGTATTACGGTCAAATGTAATTAAACCGGCTCGGGCATTAGTTCTTGCTTCTACTACTAGGAGCGCTGAACATAGACCCTTGCATCTTGATTCTACTATGTTGAAGCTCATGTATTATTTCTTACATGATTCATGTATCAATGTTCTACTATGAAATATGTTATTAAGAGACATCTACGGCTTACCAAGTCTACAGATGGAGCTGTTGTCTAATCCGGGCGACCGGTATCGTTCATATTCTTTAGTAATTTGACGTAAATTTACAAAATCGGTGAGCAAAGTGCTTAGTCATGCAGCTCCTGCGTGACGTAGTTTTGTTATATTGCAAAGAAACTGGGTATATGTCGTGGGTATCGAGAGAAAAAGAACTATTTTAATAATAAACTTAACCGGTTCATTAGAATTTGTGATGTTTAAATACTCAAAATAATTTAAAATCATGTAATCTAATATTATATGTATATGTAAATATGTATGTATGTGTGTAAATAATTAAAAAAAACTTGTATTAAGCATAATTTAATGTAAATATATAAACAATAAGTTAATATAATGCAATTTAGTAATATATATAATGTAAATATATAAAAAAATAAGGTAATATAATGCATTGTAATAATATATACATAATATAAATAAATAAACAATAAGGTAATATAATGCAATTTAGTAATATATATATAATGTAAATTTTTTTTTTTTTTTTTTTTTTTTTTTTTTTTTTTTTTTTTTTTTTTACGGCTCATCTACATCTAGGTCCTTAGCGCCGACATCCAGGGTTTAGCGAGGAATTTTACCAGCGAGCCGTGGGATGATAAAATTCCTGCCGGAGGTTGGGAATCGAACCCACCATCTCCCGCTTATGAATCCAAGGCGCTAGCCATTAGACCACGGGAGACCCCTATAATGTAAATATATAAAAAAATAAGGTAATATAATGCAATGTAATAATATATACATAATATAAATAAATAAACAATAAGGTAATATAATGCAATTTAGTAATATATATAATGTAAATATATAAAAAAATAAGGTAATATAATGCAATGTAATAACATATACATAATATAAATAAATAAACAATAAGGTAATATAATGCAGTTTAGTAATATATATAATGTAAATATATAAAAAAATAAGTTAATATAATGCAATGTAATAATATATACATAATATAAATTAATAAACAATAAGGTAATATAATGCAATTTAGTAATATATATAATGTAAATATATAAAAAAATAAGGTAGTATAATGCAATGTAATAATATATACATAATATAAATAAATAAACAATAAGGTAATATAATGCAATTTAGTAATATATATATATATATATAATGTAAATATATAAAAAATAAGGAAATATAATGCAATGTAATAATATATACATTATATAAATAAGTAAACAATAAGGTAATATAATGCAATTTAGTAATATATATAATTTAAATATATAAAAAAATAAGGTAATATAATGCAATGTAATAACATATACATAATATAAATAAATAAACAATAAGGTAATATAATGCAATTTAGTAATATATATATAATGTAAATATATAAAAAAATAAGGCAATATAATGCAATGTAATAATATATACATAATATAAATAAATAAACAATAAGGTAATATAATGTTCTGTAATAACTTTATAAAATGTAAGCTGTACATCGCCATAATGCGGAACGCCAACACATAAATAATAATAATAATAATAAATGTGTGATTTACTCCGTATTCTGTTGAGATTAAATTCTTCTATCAAACCGTGCTTAATTAAATTACTGGTTGTTAATTCCGACCTACAGTACCGTTGACTTTTTTCTTCCTCGTGACTTTTAGATTCTAAATATACAATTTAAAAAAATTTGACCTTTAAAGGAATTTTAAGATCAAATTTGAGGGGGTCAATATGGGGGTTATTTTTTCCGATCTCGTATTGGAGAATCATCTGGCCAACGGATGACCATTATTTTTGGGACACCCCTCACAAAGGAATAATAAATGCAATAATCATAACATAAAAATAGCAAATCGCTTAACTGAAGGCTCTTTCAATATTCATAAATATTTATAATATAAAATCATTAGAATACATTATTATTATTATTATAAACTGTTTTAAGAGCCCTGCACCACAATTGAAGACAGTTTTCCTCTATAATTAAGCTCTGATATAAAGTATTTTGAAGAGGACATTAAAAATACTATACTCAAATTCCTTTTGTTGTTAAGTATGAGATACAAAGGAGAAATTCTAAAAGCCAGCCACTAGGAGCTGTGAAGGAGGCACTTTGATAATGAAAACCTCGCTCTGTTTTAAATATTTCTCAGGGGAAAATCGCAGGGTTTTTAATCACCATGCTTTAATCTACAAACAGAACAGAGAAGGCTTTAAGATTGAACTGCTTTTAAAAATTAATACTAAACCATATAATATTGTTAAAAAAAATATATAAACCAGCAACAAATTATTTATTTAAATTTTAACGTCCATTATTATTAACGAAGAATTTTAGGACAGGTTATCAATAGGTTACCACCCTTTTCTAGCCATGATAGGGCTGAAGCCTTTTCTTTTTTCTAAAGAAAAGCCACCACCCTATAGTGGGAATCGAACCCACGACCTTTGGCAAGAAATGTTAAGTGGTCACGCCTCAACAACCACTCAAAAATAATAATATCAATTGTAAACGTTCATGAGTATAATAAACACCTAATATAATAAACAGGGGAAACAAAAAAAAAAAAAATGTGGCTAGACAAAGTTGTTTTGAATTTGATTAGCTTATTTATTTTTTTTTTTTTTAAATCCAGGTAGCCGGGTAGCTGCCGGTCGGTAATTTTACCGGCCCGCGTTGGCTTACCCCAACGGGCCCGAACGTAAATAACAATTTCAGAAAAAGTAATACGTTATGAAATAAATTCAATACTGGTTTCAGTTCAAATAGGAAAAAAAGGCAATACTTTATTTAATGCTGTCTGGTATAGTCAGCTTTAATTAACGGAATCTATAAACTTTATATATATATTCAAAAAATATGCGTATTTGAAATTGGGATAATAAAAATGTATAGAAATATATAAAATACCGTTTCATTAAATACTATAAAATCTAGCATTCCATTTGTAATAATTTTCTTTTACTGACATAATATTAAAAGAACCTTGAAAAATACTACCTCTCCTGAAAAAAATTCAATTAAGACAGAGCTATTAGTTTGCTGAAAGGAGTTTTTAGATTTGATTTCATTTAGACAAGCTGGTTATTTTAGTGGAAATAGCACTTATCTATTTTTCTCTAGTTGAATCGCTTTTCCCGTGGTGTTGATTGTAAACACATCTGTTATAACTCCTGAGCATAAATTTATCATACAATCAAGATAATTCATTCTATTTTTTTTTAGATAGGTAAATTCTAATCAAGTAATGTCCTTCGTTCTGCTAATTAATTAATTAGAAAATGCTTTTCTTTTATTTTAGCAATCGATTAATTTTTATTATTTTTTTTTTGTTTTACGGCGCACCGATATCTGGGCCATTAGCACCGGCATCCATGGTGCAGCGAGGAATTTTCTCAGCGGGCCGTGAGATGAGAAAAATTCCTGCCGCCTAACAGAAAGGCCAAACGACATTTCGTGTTTCAAAAAATTTTGGATTTTTTTAAAAATGAATGCTAATAAAATTTAGAACAACTTTGTCTTGTCTGATTTTTCATTCTTCTTTCCCCTAAATTAAAATCTTACCAACGGCCATAGCCACGATGCACGGTGACATACACCGGTTCCAATAGATTACTAAAGTTAAGCAACGTTGGCCGTGGCCAGTACCTGAATGGGTGACCGACCACGTGCTGTTGGTAGTAAAAGGGTGGTTACCCGTAGACAGCCCAGTGCTAATACCTAATCGTAGATAATCCATTATAAAAAGTATGGTCTGTGCAGAATTATACAATAAACTCCCAGATCGTAGGGTTACTTCCACGTGGAAATAATTAAAAAAATAAATAAATAATGGCAAGTCTCGACGTGTGAAACGTGTAGGGACTAGAAATAAATTTTTTGAACCCATATATTGCTGAAGCATGCTCTTGAACTTTAGAGAACCAGGGATCTTACGTCCTGTTCTTGAGTTTTCTTACGCTTCTATTGTACCATCGCAAAGTGGGGCACTTGGAGATAAATTTAAAAAATCGACGTATGTTAAAAAAGTCCGACTCGCAGGAACTGCCTCATCTTAGCGCGGTTCCGTTCTTATCCCTAGTCTAATTTCGAAAGATTAAAATAGAAGCAGTTATTATTTTGTTGAGAGGAGATCGTTGACCGTTGATGATGCAAGGTAGGGATTGTCCGGGTTAGGTCACTGCTACTTAATAATACATACCCCATATGTGTAGGTATGTGGGCATATATATGTACATATGTGTGCATGTATATGTGTATGTGTATATGCATACATATAAATATATATATATATATATTATATATGTATATATATATATATATATATATATATATATATATATATATATATATTTACATAGATATGTGCATATATTAGTGTTAAATATGTCCTACTTGTATTTACAGCCCTGATGAAGGCTTGAAGTTCAAGCCGAAACGTCGGCACAATAAAACCATTTTTACGATAAAATGTAGTTTTATTAAGTAGCAGTGACCGAACCCTGACAGTTATATTTTGGTTCCACCAGTCTTGAAAGGTAGGATTTACAATCTGACCTGGAAGGGTCGGCAACACAAGAAACCGTCCCGCTAGTTGCAAGGTCTTGGAATCTTGGAAATCTATATTTCTAACAATAAATTGTTTTTGTTATTTTACTTAACCTGTTTTATTTTCGAATACATTATCCAACTATAAGCAATTAAAAAATAACAAGGAATAAAATACAGGCAAAAAGAACACTTCGAATAAGCGAAATCAATTACTTTAAAGCTTTAAGCTCTTCTTTCTCCGATTGACATCGCCTAATCAAAACTTTCATTAGAACCTTTTATGTAGAGCATTTAATAAGCTTTCTAATGGTATTCTTCCGTTTACCAAAATTCTCAACAGTTTTCGAGATATTAAAGAAAGTTCCCAAAATTTATATTATTTCTAGCAACAGAAAATTGGCCTCATTTTTCATATCCTGTTTTACACACAAAATTTTCGCAACATAAGAAATTACAAAAATAAAAAGCAATAAAAAACGAAGGGAAAGAGACAAAAATTACAACAAGAACGACAAAAACCCGTTCATAAGAACAAAACAGACGTATTTGAAGTTTTAAGCACTTCTTTCTCCGATTGACATAACCTAATCAAAAATAGTTTTAGAATCTTTTTTGTAGAGAATTTAGTAAGCTTTCAAATAGTTTCTATCCACTTACCACGATTTCCCAACCGTGTTCGAGATATTAATGAAAGTATACGAACTTCCCAAAACTTTTCATGTCTGTTCATAAAATATTTTATTCTAACCCTTCCTTAACTCCAAACGTAACAAAACTTTCAACATATTAGTTTTAATGAAAGTAGAACATGCAGATAAAGTTTCAACTGAATCCCATGATTACAGTTCGAATAAGCAAAATCAATTACTTTAATGTTTTAAGCACTTATTTCTCCGATTGACATCGCCTAATCAAAACTTTCATCACAATCTTTTTTGTAGAGCATTTAGTAAGCATTCTAATGGTATTCTTTTGTTTCTCAAGATTCTCAACCTTTTACGACATATTAAGGAAAATATACAAAGTTACCAAAACTTTTTAAGTCTGTTAATAAAATATTTTATTCTAACCCTTCCTTAACTCCAAACGTAACCAAAATTTCAACATATTCGCTTTAATGAAAGTAGAACATGCAGAAAATGTTTCAACTGAATCCCATGATTTTAAGTACCCAAACCAAAAACGGTATTCAAAAAATATTGTTCCAATTTTCTCAAAAACGGTTAAAGCTATCGCCTTGAAAATGGTTTCATTCGTTTTCCTAGCCCAGGAATCATATAAAACGAGTACTTAGAAGCTTATGAACTCAAAAACGTAAGCGTTACGATTTTTTTTGCGCGAATTTCGCCCCAAACGCCATCTTCCGGTAGGCGGATTTCGCTGGTTAACGAACTTGACCTTTCAAATTGGACGACGGATTTTTGTACCAAATTTCATCAAAATCGGACCATTCGTCTTCGAGCTAGAGAGCGAACAGACAAATATATATATATATATATATATATATATATATATATATATATAAATAAATATATACATATATATATATATACAAATTTGAACCACCATCATTTTCGGTCTCTAGGGGTTCTGAAACGCAAAATTTTCTAGTCGGCACTTCCGGATTGTTTCATTGTATCAACCTTATAAGCGGGGTTCCTCCCTATGGGGGAGGGAGGAACCGCGCTAAAAGGTCACTTTTTTAACCCTTAGAATGATAGCGGATCTGAGAGGGACCGACTGCCGGGTGCTACGAGCTTTGAGAGCCGATCCTACCCCCAGTGCTAGCCTATTTCCCACCCTCCGCGTGCGACTTTGGTTTGGAACAAGACTAGCTCCCGCCTTGGGTCGCTCTTATTACGTAGATATAAAACAGGGGACATGAAAAATTGCTTGTTTTGTTGTAATTTAAGATGCTAATTTCATTAATTGTGTGTACTTTAGTGTGACCTTTTCAATTATTATAACAAGTTTCTTATTATTCTTATCCTGCAAGTTGCGAAGAAAATTAATAAATAAACAGTTTCTAAAATAATATTTCAATAGTTACCGAAGTATTTTAGTTTTAAATTTAGCACCATTAGCCCTGTTAGTATGAATGCACCCTTTTATCAAAATATTCATGAAAACACTTTCTCTTCTCTTCATTTTACCCATTTTATGATTGTTATGATTCTTCAATTTATTTAGTAATTTTTTAAAAATATTGATTTATCTTTATTGATAATTTACAATCTGTACAGTAATGTACAATAAGTAATTATTTAGTAAATAACTGGGTATTTTTTTTGCTAACTAATCATTTTATTTTTATATGCAACTCATAAAACTGTTTATGTCCAATAATTACTTGCTGGAGAAAAAAAAACAACACTTTTTTAAAATTAGTGTTTTGTATTTATTTTAAAACAAATTTATTTATAATAGGTAGTATATTAGTAAATAGTAATATAATAATAAACTAATGAAATAGAAATAAATAGTAGGTATATAGCAAAAATATTAATAATAAACTTATAAATATATAAATAAATAATAAACCAAAACTAGTACTGAGAAATATTTGTTAGGGTCATATTTCCCCACCCCTAATTTAGCCAAAAGGTGGGAAAAGGTTTGGCAAATTTTAGTAAAGTGTCTGGAAACAATAGAAATAACAACCCAACCCCTGCAGGTAGCCGCCTTGGTACAGCCTGAATTGGTGATAATGGACCCTTCAGGTGGTCTAGGACACTCCGTTCCAGCTAAAGTTAGCTTCCACTCACAATAAAACCCGGAAAAACACACGTAAAGACATTCTTCTGCTATCTAACGGATAGCTAAGTAACTAGACTAGTTGTACAGCGTGATACAAGAGATCTCTGGGCTTTCTGGAAGCAGAGATTATACAAAGAATATGAAAACGAATATATTCGTGCTTCGAACTCAGAGCATTTTTTTAGAGAAGGAACATATTCGTGCATAACACGGAAAGGGTTAAGAGATGAATTAAGATCGGCCATTTCTAAGCCAAAACCAACTAATCCGTAGCTGTTCTAGGATTAGAGTGTTCCTATAAAGCCAAAACCAACTAATCCGTAGCTGTTATAGGATTAGAGTGTTCCTATAAAGCCAAAACCAACTAATCCGTAGCTGTTCTAGGATTAGAGTGTTCCTATAAAGCCAAAACCACCTAATCCGTAGCTGTTCTAGGATTAGAGTGTTCCTATAAAGCCAAAACCAACTAATCCGTAGCTGTTATAGGATTAGAGTGTTCCTATAAAGCCAAAACCAACTAATCCGTAGCTGTTCTAGGATTAGAGTGTTCCTATAAAGCCAAAACCACCTAATCCGTAGCTGTTCTAGGATTAGAGTGTTCCTATAAAGCCAAAACCAACTAATCCGTAGCTGTTATAGGATTAGAGTGTTCCTATAAAGCCAAAACCAACTAATCCGTAGCTGTTATAGGATTAGAGTGTTCCTATAAAGCCAAAACCAACTAATCCGTAGCTGTTATAGGATTAGAGTGTTCCTATAAAGCCAAAACCACCTAATCCGTAGCTGTTATAGGATTAGAGTGTTCCTATAAAGCCAAAACCAACTAATCCGTAGCTGTTCTAGGATTAGAGTGTTCCTATAAAGCCAAAACCAACTAATCCGTAGCTGTTATAGGATTAGAGTGTTCCTATAAAGCCAAAACCACCTAATCCGTAGCTGTTGTACCGAAATAAATTTGATTTGAAAGAATATTGAAACAAAAGAAAAACAGTTTAAAGCGAGACTCACTTACCCACACCTGGGGTGGTACAATTTATCCGGATAGACAACGGATAGCCAGGTTCAATTAGGTAGAAACCCAGGTGATCCAAATAAAAAAAAAGAAAACAACAAGATACTCCAGAGCTGGTAACTATATTGAAATAAAGTACAAAATGTTCCCAGTAAGATAACAATTACATGTACACATATATATATACCTTAAATATTATAAATATCTATGAATACCAAAAAAAATAAATAAATGCCCAAATAAAGGGTAAGCATGAATACATATATACTCTAAATATCACAAGAAGAACTAATATCATTCCAATACTGAACAATATAGCAAAAGGTATCGATAGATAAACACACATGTATATACCCCAGATACTATCAGTAATCTGGGAAGAACAAAATTAGACTCTAAATAAAAGCATAAATATATATATATATATATACATAAAAATATCACAAGACGAATCAATATTATCCAAGTATTGAATAATATAGCAAAAGGTATCGATAGATAAACACACATGTATATACACCAGATACTATCAGTAATCTGGGAAGAACAAAATTAGACTCTAAATAAAAGCATAAATAGATATATATATATATATATAAAAATATCACAAGAAAAATCAATATTATCCAAGTATTGAATAATATAGCAAAAGGTATCGATAGATAACCACACATGTATATACACCAGATACTATCAGTAATCTGGGAAGAACAAAATTAGACTCTAAATAAAGCATAAATATATATATATATACATGAAAATATCACAAGAAGAATCAATATTATCCAAGTATTGAATAATATAGTTACTTGCACTCATGGCAGTACTTGAACGGCAAAAGGAAAAAAAAAGTTTAAATGAGGCCTGGAGATAAATGAAACGTGGAGACTGGTATCCAGTAGAAGATAAAATGGATGGGTTACTCACTCATATGTCCCACAATATGCTCTAGAAGCCTACCACATGGAGTTCCAATCACATGTTCGGCCAAAACGATAAACCGAGAAGACAAATGCCGCCTCTTCGTGCTACTGGGTCTTCATTTTCATTGTTAACAAAAAGGACGCCTCAGTCCCTCCTTAAAAGCTGGAAACCTCATACTTGCAAAGAAAAACTTTTTTTCTCTAGCACCTGCTTCTACGCCATTTTCTCACAGACTCCCCCTAGAACCGACGCCACTCCTCCAAGGCCTACCGACCACGGGGAAAAAAAAACAGAAGAATAAAAATCTTAAATTATATACGAAACTATTACATCCAAAATGGAGAAGAAAATTGACTATCTTTTGTGGATAGTAAACATTTACAAGTGGTGCGAATTCCAAATAAAATATAAAACGTGAAACGTTATCAGTCCAAAGAGGTAGAGAAAGCAGGTTCTCACTCCCCGCAGGGCGCCACGTCACAATACCCCCTTCCTTAGAGGGAGAACCGCCAGAAATTATCAACAATTATAGGGTTTGAGGTTACGAGCATGCCATTTCCCTGCTTGTGATCCTTTCTCATCTTCCAACCAACAGACTCCAGCTGGGCTAACACGGGTGACCTTGAAAGGACCGATAAACTTGGGCACTAGCTTGGCACAGAACGAATTGGGTTTAGAGGATTGCGGAAAGCTCTTCCTGAGGACTTGATCTCCAGGCTTGAAGGTCTCTTCCCTTCGTCTGAGGTTGTAACGGTTCATCTGTGTATCTTGGGCTTTCACCACATTTTCTTCTACAGCGTGGAAGATCTCCTTCATTTTCTTCATACGTTGAGCCCATCTTTCCTTGGCTGGACTAACATCCTGATTCAGATCAATATCATGGTCCTGACTAGTAAAACGGGGGCTATTAGCCATGCGGAGTTCCCGACCATAATTGAGGAAAGCCGGAGAGAACTTGGTGGACTCTTGGCAAACGGAATTGAGCGCAAACTGGATTTCACCAATGAACTTATCCCAGTTCTTGTGAGATCCCTGCAAGTAAGAAGTGATGATCTGTTTGATGTTACGATTAGACCTCTCAACAGGATTGGCTTGGGAATGATAGAAAGGGGTGCGGTGATGGTAGATACCACAAGACTCGGTGATCTTACCAATACATTTGCTTACGAGATTAGTACCATTGTCGGTGATGATGACTCTGGGACAACCAAAACGGTTAAGGATGACATTTCTAAACTTTTCAGCAACCAAAGCAGCAGAGGTATTCCTTAAGGGGACCAACTCCACCCAACGTGTGAAAACATCTTGAAACACCAAAAGGTGGGTAAATCCTTGAGCACTACGAGGATAAGGGCCCATTATGTCAAAGCTGACGCAATCCCAAGGGGCTTGGATATGCCGATGCTGCATCCATCCTCTACTGGGCTGATTATTGGCTTTCACTCTCTGACAAACTTTGCAACGGCGAACAAAACGTGAAATATCATCATACATACCAGGCCAGTAATATGATTGTGCAACGCGCCAATAGGTCTTGGCAATACCAGGGTGTCCTGCTTGTGTAGCTGCATGGTTCTCCTCCATAACCTTGTTCCTTTGGTACGAGGGCACGACTAACTTCCAAGCTTCAGGTTCTTCTCGATCCATTCTATTCTTCTTGGCATCTTTTCGATAATAGTACAGACGTTCTTGACGAACCATCCATTCAGGGTGGTTATGAGGCTGACTCTTCACCCGCTTCATCTTCAAATCATACCATAAATCAGCTGGGCCAACTGCTTCTACTGAAAATACTCTGGGGGCTGAACCACCCGGGATTCCCGGTTTACACTTGGGACAATTAATTTTTGTTACTCCAGAATGTCCACACCTAAAACAAAATTGTGATCGGGGCAAAGTGCATTTACGATATACATGAGGTCCTTTACAATTCCAGCATTGCAGTGGAGCTTTTCTTCGAACCGGTGGTGGAGCTCTATCTTGATGTGGGCGAGGGGCAACAGGACAAGCTAGAACAGGGGAGCAATAAGATACCTTCAGGCTTTTATTCTCCTCCGATGGAGATGATGAGTTGTCCTCTACTGAATATAACTGGTATGTCGGGGAGGTAATCCTCTTCTTTTTGCCAGCTGAACTGTCAGGCTTCTTCACGGGTCGAACTTCTTCAGACATCAACTCTGCTGTCCGACTGCGACTGGTTATAAATTTAATTAAATCATCATATGAAGGAAAAGAAGTAGATGAATATTCATCTTCAAATGCGCGACGACTACCAGGATCTAGGTTTGTCAAAGCCAATTGCAATTTCATGAAGTCCTTAATATCAGGAATACCAACTTTTTCCAACGCACAAAAGCTATTAGTATGGGTGGTTAAAAACCGCTGAAGTTCCTTATGTGAACCATTCGACAGAGGAGAAAACTCCGTGACCTTACGGAAATATATACTAGCCAAGCGTCTCTTATTCTGATACCTATTCTTCAAGGCTTCCAAGGCAATGACATAATTTTGGGGAAGTAAATCAATTCCAGCGATGACCGAAAGTGCATCGCCAGATAATGAAGATCTTAAATATTGAAATTTTGCAATATCGGAGATATTTTTGTTGTTATCAACGACAGATTCGAACAATGACAGAAATTCCACAAATTTCTCAGTTTCCCCTGAGAATGTAGGAATAGAGATACGAGGGAGGAGGTTATCACTGAGCGGAGTAACATGAGTAATTTCTCCTCTATTCAAAGGTTGAACAGTTGCTGTCTGCGCAAAGGCAAGATAATTCTCTTTTGCCTGATCTACTGCATCAGAGAAAGACCATTCTTCCGCTGAGATAGAGATGGTGAAATTCCCAACCTCATCATCATTTAATGAGACATTAAAGAGCTCAATTGCTGCACGGATTTCTGCCCATTCGGCTTCCGACTTAACCAACCTATCAAATTTAGTTCTAAACTTAGAAGCAGTATCAGCTGTCAAAGCTTTTGACGTCAGAAAAATATCGCTGACCAAGGCAAACACTTTTTCCCTACGAGAGAGCAAAAATCTATATTTTTGAACGGTAGACAACTTCTCAAATGAAGACATGATGACAATTATACAAGAAACGAGACTAAATAAATATAGAATAAAAATAGGAACTAACCACTACTAGGGTAAGACAGATATTAGACCAAGAAGAGCGAATATACAAATCTATGTAACATAAGAAGCTAAATTACCAAATAAAAGTGGAACCAAAGGTCCAATGTTCGGGCGCCATTAAATTGTACCGAAATAAATTTGATTTGAAAGAATATTGAAACAAAAGAAAAACAGTTTAAAGCGAGACTCACTTACCCACACCTGGGGTGGTACAATTTATCCGGATAGACAACGGATAGCCAGGTTCAATTAGGTAGAAACCCAGGTGATCCAAATAAAAAAAAAAAGAAAACAACAAGATACTCCAGAGCTGGTAACTATATTGAAATAAAGTACAAAATGTTCCCAGTAAGATAACAATTACATGTACACACATATATATACCTTAAATATTATAAATATCTATGAATACCAAAAAAAATAAATAAATGCCCAAATAAAGGGTAAGCATGAATACATATATACTCTAAATATCACAAGAAGAACTAATATCATTCCAATACTGAACAATATAGCAAAAGGTATCGATAGATAAACACACATGTATATACCCCAGATACTATCAGTAATCTGGGAAGAACAAAATTAGACTCTAAATAAAAGCATAAATATATATATATATATATACATAAAAATATCACAAGACGAATCAATATTATCCAAGTATTGAATAATATAGCAAAAGGTATCGATAGATAAACACACATGTATATACACCAGATACTATCAGTAATCTGGGAAGAACAAAATTAGACTCTAAATAAAAGCATAAATAGATATATATATATATATATAAAAATATCACAAGAAAAATCAATATTATCCAAGTATTGAATAATATAGCAAAAGGTATCGATAGATAACCACACATGTATATACACCAGATACTATCAGTAATCTGGGAAGAACAAAATTAGACTCTAAATAAAGCATAAATATATATATATATACATGAAAATATCACAAGAAGAATCAATATTATCCAAGTATTGAATAATATAGTTACTTGCACTCATGGCAGTACTTGAACGGCAAAAGGAAAAAAAAGTTTAAATGAGGCCTGGAGATAAATGAAACGTGGAGACTGGTATCCAGTAGAAGATAAAATGGATGGGTTACTCACTCATATGTCCCACAATATGCTCTAGAAGCCTACCACATGGAGTTCCAATCACATGTTCGGCCAAAACGATAAACCGAGAAGACAAATGCCGCCTCTTCGTGCTACTGGGTCTTCATTTTCATTGTTAACAAAAAGGACGCCTCAGTCCCTCCTTAAAAGCTGGAAACCTCATACTTGCAAAGAAAAACTTTTTTTCTCTAGCACCTGCTTCTACGCCATTTTCTCACAGACTCCCCCTAGAACCGACGCCACTCCTCCAAGGCCTACCGACCACGGGGAAAAAAAACAGAAGAATAAAAATCTTAAATTATATACGAAACTATTACATCCAAAATGGAGAAGAAAATTGACTATCTTTTGTGGATAGTAAACATTTACAAGTGGTGCGAATTCCAAATAAAATATAAAACGTGAAACGTTATCAGTCCAAAGAGGTAGAGAAAGCAGGTTCTCACTCCCCGCAGGGCGCCACGTCACACTGTTATAGGATTAGAGTGTTCCTATAAAGCCAAAACCAACTAATCCGTAGCTGTTCTAGGATTAGAGTGTTCCTATAAAGCCAAAACCACCTAATCCGTAGCTGTTATAGGATTAGAGTGTTCCTATAAAGCCAAAACCAACTAATCCGTAGCTGTTCTAGGATTAGAGTGTTCCTATAAAGCCAAAACCAACTAATCCGTAGCTGTTCTAGGATTAGAGTGTTCCTATAAAGCCAAAACCACCTAATCCGTAGCTGTTATAGGATTAGAGTGTTCCTATAAAGCCAAAACCAACTAATCCGTAGCTGTTCTAGGATTAGAGTGTTCCTATAAAGCCAAAACCAACTAATCCGTAGCTGTTATAGGATTAGAGTGTTCCTATAAAGCCAAAACCAACTAATCCGTAGCTGTTCTAGGATTAGAGTGTTCCTATAAAGCCAAAACCACCTAATCCGTAGCTGTTCTAGGATTAGAGTGTTCCTATAAAGCCAAAACCACCTAATCCGTAGCTGTTCTAGGATTAGAGTGTTCCTATAAAGCCAAAACCAACTAATCCGTAGCTGTTCTAGGATTAGAGTGTTCCTATAATGCCAAAACCAACTAATCCGTAGCTGTTATAGGATTAGAGTGTTCCTATAATGCCAAAACCAACTAATCCGTAGCTGTTCTAGGATTAGAGTGTTCCTATAAAGCCAAAACCAACTAATCCGTAGCTGTTATAGGATTAGAGTGTTCCTATAAAGCCGAAGCCATCTTGGAGTTGAGCTAATCCAAAACAGGACTTCTGTTTGAGGTGATTAGCAGAGAAAAGGCCGAGGTTTTTATGCCAGTTAACGAGGAAGAATAACAAAGCCAGGTCTGACTTAATCAGAACAACAAAGGGGGTTAGGTTTAGTTTTTGTTCTGACAGGAAGCTGATAGAAGCAGAGGAAGACTCATCAAGGGATGGTTGTTGTAACGGGAGACAACTCATTACAAACTCTTCAAATGGAGTTCTCTTTAAAATGAGCTTTCTTTTATGGGAGAAATAAGAATATACATAAAACAAACAGATAAAGTGTAATGTCATTACGCATTTGTATCTTGAGTTTATGTATCTGATACTGGTCTTTAGGGCTCAATATCGAGATACCGAAGTTGTGATAAGCCGACATCATTTTTTCCTTTACTGATAACTTGGAACTGATTTTCTTACCAGCGGATAAAAAAATCAGGAGACCGGAGCATAGTACTGACCAGACATTCTTCGCAGTGTATCGTATGGTCAAGAATCAGATACCTCTACAGTATCTGTCCAGGCTTGATGAGAAAATATAACCAATTTGTATTCATAAAAATGATGTATATGGTTATTTTATTCTTACTCGAGTAGATTTATGAGTAGCATTGATGACTAGACAGTCCTGATGTTTTTACCCTAGCTACAACCTCTCGGGGGTTGTCGGGAGACCGGCTGGGGGGGGGGGGGGAGAGAGTTTATTTAAGGATTCAAGGGGCAGAGTATATACGGAAATATTCCCGCATACTTGTAAAGCGTTGCTGGTTTGCCTACATCACCCCTGGGACTGTAAAGTAGGCCACGAAATCGTGCCTGGAATGCTATTAACATTTCTGAAGTGGGCAGGGACCCGCTAAACATTACAGGATTTCAGGAGCCGAAAATTGATTAATGCTGCAGATTTTGTTACGTTTTTATTTTCAGAAGAAAAGAAAATAATTCGGAACGCAGGAGTTGCATATCTTGTTTAATTTTGTTCTGTATTTAAACTCCAAGTACTAATGCAAATATTATCTTTCTTCTTATTAACAACGTTTTGCATTGGTTTGGTTCAATATTTACCTCATATCTATATATAGATAGTACATACTACTAAATGCCTAGTTTTTTTTTTTTTTTTTTTACGGCGCATCTACATCTAGGTCATTAGCGCCGACATCCAGGGTGCAGCGAGGAATTTTACCAGCGAGCCGTGGGATGATAAAATTCCTGCCGGAGGTTGGGAATCGAACCCACCATCTCCCGCTTATGAATCCAAGGCGCTAGCCATTAGACCGCGGGAGACCCCTTACTATGGCTGGAGGGAGGAACCGCGCTAAAAACTGTATCTAAGGAACCACTAACCTAGAAGAGAGAGAGTATATGATTTTGTCAAGGGCAAGGAAGCCGAAATGAATCATACATAGGATGTAAAACAGCAGACAATCCTTCTTGAGATATTATGGTAAATAAATCCATGGATGTATTCTGGAACACACTAGAATAATCACAGATACCTTGTATCATTTTAGCGTGTTTCCTCCCTCCCCCATAGGGAGGAACCCCGCTTATAAGGTTGATACAATGAAACAATCCGGAAGTGCCGACTAGAAAATTTCGCGTTTCAGAACCCCTAGAGATCGAAAATAACGGTGGTTCAAATTTGTATGTATATATATATATATATATATATATATATATATATTTGTCTGTTCGCTCATTTCTGGCTTCCCTAATGGTCCGATTGTGATGAAATTTGGTACAAAAATCCGTCTTCCAATTTGAAAGGTCAAGTTCGTTAACCAGCAGAATCCGCCCACTGGAAGATGGCCTTTGGGGCAAAATTCGCGCAAAAAAATCGTAACGCTTACGTTTTTGTGTTCATAAGCTTGTAAGTACACGTTTTATATGCTTCTTGGGCTAGGGAAACGAATGAAATCATTTTCAAGGCGATAGTTTCAACCGTTTTCGAGAAAATTGGAAAAATAGTTTTTGAATACCGTTTTTGGTTTGGGTACTTAGAATCATGGGATTCAGTTGAAACATTTTCTGCGTGTTCTACTTTCATTAAAACTAATATGTTGAAATTTTGGTTACGTTTGGAGTTAAGGAAGGGTTAGAATAAAATATTTTATTAACAGACATAAAAAATTTTGGTAACTTTGTATACTTTCCTTAATATTTCGAAAAAGGTTGAGAATCTTGCGAAACGTAAGATTACCATTAGAAAGCTTACTAAATTTTCTACAAAAATGGTCCTAATAAAAGTTTTGATTAGGCGATGTCAATCGGAGAAATAAGTCCTTAAACCTTTGAAGTAATTGATTTCGCTTATTCGAACTGTTCTTTTTGTCTTTGATTTTGGTACTTAGAATTATGGGATTCAGTTGAAACATTTTCTACATGTTCGAATTTCATCAACACTAATATGTTGAAATTTTGGTTATGTTAGGTGTAAAGAAAGGGTTAGAATAAAAGATTTTATTAACAGACAAGAAAAGTTTTGGTAACATTGTATACTTTCGTTAGTATCTCGAAAACCGTTGACAATCTTGGGAAGCAGAAGGTTACCAATCGAAAGCTTACTAAATGTTCTACAAAAAAGGTTCTAAAGAAAGTTCGAATGGTTCTTTTTGTCTATTTTATTCCTTGTTATTTTTAAATTGCTTATAGTCAGATAATGTATTTGACAATAAAACAGATTAAGTAAAATAAGAAGATCAATTTATTGTTAAAAATGTAGCGTTCAAAGAGAGAGATCCCAAGGCTTTCCAAATGCCTCTGAGCGGAGGCCTTTCTGCCCGACTTATGGGATAGCTGACCCATACAGGTAAGATTGTAAATCAAGACCTTTCACAACTGGTTAGTTTGAGATTTCATTTGGATAGCTGTTTCGCTATTGATCTAAACAAAGTAATAACTGTTTCTATTCTACGCCTTCATAAACACTAAAGATAAGAACGGAACCGCGCTAAGATGACGCAGTTCCTGCGAATCGGACATTTTTTACATATTTTTTATTAATATTTCTTAAGTAGTAGAATATTTTTAACATGAGCTTTCGGTAACATAGTTTCCACTTCTTCAGGAAACACAAAATACTTGAAATTTAATATTTCATAACAGTGGAGTCTCACTTATACGAAACTCACATATACGAAACATTCAGTTATAAGAAGAATTTTGCGTTCCCTGGCGGAACTCCATTTAATCCTGCATAATGAATTATTCACTTACGGGATATTCAGTTATACGCAATATTCACTTATAGGAAAACTTATTTGTTCCCCTGGTGTAAATACTATTCAGTTATACGAAGAGACAACAGTTTTCCACGAAACGTTTACAGACTTACCAAAGCCTTACCTCCACCAGTGTGTCTCTCTCACTCATCTCAGTTCTTCCTTGTGATTCTAGTAATCCAGCCGTGTTCTATCCACTTTATCTTGAATGATTTCCTCAGTTTACGCGTTTTTTTTTCAGTTCTTTGTACAGTAGCCGTTCGAGTAGCCGTGATCTATTGGACCTACTCTCATTTTTTTTTTAAATTATAAAAAGAACAATAAAAAAAGGGGGTCTCCCGTGGTCTAGTGGCTAGTAGTTGAAATTGCCATTGTCAACCTTTACGATTATTATCGGTAAGAGGAAAGGAATTGAGGAGAAATGTGTGATATTAAACTTGAAAGGGGTCTCCCGTGGTCTAATGGCTAGCGCCTTGGATTCATAAGCGGGAGATGGTGGGTTCGATTCCCAACCTCCGGCAGGAATTTTATCATCCCACGGCTCGCTGGTAAAATTATTCGCTGCACCCTGGATGTCGGCGCTAATGACCTAGATGTAGATGCGCCGTAAAAAAAAAAAAAAAAAAAAAAAAAAAAAAAAAAAAAAAAAAAAAAAAATTAAACTTGAAAATATAATAATGTACTAATGTTATCGAGCAAAAAAATATCTACAAAAAATAAAATGTGACTTTTTATGAAGAATTTATTTTATTTTAAAATAGCCACGAAACATAGTACTATTCACTTATACGAAACATTTTCCGTTCCCTCTCACATTCGTATAAGTGAGCCTCCACAAATTAACAATATTCAAGTTATCATGCATTCTAAAAAGCGAAAAACAATAAATGCTATTATAATTGCTGTAATATATAAATAAATACGAAATTACAAACGAAAGAAATGTATTCGTTTGGATTCAAAGTCTCCGAATGTTATATCTCTAGATATTGGTCGAGTGTGCCTTAACACTACTGGTGTCCGTCACCATATTATTATGAGGAAGAAGAAAACTCCTGACTGTCATCTTGCACCTAGAATGGCAGGTAGGAAATTAGATGTCTTGGTCTAGACAAGTCAGGAGGGTCGTCTTGTCATCGTGTAATGTTTCTTTTTATTTACTTCCCTTGTGCAAGGAGTTTTTTTTTACCTTAAAGTATGATATATATACATTTATACATATATATATATATATATATATATATATATATATCACGTGTCTGTCTGTTTGTCTATTTGTTCATTTTGCAAATCCACACCGTTTGACCGATTTTGACCAAGCTTGGCACACAGGTAGGTCTTGACCCGGGAAGTCTCATAGGCTAGGTCAAAAAACGTCTACCAGCTGTCTATCTGTTTGTTTGCTCCTTATACAGATCCACGCTGTTTGACCGATTTTGATCAATCTTGGTACAGAGGTAGGTGTTCATACTGGGAGAGTCGTAGGCTAAGTCAAAAACGTCTACCACCTGTCTGTCTGTATGTTTGTCTCTTATACGAATCCACGCCGTTTGACTGTATTTGACCGAACTTGACATACATGTAGGTCTTGATCCGTTGAGTGTCATAGGCTAGGTTTAAATCGTCTAGGACTAACAGTTCCAAGGTCATGAGGGTTCGAAACTTTAAACCCGAACAGTTACAGATTTGCGTTATTAGATTTTAATATTACTTATTTGGTTTCTAATTTATTTGGGCTTTTCAAGATGCAGAAAGTAGGTGTAGCATGGCACTCCGCAGCTAGTATGTAAATAATATTAGATTAAATATATTTGGAATATTAAGATTAAAACTGCCATGTTTCGAATGTTGTATTTAAAACAGTATAACGTTTTGGACTAATATATTCAGTTCACTCCACCACCCCGACTGGATAGATATATAAAGGGTATATATACATATATATACACAGATAAAAATAAATACACACACACAAACATGCATACATATTTTATTTTATTTGTTTTTAAATACTTATAACAACATATTTTCTAATATTAAGTGCTAGAAGAATTATATATTTCAAAATACACTAAAATATTTTAAGAGTCCATGTCATACTATATAGCAACCAATACGATATTGTATTAGCTGCTATGCATTATTACCTGGGCTGTAAAATATTTTAACGTGTGATTAATGGTCGTGCTATACTGATAGAATTCTACTAATACAGGACCACGTACTCATGGCAATATTATTACTACCAATGCAATACTATATAATATGTATAATTTGCACGCCTCCCTAACATGGGTGGTGCGCGCAAATCCTGCCTGAGGAAGCTCAAAATCGCCGGATATGAGTTCAGGCGTGGATTTGGTAAAAGTGGACTGTATGAAATGATTATGAAACAAATATTGTGAGAGAAAACTATATTAAATGAAACGTCTTTCCTAGGCTTGAAGAGGGTGGTTGCGAATGGTGTTAATTTGTTATTTATCAAGATTAATGTTGCCTGGGGATTATGGTGGGCCGCATGCTGTGGTGTTTCCTCGACGTTCGCGT
Organism: Gonocerus acuteangulatus; assembly: GCA_946811695.1. Lineage (NCBI taxonomy): Eukaryota > Metazoa > Arthropoda > Insecta > Hemiptera > Coreidae > Gonocerus > Gonocerus acuteangulatus. Next base: position 8,914,480 of record OX328131.1, read on the forward strand.
TGTCCTCGCCCCTCTCTCTTCCGCCCTCGCACTCCTGGCCGGAGATTAGCTCCTCTACTCCTTCATGATGTATCTGATTTTCTTCGTTAGATGACTAAGGAGGATTTAGCTGTTGTGCGGTGTGCGTACTCTTCAGATGCCTGCGCTGCGTGCTGCAGTGCAAGCTTGCAGAAGTACCTGCTTCTGCAGGAGAGTGCGTGGGATCTTCGATTGGCGAGCGATAGAGTTAGCTCGGAGATCGATCATAATAATATTATTACTAGTACATACAAGTGCTAATATTAGTTCTAGCAATATTTTCGAGATATTATGATTACTACGTCTAATAGAGTAGTATATACTATATTTGTAAATAAAAATATTAATACTAATATGTAGTATTGTATTAATAGTACTACTAATACAATACTACAAATTAGCATTTTACTACTACTAATAGAGGACTTCATACTAATATTTGTCCTACTAATACAATACTAAATATTAGTATTTTTACCGCTCCTAATATAGTAATACATACTAATATTAATATCTGTACTTGTAATGCAATACTACATACTATTTTTAGTATTAGTAATACAGTATTACATACTAATATTATTATTAGGGTTTCCTGGTGGTCTAGTGGCTAACTCCCTAGTTTCTGATTCGGGAGATGGTGGGTTCGATTCCCACCGGCGTATAGTGCATCGACCATGGACAAATACAAAAAAAGTCTACTATTTTCAAACAAGTAAATGACCATTTGAAATCAATTAATAATCCTTCCAGCAAAATCTGCTAGGATTATATCATACTATGGTACTAGTATAATCCTGTTACAATAAACACCTTGTTAGTATCTGTTTATGTTTCTTATTGGGAATACCTAGTTTTGTCTTAAAATTACATCTCCAAGTAAGGAATTTGCATGCCAAGGTATGTATTTGAAAATGCCATATTGTAATTTCGAAAATTAAATCATTAGATAGTTTTGTATACCTGCAAATTAAATGATTTAATTTTGTTAAAATGAAAACTTTTTGAAGTTTTGAACACGTTTTTTTTTTAAAAAAAATCATTAAATATCATTTCGTACTTTTTGCATTTCAAACAGTGCGGAGTACTGCGTGCGCCAGGAAGCTATTCGAACGGCATTGAGGAATGCGTAAAAGCGTAGAACACCTCTCTTCACCGTAGGCGTGGTAGGGTTTTTCCTTGGAATACGTTAGGTCTGTGGGCTGTAGGGTCCCCCGGCAGTTTCTTACAAGACGAAATGCTGGCTATGGCGCACTCTGTACGCCAGCGCGACTGCTAGAAGGTTATAACTACAGAAATTCTACAACTGTAATGTTGTCTCTAAGAGCTTTAGTCGGCTTCGTAGAAAGTGTAGTAACTTGTAGATTATCCGTTTTAGTTAAAAATGGACGTTAAAATAAAATAAAATATGTATTTGTTTCAGAATCAGATGCTGGTAGGAGAGAGATATCGGGCCTTCTGGTGTGTTCGAGATTGGACTAACAAGAAGATCTGGCGAGCTCACGAGATGTACATGTTCATCCTGATTCTGGTGTTCCCTGCTATTGTCATGGTGATGGCATATACAGCCATATGTTGGGAGATATGCAGGGTCATACAGAGGAGGTCATACATGACTTCTGGCAAGGCGTAAGCAATATTAGCATTTTTATTTATTCAACATTTATTAGTGTTTCGCTTTTATGGCGATATGATTATTCAATACGTCAGTTTAAGATTGCCCTTAAATAGCCCAATGAACCTGCATTCCTTATTGAAAATTTGATTTTGTTTTTCTTCTTTCTTCTCTATGTTTGCTTTCTTCTATACTATTTTTCTTCCTTCTCTATAATTTTCTTTCTTCTCTATGTTTTTCTTTCTTCTCTATTTTTTCTTTCTTCTCTATTTTTTTCTTTCCTATCTATATTTTTCTTTCTTCCCATTTTTTTCTCTTTTTTCCTTCTCTGGTTTTTCTTTCTTCTCTATTTTTTCCTTTATGCTCTATTTCTTTCTTGCCTCTTTTTTTTCTTTTTTCTATATTTTTTCTTTCTTCCCTATTTTTAGCATAAAATTGCTTTAGCGATGACTAAACTGATAAAAAACGTTACCAAAAAGTTTCCGCTGGCGTTCGCGCATGCGCCTATGTGATTAAATAGGTTGGTGGAGTGGACCTAAAGCATATTTATGTTCCTGAATTTGAGCTAAACGAAATTAATTTCTCTTTCTTCTGAATTTTTTCTTAATTCTCTATTATTTATTTTCTTCTCTGTTTACTTCTATATTCTGTCCTTTTTTGTCCTTTATCCGCTATTCTTTCTTCTACATTTTTTTCTTTTTCTATATTATTTTCTTTTTTTCTCCCTTTTTTTTTTTTTTTTAATTTTTACCCATTATAGGCAGATAATATCTACGATATTATCATATCGCACTAGTATTTCTAAAGTGACACAACTCGAAAAAACAATTGAAAATGTGTCACTCTTACCTTAATAGCGGGACAAGCATTTAGACTGGAAGGGTGACACAAGTGCTCTCTGGTGTACAAGCTCTGAAGCTAGGTACATACATTTTTGATGGTTGATAAACAAATATTTACTATGTCTTACATAGTCATAACTAAAAAACATTGATTTTTGAGTTGTGTCACTTTAGAAATACTTGTGCGATATGCTGTATCCGCCCTACCACAGGCAGATTCTAAAACAGGTTTGTTTCTGTTTTAATACACAGAGTTATATTCTGGGTATATCTTATGATTGTAGCTAAACCATATCAACTTTTGGGTAACTATAAACTTCTAATAATGTAGTACAGCTGGTTGTTTTGCCTAAAGTTACATAATTAAATTGCTGTTACGATTGTTGGAACTGTTTGTATTTCATTTCAGTTCTAAAGCAAACCTTTACACTCCGAGTTTTCCTGGGATGTTTGGATCCAATAAGAGGTAACTTGGAGTATTTAAAATGTTTTCAGATCTGCTTTCTTTTAACCTGAATTAAAATATTTTGCTCATTAATAATCGGATTTTTTTGTTACCTTAAATTTTATATTATGATAACGTTTTTGACCGCCGTAAGCTCAGTAAAGTTTGTAAACTTCTTAGAAAGGCAAGGGCATTAAAAACATTTTTTAAATATTTCAACTGGCTCAATTAGTTCAAAACAATTAACGTTAATGAGCTACAAACATTTCGAGGACAGCTTATTTTTAGAATACTTTCCCATCCAACCACATATTTCAAGCAGATGGAAGTACTGCAAGAATAGGGATAATAAACAGGCACTTGATTTATATATATATATATATAAATCAAGTGTCTGTCTGTTTATCTGTTAGTTCCTTATACAAATCCATACCGTTGTACCGATTTTGACCAAACTTGTCACACAGGTAGGTCATGATCCGGGAAGTCTCGTATGCTGGGTAAAAAATTTCTACTAGCTCCCTGTTCGTATGTTTTTCCATAACCAAATCAACACCGTTCGACCGATTTTAATCAAACTTGGCAGACAGACAGGATTTGATCCGGGGAGTGTCATAGGCTAGGGCAAAAACGTCTACCACCTGTCTGTGTGTATGTTTGTTCCTTACAGAAATCAACACCGTTTCGCCGATGTTCATCAAACTCGGCACATAGCTAGGTCTTGGTAAGGGGAGTGTCATAGGCTAGGTCTAAAAAGTCTAACAGCTGTCTGTTTGAATGTTTGTTCCGACTATGACCGATTTTGACCAAATTTGAAACTCATGTATGTATTGATCAGGGGATGTTATAGGCTAGGTTAAAATCGTCTAGGACTAACAGTTCGGAGGTCACGGGTTTGAAACTATGAACCCGAACATTTACAGATTTGTGTTATTATATTTTAATATTACTTATTTCGTTTCAAATTTATTTTGGCTTTTCTAGATGCAGAAAGTTAAAGGTAGTGAATAGTGGAAAAAGCTAGTATATATATATATATATATATATATATATATATATATATATATGTGTGTATATATATATCTTTGTATATATATGAATATATATGGTATTTTGGTAAATTTGAAGTTTAGCCTCCTCCAAACCGATTATTTTCAAATTTTGCAAAATAACGTATTTTTATCCTCTAAACAAGAATCCGTTTAAAAAAAAGGTCAATTATAACTAGGAAAGAAGTTATTAAGCACTAAAGTTCACTGTGTTTCCCGTTTATGAAAGGTAATTTAAGCAGCAATATAGGTCAACATGCGGATGCGTGGGTATGAAAAAGTCCGTTATATAGAAGTCTAATTGAAATGTATCATTAATTATTTATTCACAAATACATGCTATGCGTTTCCCCTTGTTCAAGAAGATATCAAAACTCTAGCCAATCCAACTCGGTAAAATTAATAGAATTCTATTAATTTTAGCGAGTTGGATTGACTAGAGTATTGACTTCTTCTTGAGCGAGCGGTGCGAGCAGAATCGCATAGCACGTATGATGCTATTAATTTTAATGAGTTAGATTGACTAGAGTTGATATCTTCTTCAGCGAGCGGAAACGCATAGGACGTATGCCCATAAGCGTCAGGTTACGATGGGTGAAGAAGCCCTTCAAATTTACAATTATTTTTAAATAAATGGCTTATTAACATTTCAAATGAGAGTTCTTTGTTTCCCAAATTTACATCCCTACAAATACGTTGTTTATGCCAACTTTTGTATCCCGCCTAACAGTGAACTTAGTGCTTAATAAGTGCTTTTTATTGCTTAATACATTTTTTCCTATTTGAGAGAAAATTTTTGAACGGTTTCGTGTTTAGTGCATCAAAATACGTTATTTTGCAAAATTTGAAAATAATCGGTTCGCAGGAGGCTAAACTGCAAATTTACCGGCAATTCTATTCAAAATTGATTAAGATTTGAAGACGTTTTTTAAACACTCGTTTAATGTTTGCAATCTGATTAGCTACCTACATTCCTTGGTCAAGAGCTTCAAATCAACTTAACACCTGATACAATCCGTTATCCATTGACCACAATCCCTGCAGATAAAACCTACCACAAAACAGCGAGTCGGGAGGGAAGGAATGTCCAATAAATCACGAAATTCTTCAAAACTGCAATTAGAAATGTTTCTTCAAAGTTAAAACACTCTTGGATTAAATTTGAAAGGCTGAAGGATTTATCTAGCTTTAAGTTGGAGTTGTTGAAACAATGCGGTCCATCCTCACATTCTTTTCTTTATTTATTGTTCTTCTTGTTCTTGTTGAAGTGTGGAATTCGTGGTTTTGTTCCGTTTTTACTTTTTATTTCTTGCAGAGACAGCGGTAGATGAATATATTCTCTTAACCCTAGAACTCAGAATAGGGGAGGAGAGAGGAGGTTCATCGGAATTCCCGTTTAAACTTTTTCTAGTTATTTACTTTAATGGAGATGGAAAAAAACATGGGCGCAAAAATGCATCAATAATGTAAAAAGGAAATTTCTTTATTTAATTATTCATGGAGCTTCACAACGGCAAGGTTATTTGTTCACATAAAAATAATCAACAAAACCTGTATACAGGGTAAAAAAATTAATTCAGTAATTTATAAAAAAAATACTAGGGGTAAAAAAAAGATATTTTAGAAGCTTCTGGTTTTGACGAATTTCAAATAAAGTAGAACCTCTCATATCCGACCTTCCCATAACCGACTCCTCCCGATATCCGACCGTCTTTGATTCACCGTACTAAACATCAGTTGAGAAGAAATCCACTCGGATGAAGACGAAACCATCAGTGACGACGTAGCGGGTCATTCTGCTGCAAAGGACGCCTTCGACGTAGCGCTGAAATATATCGAGCAACATCCGAATGCAACCCCAATGGAGGTATTGTGGGCAAAAACGTGGTTGAGTAAATGTTTGAGATGTATATAGCAACAGTTTTACAATTACAATGAAGTATGCACTCTACATTATAGCTACTGTTATAACTTTGAAAGGTGTTTTTTTGTTTCTCCCAATATCCGACCTTTTGGCCGTTCCGACCATGGCCCGGTCCCGTCATGGTCGGATATAAGAGGTTCTACTGTAACTGACAATGTACAGTAAGACCTAGTTTACCCGAATCAACTGGGACCAGGGCCGATCCGAGTTAACGGGTAATCCAGAGAATGACGGAAAAACGAAAAAAAAAAAAAAAAAAAAAAAAAAAACCTATATAAATCACCGAAATATTTTTAATTTTGGCTTTAACGCTTGAAGTTCATTTGGCAATGTTCCGGTTTCACTATCGAAATTCACCATCTATTTCCCAAAATTTGTTACTGGTTCTACGTGAGTCATAACCACCATAAACTGTCTGTAAAAATCATTTTGAAATAAAAGACTCAATGCGTTTTCTGTTCTTCGTCCAATCAGATACGGTCCAATGTTTCTACAACAAACTCTGTAGCAATGTTCTTCAACAATTCTCCCTCATCAATTCTTGTCAATGCTTCTATACTTTTTTTCATAGTCACAACAATGTTTTACGCTTCATCTAAATCGCGGACAGCGAGCAAACGAAACTGCAAAACTATACTGTACTTCGACCGTGAAAACTCGCGAAATTTACCTACAAAGTCTGTAAAACAGGTCTTTAGTTACTACACTGAACAAAATAATATCGTTTTCAAACCTGGTCCAGGTTACCCCGACGTCCGGGTTAACGAGGTTTTACCTTTTTTTTTTTTTTTTTTTAATAGATATCGCTTAGTTAAGTATTGCTCACAAGGAACGGATTTCGAAGAATGAATTTATTTTATACTTTTGAAATCACGGTGGATCCCCCCCCCCCCAAACCCACTTTAAAATCTTAGGAAAAAATACAGCAAAGCCCTAGTAGCCTTGAACAATGAGGAAAGTCTTCTTAAAGAATTGCCATCATCAATCGATCTAAGTACTTTATAAGTTACTTAATAATTTTTAGGCTTCCACTTATTTAAGTAGTGCCAATTAAATTTAATGAAAACAGTATAGACTTTCGGTAAATACTCTAAAACTTTAATACAAATTAGTATAGATATTTTAGATTTATTTTAGGTTAATGCTATTTATTACAACGCTTCAAAAATCATTCAAATTAACTGAAAAGTAAATTATTAAAAAAAAAATAATAAAAATAATAATTAACTTCTATTCATTTAAAATAAATGATCCACACATTTCCTTAATATATCTACATATTCCTATAAGTTTCTATTTATTATTGCTATTGAGTGGGTTGAGTAAATTAATTTCTGTATCAACATGAGTAAGAAAGGTAAGATGTTTAGCTCTTATCGGCTCATAAGCAGGGCAATGAAGAATTAAATGGTTAATGTTCTCAAGAACACTTAAACTACAAACAGAACATTTCTTCTGCGGGTCTATTGTATATGTTAAATTTTTTATTGTGAATTTTATTCCGTAGTTACTACAGCTTCTTAATTGGAATATTGTTTTGCATATGGAGAATGGTAGGTTAGTAATAAGAAATTCCTTGACAGGACCTGGTTTATTTATTTAATTATAGAGTTCCGCAACTTAAGCAAAAAACTCTTTAAAAACATAATCATCATCATATGTGGCACGACGTCCCGTCACCGAGACTGGGCCTCCTCTAAGAGCCTCCGCCAGTTGGCTCTGTCTTCTGCTGCAGCTCTCCAGTTCCTAACGCCAAGCAGAGTTCTGGCATCGTTGGATAAGCTGTCCAGCCATCTGATCCTCGGCCTTCCTACTCGTCTTGTGGAGTGCAGGTCCTCGGTCATAACTTTTTTAGGTATTTCCGCGTCATCCATTTCCACCTTAGCCTTCCAAGCTTGATGAAGGTAACAATGTCGAGGTCGGCAAATAGAGTGCTGAGTTCCCTATTTTTCCTTCTTCTCCACACTTCACCTATCTTCACTGGGCCATAGATCCTCCTGAGGACTCCTCGCTCAAATACACTTAGCATCCATTCATCACTTTTGGTCATTGCCCAAGCCTCTGAGCCATATGAAATAACTGGCCTTACGAGGGTCTTGTATATACTTAGCTTGGTCTTCTTCGAGAGGAATCTACTTCTAAGGTGTCGGCCAAGTACATATACACATCTATTGGCAGCAGTGATCCTTCTGTGTATCTCCTGAGTTACCTCATTCTTGCTGTTCACTTCAGATCCAAGGTATATGAAACTTCTCACTCTCTGGAAAACTCTTTAAAAACAGTCAACTAAAAAATATGTCTAAGTACCAATAAAAAATGAACAAAAAATAAATAAATGATAAATTAATTTCCTTCAACTTGGCGTCAGTTTTTAGCCACTCTCGTTCCCACTCGTACAGTATGTTAGTTTGTAATGTTTTGTATAAGTCCGATGAAGTCACAGTTTTAGGTCTTTTCGTCGCTTGTTTCGCTTGTAGGTCTACAGCTGTAGTGAGTTTAATGTCCTCACGTCCTGGTAGCCATATAAATGTAATCTGTTTGTTATTGTTCTGTAATATGTATATTTGTTAGAATATGTTGTTTATAATGGGATGTGTACTGTAAATGTTTCGCATGGAGAGCAAAGAACTTAAAGAGTCAGTACAAATAGCCACGTTGTCGTTTCCTCTGTCGTGAATATTTGTCAGTGCTAACTGTATAACGCATAGTTCGGCTGTATATATGGTCGTCTCGTCTGGTAGTCTTAGTAAGTAAGTGTTGTTGTCAACAATGGCAGCTGCTCCTGTTCCGAATTTCGTCTTGGATCCGTCAGTGTAAGCATACAATTTGTCAGTATCTTGTCTCAAAATCAAATTAGCCAAATGTTTGTAGAATATGGAAGAAGATGGTTCAGTCTTTTTGGGTTTGGTTAGTGTAAGGTTAATCTTAAAGTTCTTTACTCTCCGAGGCGGAATGTCAGCGTATGTGTTTGTGAGATTATGTGTTAATGTTAGGTGGGGAAATCTTCTGCCTGGTTTTCTGGATATTCTATTGTACGAAGAGCTGTAATTGGACTGATTTTTTAAAATTTATATCCTGTCCTAACAAGTTTTCCCTGTAAGCTACTATGTTGAGAAAAAAAAAACGATACATTATCATTATATCTGTTGTCTGTTTGCAGGATGTTGAGCTGCGAGAGTTACCCGCTGAGCTTCAAGAAAATAGGTTTTACCTCGAAACTGAGGCTGGATGAAGACAGTAATACAGTCAAACAGGTAAATAGGAATTAAGAAATTATTAATGATATTAATTTCCTTAAAAAAATCCAATGTGCTCTTGGTATATTCGATGAATAGTAAACAGAATCGTATATTAAAATGAATAATATTCCATAAATGCATAGATAGGGTCCAAAAGAAACTATTTAAAAGTTACAAAAATCCAATGTGCTCTTGGTATATTCGATAAACAGTAAACAGAATCGTATATTAAAATGAATAATATTCCATAAATGCATAGATAGGGTCCAAAAAAAACTATTTAAAAGTTAAAAAAATATGTAAATGGATTTTAATTGATCGCTAAAGAATAACTGCTTACCAAGTTTTAATCATTAAAATATTAACTAAACTCTGCACAGAATTTGGCCTATTCTTCAACAAATTGGCTTTCTTTATTTATTTATCGGATTAGCGTAAGGAATATCAATACAGAATTTTACGTCGTCGATAAATATTTACATAAATATGGCGGAAATCAATAATAAAAATTAATTTTCCTCAAAATTTTTCATTCAATACTTGGCATATTTCAAGTCTTCAACTTCTTTTTCAGAAGCTTATACATTATCTTTTATCATTTCTTTACATTTAAGACAAAAATGACCTATTAAAAAGTTTAAATAAATAAATCAAGAGAATCACTTATTAAAAAAATAGGTAATTATAAATTAACCAATGAATTAAATTTAAAAAAAAATATCAAGAGAATATTGGCAAGTAAAATAAAATCAAGGAAAAATAAAAATTTGGTCTCTCAGATACGCCAATTAAATTCAATGTGATTATTTAATTGTGATCTAACATTTGGTTGTATTCTTTTTAAGATGTCAACAAACTACAAGAGTGAAAAGCAGGTAAGTTTCAAACTTAAAATGTGGTTCATTGTGGTCGTGGGACTTAATAATAGGTGATGGTTGGTGCATGACTTTAAGGCGTCAGGACTTTATATGGCTGGCTTTTATGCCGTATATATACTTATTTTGGTCCATGGTTTATTGCTTTATATGTCTTAGTTCATAAAAAAAAAGAAAAATCGAGAGGATACCAGACATTTTGATAAATCAATTTTAGGCTTAATTAAGGTATTTTTTTTTATGTACATAAAGTGTTATAGGGTAGTACGAGACCCACTTACCTACAAGTGAGCTTCCGCGTCTCAAGCACTTACACACTTAATTCTTGTTTTTAATGAACCAAAATGTATAAGAATCTTTTGTAATATTGTTCAATAAAAGATTTTATTTAATCGCTTGCCTTGTGTCTTGATAAGAGCTATTGTTTGGGGTGATTTCATCAGTAAATTGTGAACCAAACACACAGTTATTCTATAAAGGCAGAGGGGGAAAGACCTTTAAGTATTGTAAAATGGTAACACCGATGTTAAAAATAATTTAAACAAGAATCTGTTCCTACTTTTAATTACACAGCCACAAAAAAAAAAAGAGTCCGGATCTAGAGACCAGACCATTTTCACTATATGTTTTTGGGGTCGCTGAATCGGAATTCGGGGAAAGTCATATATTTAAAGGGCTGTAACTTTGCCTCAAATGGACCAATCAAGTTCGTTGCGGTCTCAAAAAATTAGTATTTTTAAGCATTAAAAGGCAGAACCCAGGAAATAGTTGTTTATTCTGATTAACAACTTGAATAAAAATATTATAGTGTAAAATATCTTAAATTATTAGTTTTGCGGGGTGGGGCTTACAAAAAAAGTGCAGGGGTTTTTCTGATCCCGGATTCGGATTCAGCGACCCCACAAACATATATATAGTAAATATGGTCTGGTCTCTGGGTCCGGACTTTTTTTTTGTGTGTGTCTGTGATATCAATTGTCGAAAAAAATACATTAAAATGTAGGTAATAATTAACACTCATATAACACATTCTTAATTGCAAACGATCTTCGCCTCAACCATCTTTATTTATTGCTTATCATTTTTCTTTCTTACATTTTTAAAGTTTTGGCCTCAGGGCCATCCTCATAAAATTAGAAGAAGAACACATTCCATTATCTACAATTTCAATAAAAATCCCCCCTTATTGCCAAATCAGAATTTTAAGATAATAAAAAAAGAAAATGGTGTAATATTTGGGTCACATGTATAGTATTGTAGCCTAATTAATGAAAAATTGTAAATATTTTAATTATAGAATTTGTGAAATACTGATTAATGAGGTTAATTCACGTGTAAGTAGTTTTAAAGGTAGTAACTGCAAATATTACTATGATGAAAAGCCCTTTAAAAACAGGGCGAATGAATTATGAACAGATAAGTCGAAGGAAATATTAGTTTTAAATGATAATTTAAAAAAATCATTATTGGGGAGTTCTTATAGTATTTACATAGCAAAAATAAGGGGGAATATTTATTGAAATTGTACATAATGCAAAGAAACATAATAAGCAATAAAGATATAAAGATTGTTGAGGTGAAGATCATATGTAATTAAGAATGTGTTAAATAATTGAAACCTTAAAAATTTCCTTGGAAAATCTTGAGAGCACTCATATATTCTTGAAAAATAATATTTTTATGTAAATTTGTTTATTGTTTATAGGAGTATAAACAACGCTTGAAAAAAAATTTATATCTGAAAAACCATGAAAATGTTAAAAAACAATTCCTAGAGGTCACGTTTTAAAATGTTCTACGCTATTTGTTTATTAATTGATGTATTGAATGTAATTCACGCATAATTGTCATATTCGTATATTTTCAAACATGGTTGATTACAGGCAAATGGTCTCTGATGTTACCAATATTTACCAGCACAATAATAATTATGTGATTCTCTAAGCATTAGTAATATATATATATATATATATATATATATATATATATATATATATATATATATAAGCAGCTTTACATGATCTCAGCATTCTAAGGAACTCTTCAGGAGCTCAAAGCCTATCCAAACCAAAAATACAAGAGTAATGTAAAAAGTGAGCCCTTCCAATCACATTATAAGCCAATTAGCGTTTCTTGGCGGAGGAATTAAAAATGAGGTTAAGTTGCCTCTGGAATAGATTAAAATCTTCCAAGATAATTTGCATTCTAAAGAACGCCTGTTAATTTCTACCGCTTGAATATTAAAGAGCTTTTTGACCATCTGCCTGGAACATCCTGGAATATTTTTTGCATGCCTAACGCTTTTAATGTGGATTTTGTCAATGTTATTCTGACTGACTTGAAGACTGGTAACCAAAAAAAAAATTAAATATTACTTATGACTTGTATATATAATAAAATGGGGGCGAGGTTAGCTCAGTGGTAGAGCACTGGACTATAATAAGTTGGATGACCTGAGTTCAAATCCCGAGCATAGTACTAAAGATTTTTTCTTCTAGTGTATTCGTTCATGGGTTGGATTCGGTCTCCCTAAACATCCCTAGGCCAACCCAGCCTTTAATTAATTTATTAATGGGTACCTTGGGTGCTAATGACTCCAACAGTCGAAGCTGCCAAGGGGAAAATCAGGCGGCCGGAGCATAGTACACCTCTATAATCAGATACCTCTATAGTATCTGACCGTCGGGGCCTTCCTGGCCTGTTACGGGACTGATTTTTTTTTTTCTTTAAATAATAAAACAGAGTTCTAATAATTCTACTTGAGGTATCTTTGGTTGTGGATACATATATTTGCTATTAATACCGGCTTTCTATCGTTATATTACACAGGATATATTTGTCAATAATATTTATGTATTTTTTTAACCTAGTAAACATAAATATGTTTTTACTTTAGTACCTAGTTACTTGCCAAAATAAAACTGTCAATATATTATAGAAATATGTTGAAAATTCACAAGTGTTAAAACCATAGTTGAGGACAAGAATATAAAGACCTGATATTTTTCAGATCTTATTTTGATATTCGTTGAAGCTTTGGGAATAATGGACAAAACTACAGCATTTGAAATTCTACAAGACAAGCAAAAGAAATTTATTTATATTACAACTATATATATATATATATATATATATATATATATATATATATATATATATATATATAAATCAGTCCCGTAACGGGCCACGAGGGCCCTGAGGGGCAGATACTATAGAGGTATCTGATTCATGCTCCAGCCGCCTGATTTTCCCCTTGGCTGCTTCGACTGCTGGAGTCATTAGCACCCAAGGTACCCATTATTAAATTTATTAAAGGCTGGGTTGGCCTAGGGACGGTCAGGGAGGCCGAATTCAACCCATGAACGAAGACACTAGAAGAAAAAATCTTTAATGCTTGCTCGGGATTTGAACTCAGGCCTCCAGCTTATTAGTCCAGTGCTCTAACTGAGCTAAACTCGCCCCCATATATATATATATATATATGTGTGTGTATAAATCATTACGAAGTCGTACAATGAGAAGTTATGGGGTTTTAATCAAATAATTTATGTGAATTTAACGATCGTAATTTTCGTACTTTTGGAACTTGTAATACAAAACTAAGAACTAATGACAGAGATATTTTATGATTCTAAGCGGCATTTGAATTACAATCATTGATGAGTAAAACATCAACACTCGATCAAACAGTGCTAATACACTAGATGAGATTTATGATAAATCTACATAGAAACTGATAAACAAATGTTAGTTTGCATGTGAATTCAATAATAGTGAAAACAGAAACCGAAATATAACATCGGTAGAATTAGAAAAAAGGTTGGAACCGCAAAGCAGTAAGGTGTAGCGGGTTAGTATACAAAGCGCCTCAATACTATAGCTGAGAGGTTCTAGTAAACCACAGACAAGGTGTCATCTGTGTTCTGTAAGTGACGGATAAGTAGAGGTCTGTGTTTCCTATGTTTGTATTTATTGGATAATTCTTCGCTTAGGTATGTGTGTACACAAGGTGTATCAAGAGCTTTCGATTTTAAAAGAAACTTTAATCCTAAATACCTTCGTCTATACTCCAATGGAGGTTCTCCAGCTTCTACACAGAGACTATCCGAAGGGCTTGCCCTAAATGCACCCGTAGCTATTCTCAAAGCAGTGTGATGAATGGAGTTAAGAACTTAAAAGTTAACCTAACAATGACACATTTCAATAAAAATGATCCAGTAGCCTCACAATTTTACAAGTCTATGTGTATAATTCAAACACCAAAGACAAACCCTCTCTCTTCACATTTACAGACGGATCTAAAACTAACAACGGGACCGGCGCTGCAGCGATCACAGAAAATCAAATCAATACCATTAAATTACACGACTACACTCCAGTTTACACTGCAGAATTACAAGGTATACACTTATCACTGACCAACACAAATAACATAGAGCAAAGTGATATTATAATTTGTACTGATTCATTGAGTTCTTTACACTCTATGGAAAGCATTTACAATAACCATCCCATAATCACACAAATATACACCCAAATACACAGATTAAAACAACACAACATTACAATGCTTTGGATACCGGGACATAAAGACATAGGCCTAAACACAGACGTGGAAAACCACGCTAAAGAGGCTACCTTTAAAGAAAACATTGACATCAGACAACTAACTACTCAGGACTTATGTAACATAGCACATACACACATATTACAAGATTGGCTAAATCACTGGTTACGGACAGACAACAAATTGAGAGAAATTAAAAACTCAATCAAAGTCTGGCATGATAATGATTTGTCTTTAAATAGAAGAGACCAAGTTGTCCTGACCAGGCTAAGAATTGGACACTCACTTATACCACATTCATACTTAATGGAAAGACAAGACAGACCCATGTGCTCACTGTGTAATGTTACCCTGACGATAAAACACATACTCACAGACTGCAGAAGACAAGACAGACCCGTGTGCTCACTGTGTAATGTTACCCTGACGATAAAACACATACTCACAGACTGCAGAAGACAAGATAGACCCGTGTGCTCACTGTGTAATGTTACCCTGACGATAAAACACATACTCACAGACTGCAGAAGACGAGACAGACCCGTGTGCTCCCTGTGTAATGTTACCCTGACGATAAAACACATACTCACAGACTGCAGAAGACGAGACAATTTACTCACGCCACACGACTTACACACATTACTCGCAGAAGGTAGCCCACACATCAACAGTATACTACAGTTTTTAAAGAACACTAATTTATACAACAAAATCTAGCCAATCTCCCTTCTTCTCCTTGTGCTTTCATTTTAATAGTTTACTTTAATAACCTATAGATCGGATCTAATTAAGCTAATGTACCTTATTTTAGTTATTTTGTGTTTTATATTTTCATTGTAACTGCTAATGAACTGTGGTTTATATTTGTATTTATTATCTTTATTCATATGAATCTCGTGGTATATGCATGTATATATGCTATATTTTGTGTATATATGTATATGTATATATATATTATATATATGTGTATAATGTATGTATATATATGTATATATCTTATTTAAGTGTAAATGTAAATTGTATCAACGTCAACATAGTGTAAAAGAAGTGTATATATTTTATAATCTGTATTAGGGCTCATAGCCATAGTTGCGGAGCCCTTATAATCTGTATTAGGGCTCATAGCCATAGTTGCGGAGCCCTTATAATCTGTATTAGGGCTCATAGCCATAGTTGCGGAGCCCTTATAATCTGTATTAGGGCTCATAGCCATAGTTGCGGAGCCCTTATAATGAAATAAAGAAAAAAAAAATAAACCACAGACAATTCTAGGGGCTAAGATGGAAAATATCTTCTCCTTCTTTAGCAAAATTAATTATATTATATATTAATTAATTGTATTTATTTAGGCTTATAATTCCAGTCTTAGGAAAACAATACTTAGATACCTGTAATAGAATATACCAAAAACCTTATTCAAAAGATCAGATTTATCTGTTCCAGGGCTACGCTGAGTTTTTCTTAGATTCAAAACGAACAGTTATTGCGGTTTGAAAAAGATTCTTGAGAAAATTAAAAGTTCATTAGCCATTAAGCCAATTTAATGCTAATTTTAAAAAGTCTGACACGCAGTAACTGATAATCAGGAAACTGATAGTATTCTAAGCGTAAATGGCTCCCCCCCCCCCACCTTCTCATTTCCATACCTTATTCTATAAAAATACTAATTCTACTATTAAATGCAATTAAAATACAATAACCAATTAAAACGTTAGGTAAACTGCAACAAAACCACATAGAAAAGCACAAAACTAACAATGTTGAAAATTTAATTCTCGAAAATTTCATCTGAACCTTGTTTGTAGAGAATTTAGTAAGCTTTTGAATGGTCACCTTTCACTTATCACGATTTTCCAATCGTTTTCAGGATATTGTAGAAAATATACATAAATACTATAACGTTTTATGCCTGTTAATGAAATATTATATTTCTACTACTTCCTTAACTTTAAACGAAACAAAAATTTATCTATCTTAGATTGGATGAATATCAAACGTATGAAACATGTTTCAACTGCATTAATCGTTTTTGAATACCCAAAATGAAAATTATTGAGAGGAGATGGTTGACCGTAGATGATGCAAGGTAGGGATTGTCGGGGTTCGGTCACTGCTACTTAATAAAACTACATTTTATCATAAAAATGGTTTTATTGTGCCGACGTTTCGGCTTGAACTGATTAAACATTAACATTATTATTATACTGTGTAATTAACATTACACAGAGTAACAAAGGCTTGAAGTTCAAGCCGAAACGTCGGCACAATAAAACCATTTTTATGATAAAATGTAGTTTTATTAAATAGCAGTGACCGAACCCCGACAAAATGAAAATTAGTTTGTATAAGTAGGTGTTACAGTGTATGTAAAAAACGGTTACAGATATTCTTAGCTTTTCTGTGTTAAGAAACATATAAAACAAGTACCCGCAAGAGAAAAGAAAATTTGAGCTTTTTTACGAAAAACACGTTTGTTTTTTTTTAATAACATTTAGAACAGCACAGAAACAAGAACAGATAGAAACGTGCGGTGAGCAGGATTTAACTGCATTTTTTTGTAATAAGTACTGTCATTAACATGCTATACGCCAGAATACTTGAATTCAGGGTCCTTCTACAAAGTAGGATCCATAAATATTTAAAGAAACATTTTATAAAATTCTTTCATGAGTGTAGCCGCAATATCTACATTCAATAAATTCAAGCAAATTGAATAATTTACAACGATTTTGTTCCTTCTAAACTCCTATTTGGATCTCTGAGGAAATCCTGAGTGAATAAGAAGATATTATCAGCCTCGGCTCCAGTTCTCTGAATAATTTGAACTTCCCGAATCTACTTTAGCCACAAAACCACGAGCCAAACCTGTACGTTTACTCGGTACTTTCAGTGTTCTGTAATCTTGTTCCTTCTGTTTCGGGTTAACATTTATTATACCTTACCTATTCTCTCACGACTAAACGGGGGGAAAAAATATTTCGTTTAGAGCCTTGTACTCAAATTCAGGAACATAAATATGCTTTAGGTCCCACCCGACAAACCTATGTAGTATAATGTATTACATATAGTCTTCTTTTTCGTACATAGCCACTGCGCATGCGCGAACGCCAGCGAACACTTTTTTTGCGAACATAGTCTTACATATATATATATATATATATATATATATATATATATATATATATATATATATGTTTGATGTTATTTTTCGTCGCTGAGATAGTATTTTTAGATGGAACGGCATTTTTCTCCAGCGGTGGTACTCCTCCTCACTTCTTCCCGGAGTATTTCGATGGATTCATCTCCATCTTCTTCAGCCAGGTACTTGTTTCTTCCTCGGTGGTAGCCAAGGAAATGCCAAGGGATTCCCTTGGCTACCACCGAGAAAGAAACAAGTACCTGGCTGAAGAAGATGGAGATGAATCCATCGAAATATTCCGGGAAGAAGTGAGGAGGAGTACCACCGCTGGAGAAAAATGCCGTTCCATCTAAAAATATATATATATATATATATATATATATATATATATATATATATATATAAATATATATATATATATATATATATAAATATATATATATATATATATATATATATATATAAATATATATATATATGGTATAATCGATAAAAATTCAAAGTAATACTTTCATATGTGCATCCCTAACAGCTAAATTCCTTCATAAAGTGCTAATACAACATTTTGAAAAAGTCTTTATCAATATATACCTATATATATATATATATATATATATATATATATATATATATATATATATTCTTTTTTATCCTAGGAGGCATGGGGTCATTAAAGCAGTCTTCCTTTATTACACCACTTTATTTATTGGGCCCGACATGTTTCGTGCATCTTTTCTTCGCACCTCTTCAGGGGCACTTCTACAACAAAAAATAATTTTTTTCACATCCACACAAACCTTTTTTCTACTATATTAAAACTATCAATACGATCTTTGAACTGTTCCACAAAAGGCATTAAAACATTATCATGCTCATTAAATGTTACTCCTACCCTAAATATTGCAATAATTATAGCTAAATTACATATTTTTTATAAAAGGTGTTGAGTCCTACCTTGCAAGGAAGTCCTATATACCTATATATACATATATATATATATATATGCATTCAAATGTTCATGTGTATTGCATACAAACAGTTCAGCTGATATGCGCTTTGTTTCCGCAATAACTTGCTGCGTTTGTGACAGCTCTTCCTTGTGTATTGTCTACATTCAATTCATACAATCACCCATCAATTCCAGACCAAAGCTTAGCTATTCAGCATAGGATTCCTTGCTCCGAATTCATCAATGGATTTCCCAACACCCTAATAAAGAAATGAATATTATCAAAATACATTTCATATCAATATATATCTATAATTTATCAGTCGATTCAAGAGAACTTGATTGCACATTTAGGATACGCCTTTTTTTGTTCAAAAAAAGTCTTCAGCCTTTAAATCTTAACCGATTTCAATTGATTTTTTTTAAACTTAAAGCAAATAAAATTTATAACAACCTCGTCAAGACAGAGTTTAGTTTTTTGTATCCGCTGTTTATTAAATTACTTGTAAATAATTCACGAACTTTTACAATTGATCATAAAATAATAATTTATTTTTCATCCAACTTAATATTTGCACTGATATTGTTCAAATTAAACTAAAATTAAAATTAAGATTTCTCGTCGAAAAAAAGTCATAATATTTGTATAAAATGGTTGATGCATCATGCAATAAACGTTCCAGTAAAAAAAGATACGCAAATGGTGAAATAACTATTTTTTTATTGGCTAACGTTTTAGATTCTTATGCGGGAGATGGTGGGTTCGACTCCCACTGGCGCAGGAATTTTCTTATCTCACGTCGGATGTCGGCGCTAATGGCCTAGACGTCGATGCGCCTTAAAAAAAACAAAAAAAAAACACTATTTGTCGTTTATTATAGAGTCGTTTATTATAGGCTTTCTTAGCATATTTGCGCCAAAACATTTTCTCCAACATAAAACTGAAGTAGCTGTTTAAATGTTTCAAATAATGTTTACAATATTCATTCTAACCTTTCGAAATGACGATATTAAAACGGGCTAAGGTATATGACGTTGTTAAAAGTTTATTTTATTGTATACAGGATTCGGAAGTATTAATTTCTAGAGATTGGAATTGTAAGCTCAAGTATAGTTAATATTTTTTTAATTAATTCTGCTAAAGAAGGAGAAGATATTTGCGGTCTTAAAGCCTAGAATTGTCTGTGGTTTCAGTACAACCTCCCAGCTGTAGTAATGAGGCGCTTAAAATGCTAACCCGCAACACCTTACTGCTTTGCGGTTTCAAACTGTTTTCTAATTCTACAGACGTTATGTTTCGGTTTCTGCCTTGTTAAAGATTTTTATTCTCTCATAACTTCGAACCAGTTAAAGATAAAATTCTGAAACATTACACAGGTATTATACTAATAGATGTGAGTAAACGTATAAAGTTGATATAGGCGATGGAATATCGGAATTTATAGGACTCACTCACTCATCAAAATTATTAGGCACTTCCCGTAAAGCTAGAAACTTGAAATTTCGCAGGATAATAGATATTAAGGTGTTATTAAAGACAAAAATGGAAAAATCCTGAAAAGTTGTGTTTTGGGGGTTGGAAACCCATCATTCCTGCTCAAGCTAAATGTCGACGACACCAACTCTAAATTTACTTTCTAAAATATGGATATCCTCCTCCCAAAAAACTAACTTTGAAAAAAAGAGGCCAAATTCCAGGCCTCTCCAAAAATCAGTTTTCATATGAATTGGCATATTGGGCCAAGTTTTAGACCCTTAACCCTTTCCGTACCGTGGGCTTGTACAGCAGTCGAGAGCGGTCGGGACCCACATACCGTGGACTTGTGTAGAAGTCGAAGGAAGACGGGACCCACGTACCGTGGACTTGTACAGCAGTCGAGAGCGGTCGGGACCCACAAACCGTGGACTTGTGTAGAAGTCGAAGGAAGACGGGACCCACGTACCGTGGACTTGTACAGCAGTCGAGAGCGGTCGGGACCCACATACCGTGGACTTGTGTAGAAGTCGAAGGAAGACGGGACCCACGTACCGTGGACTTGTACAGCAGTCGAGAGCTCGGCGTATCTCTCGCATTCTTTATCTTCTCATTTCTCGACTTTAGAGCTATCTAGCGTAACCGTATTGTACTTCTAGTATTCCTGTCTGTTACTAGATGGCATTTGAATGAAGTTTTTGGTCGTTTTTAGTCGAATTACAACTCGTTGCCTTCTCCACCCATTTACCCGGTCAACCTTCTTCAAATTATCGTTTCTTTTATACCTCTGTACATTCCCAACAACAAAAATAAGTTCACTTTTAGTCTTGATGTGTTAAGATCTTATATTTAGTATTGTTAAATTTAGAAAAAACTTTCTTTTTTATTGCGTGTCCTCCATTTAAAAATAAATGTAATATGCAATTGATAAGATTAATATATTACGTATTTAATTGAATAATTCATTAAATTAATTGTAAATATTTATAATAATCCTTTTGTTTTTGTAAATACGTTTTATACAAAAAAAAAAGAATAAAAATAAAATAAGTTTTTAGCTCCGCCAGTGTACAAAGTCACGGATCAAAAAGGAAGATGGGAAACTTTTTGCCGTAGTTATGGAGTATATTATTCCCTTGCTTATTATTCATAAAATAAAGGGCAAATGATAAACAGAAAAACCTTCTTTTTTTTTGTGCCTATATAATATAACTTTTTTATAACTTATTTTGAACAAAGTTATTCAAATTAACAATAATTATTGAAACACCAAACTAATTCAACATAAATAACAATTAATAATCATTGTAACCAAAATAAAAATCAAAATTATAAAAGACGATTTTTACTACGGCGAAGAGATCGCTGAAAGTCGAGGCGCTGTGACCGAGAGTGGGAAAAGTATCCCGTACAGGGGGCCCGAAGCCGGGTGCTAGTATCCCGTACAGGGGGCCCGAAGCCGGGTGCTAGTATCCCGTACAGGGGGACCAATGCCGAGTGCGAGTATCCCGTACAGCAGAACACACTCCTTGCGGCTCTTTGCGTATGGAAAGGGTTAATACCTTGTTAAGAACCTAATAACGCCCTCTGAATTATTTGTGCATTTACAACTTGGCCAGCTTACGTTATGTGATGACTGTTGTAACTTGCATAGATTTTATACAAACCCGATCATTTTAAGTCATCAAAGAATTTGTAAAAATCCTAAATCGTTACCCTAAGGATCTGAATGGTTAAATGCAATTTTTATAGTAAATCCTGAATCGTTACCCTAAGGATCTGAATGGTTAAATGCAATTTTTATAGTAAATCCTGAATCGTTACCCTAAGGATCTGAATGGTTAAATGCAATTTTTATAGTAAATCCTGAATCGTTACCCTAAGGTTCTGAATGGTTAAATGCAATTTTTATAGTAAATCCTGAATCGTTACCCTAAGGATCTGAATGGTTAAATGAAATTTTTATAGTATATCCTGAATCGTTACCCTAAGGATCTGATTGGTTAAATGCAATTTTTATAGTAAATCCTGAATCGTTACCCTAAGGATCTGATTGGTTAAATGCAATTTTTATAGTATATCCTGAATCGTTACCCTAAGGATCTGATTGGTTAAATGCAATTTTTATAGTAAATCCTGAATCGTTACTCTAAGGATCTGAATGGTTAAATGCAATTTTTATAGTAAATCCTGAATCGTTACCCTAAGGATCTGAATGGTTAAATGCAATTTTTATAGTAAATCCTGAATCGTTACCCTAAGGATCTGAATGGTTAAATGCAATTTTTATAGTAAATCCTGAATCGTTACCCTAAGGATCTGAATGGTTAAATGCAATTTTTATAGTAAATCCTGAATCGTTACCCTAAGGATCTGAATGGTTAAATGCAATTTTTATAGTAAATCCTGAATCGTTACCCTAAGGATCTGAATGGTTAAATGCAATTTTTATAGTAAATCCTGAATCGTTACCCTAAGGATCTGAATGGTTAAATGCAATTTTTATAGTAAATCCTGAATCGTTACCCTAAGGATCTGATTGGTTAAATGCAATTTTTATAGTAAATCCTGAATCGTTACCCTAAGGATCTGAATGGTTAAATGCAATTTTTATAGTAAATCCTGAACCGTTACCCTAAGGATCTGAATGGTTAAATGCAATTTTTATAGTAAATCCTGAATCGTTACCCTAAGGATCTGAATGGTTAAATGCAATTTTTATAGTAAATCCTGAATCGTTACCCTAAGGATCTGAATGGTTAAATGAAATTTTTATAGTAAATCCTGAATCGTTACCCTAAGGATCTGATTGGTTAAATGCAATTTTTATAGTAAATCCTGAATCGTTACTCTAAGGTTCTGAATGGTTAAATGCAATTTTTATAGTAAATCCTGAATCGTTACCCTAAGGATCTGAATGGTTAAATGCAATTTTTATAGTAAATCCTGAATCGTTACCCTACGGATCTGAATGGTTAAATGCAATTTTTATAGTAAATCCTGAATCGTTACCCTAAGGATCTGAATGGTTAAATGCAATTTTTATAGTAAATCCTGAATGGTTACCCTAAGGATCTGAATGGTTAAATGCAATTTTTATAGTAAATCCTGAATCGTTACCCTAAGGATCTGAATGGTTAAATGCAATTTTTATAGTAAATCCTGAATCGTTACCCTAAGGATCTGAATGGTTAAATGCAATTTTTATAGTAAATCCTGAATCGTTACCCTACGGATCTGAATGGTTAAATGCAATTTTTATAGTAAATCCTGAATCGTTACCCTAAGGATCTGATTGGTTAAATGCAATTTTTATAGTAAATCCTGAATCGTTACCCTAAGGATCTGATTGGTTAAATGCAATTTTTATAGTAAATCCTGAATCGTTACCCTACGGATCTGAATGGTTAAATGCAATTTTTATAGTAAATCCTGAATCGTTACCCTAAGGATCTGAATGGTTAAATGCAATTTTTATAGTAAATCCTGAATCGTTACCCTAAGGATCTGAATGGTTAAATGCAATTTTTATAGTAAATCCTGAATCGTTACCCTAAGGTTCTGAATGGTTAAATGCAATTTTTATAGTAAATCCTGAATCGTTACCCTAAGGATCTGAATGGTTAAATGAAATTTTTATAGTATATCCTGAATCGTTACCCTAAGGATCTGATTGGTTAAATGCAATTTTTATAGTAAATCCTGAATCGTTACTCTAAGGATCTGAATGGTTAAATGCAATTTTTATAGTAAATCCTGAATCGTTACCCTAAGGATCTGAATGGTTAAATGCAATTTTTATAGTAAATCCTGAATCGTTACCCTAAGGATCTGAATGGTTAAATGAAATTTTTATAGTAAATCCTGAATCGTTACCCTAAGGATCTGACTGGTTAAATGCAATTTTTATAGTAAATCCTGAATCGTTACCCTAAGGATCTGAATGGTTAAATGAAATTTTTATAGTAAATCCTGAATCGTTACCCTAAGGATCTGATTGGTTAAATGCAATTTTTATAGTAAATCCTGAATCGTTACTCTAAGGTTCTGAATGGTTAAATGCAATTTTTATAGTAAATCCTGAATCGTTACCCTAAGGATCTGAATGGTTAAATGCAATTTTTATAGTAAATCCTGAATCGTTACCCTACGGATCTGAATGGTTAAATGCAATTTTTATAGTAAATCCTGAATCGTTACCCTAAGGATCTGAATGGTTAAATGCAATTTTTATAGTAAATCCTGAATCGTTACCCTAAGGATCTGAATGGTTAAATGCAATTTTTATAGTAAATCCTGAACCGTTACCCTAAGGATCTGAATGGTTAAATGCAATTTTTATAGTAAATCCTGAATCGTTACCCTAAGGATCTGAATGGTTAAATGCAATTTTTATAGTAAATCCTGAATCGTTACCCTAAGGATCTGAATGGTTAAATGCAATTTTTATAGTAAATCCTGAATCGTTACCCTAAGGATCTGAATGGTTAAATGCAATTTTTATAGTAAATCCTGAATCGTTACCCTAAGGATCTGAATGGTTAAATGCAATTTTTATAGTAAATCCAGAATCGTTACCCTAAGGATCTGAATGGTTAAATGCAATTTTTATAGTAAATCCTGAATCGTTACCCTACGGATCTGAATGGTTAAATGCAATTTTTATAGTAAATCCTGAATCGTTACCCTAAGGATCTGAATGGTTAAATGCAATTTTTATAGTAAATCCTGAATCGTTACCCTAAGGATCTGAATGGTTAAATGCAATTTTTATAGTAAATCCTGAATCGTTACCCTAAGGATCTGAATGGTTAAATGCAATTTTTATAGTAAATCCTGAATCGTTACCCTAAGGATCTGAATGGTTAAATGCAATTTTTATAGTAAATCCTGAATCGTTACCCTAAGGATCTGAATGGTTAAATGCAATTTTTATAGTAAATCCTGAATCGTTACCCTAAGGATCTGAATGGTTAAATGCAATTTTTATAGTAAATCCTGAATCGTTACCCTACGGATCTGAATGGTTAAATGCAATTTTTATAGTAAATCCTGAATCGTTACCCTAAGGATCTGAATGGTTAAATGAAATTTTTATAGTAAATCCTGAATCGTTACCCTAAGGATCTGAATGGTTAAATGCAATTTTTATAGTAAATCCTGAATCGTTACCCTAAGGATCTGAATGGTTAAATGAAATTTTTATAGTAAATCCTGAATCGTTACCCTACGGATCTGAATGGTTAAATGCAATTTTTATAGTAAATCCTGAATCGTTACCCTACGGATCTGAATGGTTAAATGCAATTTTTATAGTAAATCCTGAATCGTTACCCTAAGGATCTGAATGGTTAAATGCAATTTTTATAGTAAATCCTGAATCGTTACCCTAAGGATCTGAATGGTTAAATGAAATTTTTATAGTAAATCCTGAATCGTTACCCTAAGGATCTGATTGGTTAAATGCAATTTTTATAGTAAATCCTCAATCGTTACTCTAAGGATCTGAATGGTTAAATGCAATTTTTATAGTAAATCCTGAATCGTTACCCTAAGGATCTGATTGGTTAAATGCAATTTTTATAGTAAATCCTGAATCGTTACCCTAAGGATCTGATTGGTTAAATGCAATTTTTATAGTAAATCCTGAATCGTTACTCTAAGGTTCTGAATGGTTAAATGCAATTTTTATAGTAAATCCTGAATCGTTACCCTAAGGATCTGAATGGTTAAATGCAATTTTTATAGTAAATCCTGAATCGTTACCCTAAGGATCTGATTGGTTAAATGCAATTTTTATAGTAAATCCTGAATCGTTACCCTAAGGATCGGAATGGTTAAATGCAATTTTTATAGTAAATCCTGAACCGTTACCCTAAGGATCTGAATGGTTAAATGCAATTTTTATAGTAAATCCTGAATCGTTACCCTAAGGATCTGATTGGTTAAATGCAATTTTTATAGTAAATCCTGAATCGTTACTCTAAGGATCTGATTGGTTAAATGCAATTTTTATAGTAAATCCTGAATCGTTACCCTAAGGATCTGAATGGTTAAATGCAATTTTTATAGTAAATCCTGAACCGTTACCCTAAGGATCTGATTGGTTAAATGCAATTTTTATAGTAAATCCTGAATCGTTACTCTAAGGTTCTGAATGGTTAAATGCAATTTTTATAGTAAATCCTGAATCGTTACCCTAAGGATCTGATTGGTTAAATGCAATTTTTATAGTAAATCCTGAATCGTTACCCTAAGGATCTGAATGGTTAAATGCAATTTTTATAGTAAATCCTGAATCGTTACCCTAAGGATCTGAATGGTTAAATGCAATTTTTATAGTAAATCCTGAATCGTTACTCTAAGGATCTGAATGGTTAAATGCAATTTTTATAGTAAATCCTGAATCGTTACTCTAAGGATCTGAATGGTTAAATGAAATTTTTATAGTAAATCCTGAATCGTTACTCTAAGGATCTGAATGGTTAAATGCAATTTTTATAGTAAATCCTGAATCGTTACTCTAAGGATCTGAATGGTTAAATGCAATTTTTATAGTAAATCCTGAACCGTTACCCTAAGGATCTGAATGGTTAAATGCAATTTTTATAGTAAATCCTGAACCGTTACTCTAAGGATCTGAATGGTTAAATGCAATTTTTATAGTAAATCCTGAACCGTTACCCTAAGGATCTGATTGGTTAAATGCAATTTTTATAGTAAATCCTGAATCGTTACCCTAAGGATCTGATTGGTTAAATGCAATTTTTATAGTAAATCCTGAACCGTTACCCTAAGGATCTGATTGGTTAAATGCAATTTTTATAGTAAATCCTGAATCGTTACCCTAAGGATCTGAATGGTTAAATGCAATTTTTATAGTAAATCCTGAATCGTTACCCTAAGGATCTGAATGGTTAAATGCAATTTTTATAGTAAATCCTGAATCGTTACCCTAAGGATCTGATTGGTTAAATGCAATTTTTATAGTAAATCCTGAATCGTTACTCTAAGGATCTGAATGGTTAAATGCAATTTTTATAGTAAATCCTGAACCGTTACCCTAAGGATCTGATTGGTTAAATGCAATTTTTATAGTAAATCCTGAATCGTTACTCTAAGGATCTGAATGGTTAAATGCAATTTTTATAGTAAATCCTGAATCGTTACTCTAAGGTTCGGAATGGTTAAATGCAATTTTTATAGTAAATCCTGAATCGTTACCCTAAGGATCTGAATGGTTAAATGCAATTTTTATAGTAAATCCTGAATCGTTACCCTAAGGATCTGATTGGTTAAATGCAATTTTTATAGTAAATCCTGAATCGTTACTCTAAGGATCTGAATGGTTAAATGCAATTTTTATAGTAAATCCTGAATCGTTACCCTAAGGATCTGATTGGTTAAATGCAATTTTTATAGTAAATCCTGAACCGTTACCCTAAGGATCTGAATGGTTAAATGCAATTTTTATAGTAAATCCTGAATCGTTACCCTAAGGGTCTGAATGGTTAAATGCAATTTTTATAGTAAATCCTGAATCGTTACCCTAAGGATCTGAATGGTTAAATGAAATTTTTATAGTAAATCCTGAATCGTTACCCTAAGGATCTGAATGGTTAAATGCAATTTTTATAGTAAATCCTGAATCGTTACCCTAAGGATCTGAATGGTTAAATGCAATTTTTATAGTAAATCCTGAATCGTTACCCTAAGGATCTGAATGGTTAAATGCAATTTTTATAGTAAATCCTGAATCGTTACCCTAAGGATCTGAATGGTTAAATGCAATTTTTATAGTAAATCCTGAATCGTTACCCTAAGGATCTGAATGGTTAAATGCAATTTTTATAGTAAATCCTGAATCGTTACCCTAAGGATCTGAATGGTTAAATGCAATTTTTATAGTAAATCCTGAACCGTTACCCTAAGGATCTGATTGGTTAAATGCAATTTTTATAGTAAATCCTGAATCGTTACTCTAAGGTTCTGAATGGTTAAATGCAATTTTTATAGTAAATCCTGAATCGTTACCCTAAGGATCTGATTGGTTAAATGCAATTTTTATAGTAAATCCTGAATCGTTACTCTAAGGATCTGAATGGTTAAATGCAATTTTTATAGTAAATCCTGAATCGTTACTCTAAGGATCTGAATGGTTAAATGCAATTTTTATAGTAAATCCTGAATCGTTACTCTAAGGATCTGAATGGTTAAATGCAATTTTTATAGTAAATCCTGAATCGTTACTCTAAGGATCTGAATGGTTAAATGCAATTTTTATAGTAAATCCTGAACCGTTACCCTAAGGATCTGAATGGTTAAATGCAATTTTTATAGTAAATCCTGAATCGTTACTCTAAGGATCTGAATGGTTAAATGCAATTTTTATAGTAAATCCTGAACCGTTACCCTAAGGATCTGATTGGTTAAATGCAATTTTTATAGTAAATCCTGAATCGTTACCCTAAGGATCTGATTGGTTAAATGCAATTTTTATAGTAAATCCTGAACCGTTACCCTAAGGATCTGATTGGTTAAATGCAATTTTTATAGTAAATCCTGAATCGTTACCCTAAGGATCTGAATGGTTAAATGCAATTTTTATAGTAAATCCTGAATCGTTACCCTAAGGATCTGAATGGTTAAATGCAATTTTTATAGTAAATCCTGAATCGTTACCCTAAGGATCTGATTGGTTAAATGCAATTTTTATAGTAAATCCTGAATCGTTACTCTAAGGATCTGAATGGTTAAATGCAATTTTTATAGTAAATCCTGAACCGTTACCCTAAGGATCTGATTGGTTAAATGCAATTTTTATAGTAAATCCTGAATCGTTACTCTAAGGATCTGAATGGTTAAATGCAATTTTTATAGTAAATCCTGAATCGTTACTCTAAGGTTCTGAATGGTTAAATGCAATTTTTATAGTAAATCCTGAATCGTTACCCTAAGGATCTGAATGGTTAAATGCAATTTTTATAGTAAATCCTGAATCGTTACCCTAAGGATCTGATTGGTTAAATGCAATTTTTATAGTAAATCCTGAATCGTTACTCTAAGGATCTGAATGGTTAAATGCAATTTTTATAGTAAATCCTGAATCGTTACCCTAAGGATCTGATTGGTTAAATGCAATTTTTATAGTAAATCCTGAACCGTTACCCTAAGGATCTGAATGGTTAAATGCAATTTTTATAGTAAATCCTGAATCGTTACCCTAAGGATCTGAATGGTTAAATGCAATTTTTATAGTAAATCCTGAATCGTTACCCTAAGGATCTGAATGGTTAAATGAAATTTTTATAGTAAATCCTGAATCGTTACCCTAAGGATCTGAATGGTTAAATGCAATTTTTATAGTAAATCCTGAATCGTTACCCTAAGGATCTGATTGGTTAAATGCAATTTTTATAGTAAATCCTGAATCGTTACCCTAAGGATCTGAATGGTTAAATGAAATTTTTATAGTAAATCCTGAATCGTTACCCTAAGGATCTGAATGGTTAAATGCAATTTTTATAGTAAATCCTGAATCGTTACCCTAAGGATCTGAATGGTTAAATGCAATTTTTATAGTAAATCCTGAATCGTTACCCTAAGGATCTGAATGGTTAAATGCAATTTTTATAGTAAATCCTGAATCGTTACCCTAAGGATCTGATTGGTTAAATGCAATTTTTATAGTAAATCCTGAATCGTTACCCTAAGGATCTGAATGGTTAAATGCAATTTTTATAGTAAATCCTGAATCGTTACCCTAAGGATCTGAATGGTTAAATGCAATTTTTATAGTAAATCCTGAATCGTTACCCTAAGGATCTGAATGGTTAAATGCAATTTTTATAGTAAATCCTGAACCGTTACCCTAAGGATCTGATTGGTTAAATGCAATTTTTATAGTAAATCCTGAATCGTTACTCTAAGGTTCTGAATGGTTAAATGCAATTTTTATAGTAAATCCTGAATCGTTACCCTAAGGATCTGATTGGTTAAATGCAATTTTTATAGTATATCCTGAATCGTTACTCTAAGGATCTGAATGGTTAAATGCAATTTTTATAGTAAATCCTGAATCGTTACTCTAAGGATCTGAATGGTTAAATGCAATTTTTATAGTAAATCCTGAATCGTTACTCTAAGGATCTGATTGGTTAAATGCAATTTTTATAGTAAATCCTGAATCGTTACCCTAAGGATCTGATTGGTTAAATGCAATTTTTATAGTAAATCCTGAATCGTTACCCTAAGGATCTGAATGGTTAAATGCAATTTTTATAGTAAATCCTGAATCGTTACCCTAAGGATCTGAATGGTTAAATGCAATTTTTATAGTAAATCCTGAATCGTTACCCTAAGGATCTGAATGGTTAAATGCAATTTTTATAGTAAATCCTGAATCGTTACCCTAAGGATCTGAATGGTTAAATGCAATTTTTATAGTAAATCCTGAATCGTTACCCTAAGGATCTGAATGGTTAAATGCAATTTTTATAGTAAATCCTGAATCGTTACCCTAAGGATCTGAATGGTTAAATGCAATTTTTATAGAAAATCCTGAATCGTTACCCTAAGGATCTGAATGGTTAAATGCAATTTTTATAGTAAATCCTGAATCGTTACCCTAAGGATCTGAATGGTTAAATGCAATTTTTATAGTAAATCCTGAATCGTTACTCTAAGGATCTGAATGGTTAAATGCAATTTTTATAGTAAATCCTGAATCGTTACCCTAAGGATCTGAATGGTTAAATGCAATTTTTATAGTAAATCCTGAATCGTTACTCTAAGGTTCTGAATGGTTAAATGCAATTTTTATAGTAAATCCTGAATCGTTACCCTAAGGATCTGAATGGTTAAATGCAATTTTTATAGTAAATCCTGAATCGTTACCCTAAGGATCTGATTGGTTAAATGCAATTTTTATAGTAAATCCTGAATCGTTACCCTAAGGATCTGAATGGTTAAATGCAATTTTTATAGTAAATCCTGAACCGTTACCCTAAGGATCTGAATGGTTAAATGCAATTTTTATAGTAAATCCTGAATCGTTACCCTAAGGATCTGAATGGTTAAATGCAATTTTTATAGTAAATCCTGAATCGTCACCCTAAGGATCTGAATGGTTAAATGCAATTTTTATAGTAAATCCTGAATCGTTACCCTAAGGATCTGAATGGTTAAATGCAATTTTTATAGTAAATCCTGAATCGTTACCCTAAGGATCTGAATGGTTAAATGCAATTTTTATAGTAAATCCTGAATCGTTACCCTAAGGATCTGAATGGTTAAATGCAATTTTTATAGTAAATCCTGAACCGTTACCCTAAGGATCTGAATGGTTAAATGCAATTTTTATAGTAAATCCTGAATCGTTACCCTAAGGATCTGAATGGTTAAATGCAATTTTTATAGTAAATCCTGAATCGTTACCCTAAGGATCTGAATGGTTAAATGCAATTTTTATAGTAAATCCTGAATCGTTACCCTAAGGATCTGAATGGTTAAATGCAATTTTTATAGTAAATCCTGAATCGTTACCCTAAGGATCTGAATGGTTAAATGCAATTTTTATAGTAAATCCTGAACCGTTACCCTAAGGATCTGAATGGTTAAATGCAATTTTTATAGTAAATCCTGAATCGTTACCCTAAGGATCTGAATGGTTAAATGCAATTTTTATAGTAAATCCTGAATCGTTACCCTAAGGATCTGAATGGTTAAATGCAATTTTTATAGTAAATCCTGAATCGTTACCCTAAGGATCTGAATGGTTAAATGCAATTTTTATAGTAAATCCTGAATCGTTACCCTAAGGATCTGAATGGTTAAATGCAATTTTTATAGTAAATCCTGAACCGTTACCCTAAGGATCTGAATGGTTAAATGCAATTTTTATAGTAAATCCTGAATCGTTACCCTAAGGATCTGAATGGTTAAATGCAATTTTTATAGTAAATCCTGAACCGTTACCCTAAGGATCTGAATGGTTAAATGCAATTTTTATAGTAAATCCTGAATCGTTACTCTAAGGATCTGAATGGTTAAATGCAATTTTTATAGTAAATCCTGAATCGTTACCCTAAGGATCTGATTGGTTAAATGCAATTTTTATAGTAAATCCTGAATCGTTACTCTAAGGATCTGAATGGTTAAATGCAATTTTTATAGTAAATCCGACAGTCATAGCGGCCATAATTCAATCAAAGCTGGCCAAGTTGGAAATGTAAAAATAAGTGGGAGGGCGGGAGATGGTGGGTTCGAACCCCACCTCCGGCAGGAATTTTCTCATCTCAGGGCTCGTTGGGAAAATTCCTCGCTGCACCCTGGATGTCGGCGCTAATGACCTAGAAGTAGATGCGCCGTAAAATAAAAAAAAAAAAAAATAAAAAAAAAAAAAAATAAGTGGGAGGGTATTATTAGGTTCTTGACAAGGTAGTAAGGGCCTAAAATACTATGATATCATAACTTTCATTGGCAAACTGTCTTTGGGAGGTGCCTGGAACTTGGCCTCTTTTGTTCAAAGTTAGTTTTTTTTTTGGTAGATAAATGATTATATATATATGCCTGTTTTTATAAATAAAGAAATGTTTGGAGAATACTAAAAAGCTAAAATGAAATAAACGTTTCTAATTTTGACGTCTAAATGTATTTCTTTTCTAACCGCAAAAAATTTTGTTACTGTTTTCGGGGGATATGACATTATTACAGACATATTAGCTCAGTGGTAGAGCACTGGACTAATAAGTTGGAGGACCCGAGTTCAATTCCGAGCATAGTACTAAAGATTTTTATATTCTAGTGTCTTCGTTCATGGGTTGAATTCCACCTCCCTGACCCCAAAGGCCAACCCAGCCTTTAATTAATTTATTAATAAGTACCTGCAAAGGGTAAAATCTGGCGGGCGGATCATATTACTGACCACATTATCTTCCTAGTGTTCCGTATTTTTTGTTAGCACGACAAGACATACATTGGCTCAGACAATTTGTTTTCAACTTGAGGATTTGCCACCCGACAAAGCCAAGTCCTCATGTTGCGTTATCACAAGAAGACTGTTGCAGGTGATAAAGATGCTGGTTGCTGTTGTGGTGGTGTTTGTGGTGTGCTGGGGTCCGATGCTGGTGGACAATCTTCTCATAGCATGGGATGTGCTCCCAGATGTCAGGACGGGACCTTTGAAGTATATGGGAACAGCATTCCATTTGATGGCATACTTCAACAGGTGAGCTATTATATTGTATGAAAATTTTTTTCTAAAAGAATATGTAATTTTATGACTCTTCAATTTTAAATATAGGCTGTACCGTATGAAATGTCAGTTTTGTTTACTTTTCGATTTAATCCTTTCCCTTTTTTATTTAATTATTTACAAATATCATTGTTATTCATATAGAATTAAAGCCCTTTTATTCCTATTATTTAATCAGTAACTTGCGTAATGTGTTGAGAGAACGATCCTCTGAGAAAAAAATAAAGTTTAAATTAGGACCAACGGAACTCCGTATTATTTTTCGTTATGAATTTAAGCTCGGTCATAGCGCTGCTGAGGCGTGTATGAACATTAACACGGCGTTCGGGGAGGTGAACGAACGAACTGTTTACTGATGGTTTTCCTGGCTTCGAAGTGGAAATTTTGACCTTGACAACGAGGAGCGAGGAAGGCCAGAAACCAAGCGTGACAATGACCACCTGAAAGAAAGGGTTGAAGCTTGTTCCTCAAAAAGCACTAGGGAATATGTTAAAGAACTCGGAGTAGGAGCCACGACAGTTTCAAGACATTTGAAGGGAATCGGCAAGTCCAAAACTGACATTTCATACAGCCAGATATATATATATATATATATATATATATATATATATATATATATATATATATACACGTATATGGCTGTATGAAATGTCAGTTTTGGACTCATATATATATATAGGTGATCGTTGGCCCTTGAAATTGCGAAGATAAATTTACACAGCTCGGTATTGGTATCATAGTAAAACACCATTTTTATTTTTTGCCAACGTTTTGGCTTGAAATTCAAACCTTCATGAGGACTGTAAAACAAGGAGGATAAAGTTAATATTTATTTACAGAAGAAATGAAAAAAACAAAAACATTATACATAGACAGAATTAATGATACGTTTGGTAAATGTTTATTTTAGCTAGAGCTTAAATTAAAGGTGCACAAATACAGATTTAAAACATGAATGGGTAACATAGAAACAGAAAAAAATTAATAATAGTTCCTAGAATGAATAATAACTAGAAATTTGAATCTAGTATCAGGAACAAATTTAAATTTTCTTCTTAATAAATAAATGAAAAAATATATTTAGGTGCACTAAAGATTTTTATCATCTATTTTCGTCCTAGTCGTTCCCTGGAAGCTATTCGTTCTGCTAAGGGAAGGATACAAAAAATATATTAAAAAAAAAACACTACAAAAAATCCACTCTAAAAAAAACATTCCAAAGACTCGAATACCAAAATAAATGTTGTACATAAAAGAAAATTTCGTGGGAGAGAAAATGTTCTGTTCGGCCATTTGCAAAGCCTTTTAATGAACACTTTTACGCGAAACAATATAAAAACTGATTATGTCTCGTTTAGGAGCAGGGAAGGCTTCCAGAGGTCAGGCAAGGGAGATAGTGTTTAATATTTATCAATACTTAGCCAAAGATAAGAAGGAAAAAAATTTAAACTATAGTCTGTTAAAATATATGGTTAGAGGGAACTTTTTCCTCTGTTATAACTAAGAAACGGATGTTCATGTAAAATAAAATTGAAAAAAAATGTGGATATATATTTAAATATTTATAACGAAATATGTAATAAAAAATTGAAAATATTTAGTTAACAAATACCTAAACGACTACAAAATATTGAAAATACTTTGGAACTCATACTTAGGAAAATAAATGAATGAATGAATCAATGAAATAGCCTTTTATTTCATCAACAAATATTTACAATTATTTACAGTTATTGGAGTAATTTTACAAATCAAAGGATTAATAATAAAATAATATAAAACAAAACCATTGGATGATTAAAAAAAAAACAACAAATGTTGATGAAGGCCTTCCTTCTCAGGAGTAGAAGTCTACACTTCCCTGGTGACCAGCCTATTGGGAAGCGGAAGTCGCTAAGATCTCTAGTCCTTTATATTTCCAGGCCTGGCGATTCATCGCCAATCTCCACCACAGCCTATTGGGAAGCGGAAGTCGCTAAGATGTCTAGTCCTTTATATTTCCAGGCCTGGCGATCCATCGCCAATCTCCACCACAGCCTATTGGGAAGCGGAAGTCGCTAAGATCTCTAGTCCTTTATATTTCCAGGCCTGGCGATCCATCGCCAATCTCCACCACAGCCTATTGGGAAGCGGAAGTCGCTAAGATCTCTAGTCCTTTATATTTCCAGGCCTGGCGATCCATCGCCAATCTCCACCACAGCCTATTGGGAAGCGGAAGTCGCTAAGATCTCTAGTCCTTTATATTTCCAGGCCTGGCGATCCATCGCCAATCTCCACCACAGCGGTCCGGCCTTTTCTTTGAAAACATCTCTCCATCTTTTAGCTTGTCTGCCCCTGTTTCTTTTGAGTTCATATGGCGTCCACCTTGTTACTTCTTGGGATCATCTCCTGTCTTGCCTTCTCATCAGATGCCCAGCCCAATTCCACTTCAGCGAAGTCATGTATGAAAATAAATAATACGTAGGAACTCAGTTATTACAAATGGAAAGAATAAAAGTTGAAAAAATGCCTAAAACTCTACAATATATTGAAAACTAAAGCATAAGTAGAATTAGGAACTCATTTTAAAAGGGGGAAAAATAAGATGAACATTTCTACAGAAGAACATTATTTTTTTCCAACAAGATGCATTGAAAAATGATCAAACGTGAAATGAGTATGTCAATATATGGTTTTTAAATTAATCTGAATATGAAGTTAAATGTTTGTAAATGCCCAATTGAATTTCATTGAAGGGCTCCAGTAACCAATTTCTAGGAAAATAGAACTTTTTCTGTTGTGACCCATATAGACTCATATGGGTAACAACAGATGTATATATATATATATATATATATATATATATATATATGCAAAAATTATTATGATTCCAGTGAAAATAAGGAAATGTATTAAAATTTTATTCTTGATTCCTAGCTCACTAGCTTTATTTTTTCAGTATATGCTAAAATATAGAATACATTTGATAAAACCATACATAGCGTTTTATCGACATGAGAATTAAATAGAACAAGCATTTTCTACAAATTAATTCCTTCATTTATAAATTGCTGACCGTTTGCTATTTCCCTTGCAGCTTTTCATGCAAGAATACAGCCATTAAATTTGATAGAACTTGCAATTTTCGAGAGAACTTGCAAGCCTAGTGATATCTAGCTCAAATAACATTTTCCCCTTATCTCCTGACTAACTTATTCACTAATCGGAATTACATTATACAACATGGTTTTACTGATAACACTATCAATATCACAGATTAGGGTAGGGGAATAGAGATTATAACTTACGGACGGGAATTCGTGGATTCAAGGAATAACATCTGCTTACTCTTTTTCTGGAATATTTTACATCAAATTCATAAGAATAATGTAAAAGCATTGTCATTTTACGTTTGCGTTGCCTCGCAAATAGGGCAATAGGGCGGAAATATGCTTTTGACGTTCACCTGATGATGAAATCCAGTCCGGCAGAGTTGCCGATAAAATAGTTTAAGAACTCAATGCTCAGGAATTCCGGCGTTGCAAAATTATGTATATATATATTCTGCACTGCCAATGGCCCGTAAGGGTAGGGGAAGAATAATTAAAATAAAATATATATATATATATATATATATATATATATATATATATATATATATATGCTACGAAACTTGTTGGGCCTATTAGATGAAATAGTGTGAAGTAAGGAAGGATACCTGCTTTTAAGACCCCAATCCTCCTAAAATTTGAGAGAATATATATACATATTTTGGGTCATTTGCGAGAATGAATATTATTAATAATATTATATTATCGCCGGATTTGTAAATCATAGTTTTGAGAAAATCTACTGTTTAATGTACTGAAATGTTAATTTTTTCATAATGTCTTGAAATAAAGGTAAAAAAGGAAAGAAATGCTTATAAATTTTGCGCACTCGCGAACGCCAGCCAAAACCTTTTGTGACACCTACAGTCTTCTTTTTTGTACATAGCCACGCCACTGCGCATGCGCGGACTCTAGTGGGCACTTTTTGTGACACATACTGTATTTTTACGCAAATGACCAAAGCGCATGCACGAACGCCTGCAGATCCTTTTTGTGTGACTCATACAGGTTGAGTCTTCTTTTTCGTACATGGCCACGCAACTGCGTTGCGCGCAAGATATCGGACACTTTATTTTGATACATACAGTCATATTTTTCGTAAAAGGTAGCTGCGCATGCGTCAGGGACTCTGCACACGCGCGAATACCACTGCGCATGCGACAAGGACACTGCACACGCGCGGACACCACTGCGCATGCGTCAAGGACACTGCACACGCGCGAACACCACTGCGCAAGCGTTAACGCGACGGTAGATGCGCGAACGCCAGTGGACACTTTTTTGTGATTTTTTTTTCAGTTTAGTTACCGGTAAAGCATATTTATCCTAAATGTTACGAGGTAGTTTTACCCCTTAAACTTGAAACCGTAAAAGAAGGTTGATAACAGTATTGTGTGCTTACAGATTGATTTATTATCATAAATGTTACGAATTGCTAACAATTTAGTTTTTCTTTAGCAACACGTGGCACTAAAGTGACACAACTCAAAAATCGGTTTTATTCAAACCGTCATAGTTATGACTGCGTAAGACATGGTAAATATCTCTTTATCAACCATCAAAACTGTATGTACCTAGCTACAGAGCTTGTACACCAGAGGACACTTGTGTCACTCTTCCTGTCTTAATGCTAAGCCCCCTATATAGGTAAGAGTGACACTTTTTCAGAGTTGTGTCACTTTAGAAATACTAGTGCGATATGTGATGATTCAAAGTAACGCACGTCATACGAACTCAAATAATTATGAATACAAACGTGGCGCTTGTAAATACATATCCCTTGGTTTTGATTAAAGTTCCCTAATTAGTGAGGTTGATTCTATGCTCTTCGCCTCTACTACTTCGGCAAGTTGTAATGACTTAGCTGTCTGTTGATGGTTGACACTAGCAGGGGTTGATAATCTATCAGGATATTACACACGTGATTAGGTTTGCTTAATATTCCTGGGGGAAATCTGTTTGTATTTTGGATTTAATACATTCACATACTCTGGGTAACTTCAGGTTTAGGTTTATTTTAGAGGACATCTCATGTTTGTGATATTAACAGTAGAAATTGTTCAGAAGGATATAACATGTATAAACAGCTATATAAACAGCTATATAACATGTTATTATTCATTTAACGCTAATAAGATTTGAACCTCTTTGTAGACGGAAATTTTATTATACAACACTTCATTATAGAAAAGTTCCCATCATAATATATTTTATTCGTTAAATTTATAACTAATCGAAGTATAATGTTTCTTGACACTGGAGCGCTCCGGACAACTGTCAATAAACAAGATAACCTAGAGATAGCCATAGGTTACCAGTAACACCATTTTAACCTGTACAGGTTAAAATTCGTTTTCAATAACAAATGAACAAAATTTATGTTTCCAAAATGTCATTTGGAAACACCCTTTATATTTTCCACCATTGCCAAGAAGTGTTCTGACTGGGGATTCTGATGGGTGAGGAGGCTTTGCAAAGGGTTCGGGATATTATTACCTCGGATGGACAATCACCAGGTTGATTCAAAGTGTGCCTTGATAAGTTTAAATGAATCGCAAATAAAAATAATACTATGAAATAGATACAGTACGGTAACAGCTGTTCTGTTATCGTCCTAGCAACGCAAGCTGCCTAGGTTTGCCTGCTCTAACCAACGAAAAATTCAAACCTTCATAAAAAATACTTAAAAATTTGAATACCAAAAAAGCCTTTCTTAGCGAGTGTTTATGTTCTAAGGGGAGTGTCCATGCAAAATTTTCTGTCAATTAGTTTGTGCTGGGCGATGATAGGTTACTGTTTACTCCCCTTGTAAAATAACAATAAGATATATTAAATCTGCTCTTGGTTCAGTCCGTCAGTGACCCCATCAGTGTTTACTCCCCTTGTAAAATAACAATAAGATATATTAAATCTGCTCTTGGTTCAGTCCGTCAGTGACCCCATCAGTGTTTACTCCCCTTGTAAAATAACAATAAGATATATTAAATCTCCTCTTGGTTCAGTCCCTTAGTGACCCCATCACTGTTTACTCCCCTTGTAAAATAACAATAAGATATATTAAATCTGCTCTTGGTTCAGTCCGTCAGTGACCCCATCACTGTTTACTCCCCTTGTAAAATAACAATAAGATATATTAAATCTGCTCTTGGTTCAGTCCGTCAGTGACCCCATCAGTGTTTACTCCCCTTGTAAAATAACAATAAGATATATTAAATCTGCTCTTGGTTCAGTCCATCAGTGACCCCATCAGTGTTTACTCCCCTTGTAAAATAACAATAAGATATATTAAATCTGCTCTTGGTTCAGTCCATCAGTGACCCCATCAGTGTTTACTCCCCTTGTAAAATAACAATAAGATATATTAAATCTGCTCTTGGTTCAGTCCCTTAGTGACCCCATCACTGTTTACTCCCCTTGTAAAATAACAATAAGATATATTAAATCTGCTCTTGGTTCAGTCCGTCAGTGACCCCATCACTGTTTACTCCCCTTGTAAAATAACAATAAGATATATTAAATCTGCTCTTGGTTCAGTCCGTCAGTGACCCCATCAGTGTTTACTCCCCTTGTAAAATAACAATAAGATATATTAAATCTGCTCTTGGTTCAGTCCGTCAGTGACCCCATCACTGTTTACTCCCCTTGTAAAATAACAATAAGATATATTAAATCTGCTCTTGGTTCAGTCCGTCAGTGACCCCATCACTGTTTACTCCCCTTGTAAAATAACAATAAGATATATTAAATCTGCTCTTGGTTCAGTCCGTCAGTGACCCCATCACTGTTTACTCCCCTTGTAAAATAACAATAAGATATATTAAATCTGCTCTTGGTTCAGTCCGTCAGTGACCCCATCAGTGTTTACTCCCCTTGTAAAATAACAATAAGATATATTAACTCTCCTCTTGGTTCAGTCCGTCAGTGACCCCATCACTGTTTACTCCCCTTGTAAAATAACAATAAGATATATTAAATCTCCTCTTGGTTCAGTCCGTCAGTGACCCCATCACTGTTTACTCCCCTTTAAAATAACAATAAGATATATTAACTCTCCTCTTGGTTCAGTCCGTCAGTGACCCCATCACTGTTTACTCCCCTTGTAAAATAACAATAAGATATATTAAATCTGCTCTTGGTTCAGTCCGTCAGTGACCCCATCAGTGTTTACTCCCCTTGTAAAATAACAATAAGATATATTAACTCTCCTCTTGGTTCAGTCCGTCAGTGACCCCATCACTGTTTACTCCCCTTGTAAAATAACAATAAGATATATTAAATCTCCTCTTGGTTCAGTCCGTCAGTGACCCCATCAGTGTTTACTCCCCTTGTAAAATAACAATAAGATATATTAAATCTGCTCTTGGTTCAGTCCGTCAGTGACCCCATCAGTGTTTACTCCCCTTTAAAATAACAATAAGATATATTAAATCTGCTCTTGGTTCAGTCCGTCAGTGACCCCATCAGTGTTTACTCCCCTTTAAAATAACAATAAGATATATTAAATCTCCTCTTGGTTCAGTCCGTCAGTGACCCCATCAGTGTTTACTCCCCTTGTAAGACCATGCCAAACAATAGCCCTACCTAAGAAGTTTGTTGTATAACAAATAGAATGAACATTGCTAAAGAAGGACTTAGAGAAATAAGAACCTAGGCCTAGTTCCGGAACCTTAGCTTTCAGCTTCGCTGGTTGGAACAATAAAACGCTGGTTGGTTGAACTTATCCGCTCTTTGTTCCACGAGAACAGAAAAACTCTTAAGAACCATTTCATTAAACCAATGGAAGATGTACACACTCCATGATTAAATTCTATATATTTTTTTTTTTGTTTTCATTTTTTTATAAAAGTAAGTAACAGCACTAGGAATTGAACCCCTTACCATCCCAAATTGGCTTCTGGTCTTCTAATCACAACATAGTATGGTAATTATTCTAATGCAGAAACTATATAACTATTAATTTTATAAACTGTTTTCCATCGGGTTCGTGCTTGATTCAGTCGACGAAGCACTTGTGCTGTGGTGGTGGCTAAAAAATAATAATAAAAACCGCAAGTTCTAAGTTCACCCGATGATTAGGGATCGGCAACAAAGGTGTTTTGTTGAAGCTCGCCAACTAAAACAGAGATCCTGATAAATTTATTACGGATTTTTTTAGGATATCGAAACCAGTTTTTGGTCGCCTATTAGAGCTAGTAGATCCACTGATGAAATATGAAACTGAAGCAATAGGAAACAGATTTAACGAATTTCATGAAACAGATTCAATGAATTTCATGAATCCAGGTTTCATGAAACAGATTCAACGAATTTCATGAAACCGATTTAACGACTTTCATCAAACCAAGTTTCATGAAATCGGTTTCATGAAACTTAGTGTGCACCAATCTATGGTTTTCTATCTATCGGTTTAATGAAACCAGTTTCTTCAGTGTGCACTGGGCCTAATTATTACACATTGTGCAGTTACAATCACTTTAAAATATTAGCTACAAGTTAGAGAAAATGTATTTTTTTTTATGAACGTCAGAGTCTCAATAAATGTTTTCCTCTCCCAACAAAACTCGTTACTCAACATTCATTTCAAATAATAAAAATATTTTCTGATTGTCAGCTAAAAGAAGTGGTAGTTCATATCAAACCATGCAAATTTTCAGAGAAAGGTCTAGAGAACGGAGAATATTAACGAGAAAATTAATTTTCAATACCCAGATGGATCGGAGCAAGGTATGAACAACAATGCTTGGATTGTGTATGTAATTCTAGTTCAATAAAAACTTCAAGCGTATATTTTTTTAGGTCTCTTTCATCTTTTTTTGTATGAATTTCAAACATGCACAAAATATAACTTAATCCAACTTATACAATTATTGAAGAACTGATTTTCCAGTTTTCTCAAAAACGTTTAAAGATATCGCCTTAAAAATGGTTTCATTCGTTTTCCTTGGCCAAGAAACCTACAAAACGAGCACTTTACAGCATAACGTTATGAAATAAGCATAACGATTTTTTTCGTGCGAAATGCGCTCCAATTTTCCGGTGGAAAGATAGTGCTGGTTAACGAACTTGACCTTTCAAATTAGAAGAAACATTTCTTTCAAAAATTTCATTAAAATCGGACCATTATTCGCTTGGCTAAACCGCGAACAGTCAAATATGTATGTGTCTATATACAAATTTGAACCACCGTTATTTCAGTTCTCTAGGGGTCCTGAAACGCAAAAGTTTCTAGTCGGCACTTACGGATAGATAAAATATTTAAACCCCATCCTTAACTCCAAACCTAACTTACATTTCAACCTATTAGTTTTAATGAAATTTGAACATTCAGAAAATGTTTCAATTGAATCCCATGATTCGTAGTACCCAAACCAAAAACTTTATTCAACAACTATTTTTCCACTTTTCTCAAAAACATTTAAAGCTATCACCTTAAAAATGGCTTCATTCGTTTTCCTTGGCCAAGAAGCCGAGTACTTGCAAGTATATGACGTAAGCATAAAGATTTTTTTCGCGCAAATTTCGCTCCATAAACCATGTTCCGGTGGATGGATTTTGCTGGTTAACGAACCTCACCTATAAGATCTAATGTACCTTGTGCAAAACTTTCTCAAACCAAATTCATATCATCCACCCAAACAAATAACTTAGGACGAAATAAAGGGATTTTATTAGCGCGGTTACTCCATATCTCCTTAGGGAGAACCCGCTTATGAGGTTGACCTCATGACGCGATCCGGACGTGCCGACTAGAAACTTTCTCGTTTCAGACCCCATAGATCACGAAAATATAGGTGGTTCAAATTTGT
The DNA here is from genome assembly GCA_946811695.1 of Gonocerus acuteangulatus. Lineage (NCBI taxonomy): Eukaryota > Metazoa > Arthropoda > Insecta > Hemiptera > Coreidae > Gonocerus > Gonocerus acuteangulatus. The sequence goes on from OX328131.1 coordinate 8,957,766, forward strand.
ATATATATATATATATATATATATATATATATATATATATATATACATATATATATATATATATATATATATACATATATACATTTATATATATATGCTTGTCTGTTCGCTCTCTAGCAAGCACAAAAATGGTCCGATTTTGATGAAATTTGGTACAAAAATCTGTCATCTCATTTGAAAGGTCAAGTTCGTTAACCAGCAGAATCCGTCAACTGGAAGATAGTTTTTGGGTCGAAATTCGCGCAAAAAAAATCGTAACGCTTACGTTTTTTAGTTCATATGCTTGTAGGTACTTGTTTTATATGTTTCTTAACATAGGAAAACGAATGAAACCTTTTTAAGGCGATATCTGTAACCGTTTCTGAGAAATGTGGAATCAATGTTTTTGTAAGTCATTATTTTTTTTGTGGGTACTTAGAATCGCGGGATTCAATTGAAATATTTTCTACATCTTGGAAATTAATCCCAACTAAGATGATTAAATTTTGGTTATATTTGGAGTTAAGGAAGTATGCGGGGGAAAAAATGTATTAATAGACATGAAAAGTTTTCGGATCTTCATAAATTTTTCGTAAATATCTCGATAACGGTTGGGAAATCGTGGTAAGTGGAAGGTGACCATTCGAATGCTTACTAAATTTTCTACAAAAAAGATTCTGAAGCAATATTCGATGGGGCGACGTCAATCAGAGATATAAGCGCTTAAAACTGAAAAAGTGATGTTTTTTTTTTTTTGTTTTTTTTTTTTTTAAAGGGTTCTTCAATTTGTTTATCTCACTTATTAATTGGTTGTTTTTTGTTTTAAATTGAATTTATCATTAAAATTAGTATTGTTGTAAAAGAAGCTAAGAAACTATAAAAGGTATTAGTAATAAGTTTGGAGTGGCTGTGGTAATCAAGATGGCTGTGGCCAATATCATGATGGCGTATATATAGGTTTGTTTTGAATTCTCCTATCTATATAACATTCCTCTTAGTCCCAACTGAAGTTATCGTTACTGAAGCACATATTTACAGTTGATTATAACAGTAAAACGAATTTGCTAGTAAAACAATGGGAACGATTTTTCGGTTGTTTAGAATAGAGCCTTCTCAGCAGTAGTCGAAAAGTAAGTACGTTTTCAGTACATAATTGTAATGACTTATACAGATTAAGAATTATCGGCTTCTGTGTAAGTTGGCTACTGTCAGTTTCCTGTGATTTGTGATCCTAATCTATTCCATCTCTTCGAGATGTAAGTAACCGCGCTAAGATGACGCAGTTCCTGCGAGTCGGACTATTTTTTATGTTCCACTGTGATGGCACTCTCAGAAAAGTCGCATTATTTCATTACCATGGCTAATTTGTTGGTAAGTGTTAAAGGTCAAAAAGGATGCTTCTTACGGGTAAAGGTCAAAAAGGATGCTTCTTACGGGTAAAGGTCAAAAAGGATGCTTCTTACGGGTAAAGGTCAAAAAGGATGCTTCTTACGGGTAAAGGTCAAAAAGGATGCTTCTTACGGGTAAAGGTCAAAAAGGATGCTTCTTACGGGTAAAGGTCAAAAAGGATGCTTCTTACGGGTAAAGGTCAAAAAGGATGCTTCTTACGGGTAAAGGTCAAAAAGGATGCTTCTTACGGGTTAATTGTGGTCAATTAAAAAAAAAAGAAAAACATTTTTGCTTTTAATGATAAACTCATAAAAAGCCAAAATGTTTGATAAGGTATTTGTTTGCGTGGCTGCTGTGAATTTGTTTTGAGAACTTTTTGCAGGTACATGAGATCTTATATGAAAGGACCCCGCCCTTTCCTAATGGAAAATGGCTTTCGGTCAAATTGAACGAAACTATGCTCGTTGGATAGAGAAAGTATTTCTGAAGTCTCCATGAGCACAAAACCAAAAAGTTGGAACTTTTGGGTATCCGAAGTTTTCCATTTTTGATTTTTACAAAATCTCGAGATCTCTGGTTGAAAGGTTTCCCAAGCCTTTTGGCCGGTAAAACGAAATAGCTTTTTGAATAAATTGAAGAAAGAAATATAATTTTCTTTTCACAGATCCATGTTTTTTTTTAAACTTTTGTTCTTAAACCGTTCAAATACTTCAAAGAACACAGGGTTGTGATACATAAATGGAAAGCTGGTTAAATGAGAAAGTTTTTCTGAAACCCGGAAATCTCAGATCCTGCCCATTGAGGAGTAACGCTGGAAAGAAATATCAATAGAATGTCAGGAAATTTAGAATTGCCTTCTTTTGGTAAGATATACATACTTACATTCATTCATTTTTACGTTTACTCCCAACTAGTCTTATAGTAAATGTACTCAGCTTTCGATTGGTTTCACTCCCTTTCTAGTAGAACCACCTGGGACGGAGCTACAACGATTATTCTTCTAAAAACCACGTTTCTCTCGATAAAACAATAAAACGACGTTTTCTCCCTTATGGGTGAGAATTCGGGAAATTGTCATAGAACATTTTTTGTTCCCCTAAGGGCCCTCTACCACCCCTCAGAATATGACTAGACATTCACGGGACACCCTGTGTATATATATATATATATATATATATATATATATATACAAACAGTAAGAAAGAAATATCTTGGTAAAGTGCTACCTGGATCCATTGGAAGGAGAATATACTGAGACAAAGCCCAAGACTACCTAGCTAAAGTAATAAACATGAGCTTACTAAAACACAGGATTGCCATAGCTAAGTTATACCTTCAGGCATTGAAGACTAAAGAAGGGTTACACTAACCGCAATTCTGCAAAGAAACTTCCCACATAAAACTACAAAGATTGTGAAGGTAATATTGTTGGATAGGCTTATGCCTCGGTTTTACATATTTATTTGCTTCAGTTTTATTTTTTTTATTTTTTTAAATCCTTTAAAAAAGAAGTAAGAGAAGTTTAGGAGTAAACGTAAGATAGCGACAACATTTAGTAAAAATATGCGCGGAAGGAAAGCTACAGGGTAGTGAATTTATCTAGATTGGGAGGTGCAGAGTGCGGGGGAGATGGTAAGGGATGGCGGAAAAAGTGGTGAGGGAGAGAGAGAGAGAGAGAGAGAGAGAGAGAGAGAGCGTGTGAGAGAGAGATTCTAGCCAGACCCCTTTCTAAGCGCTAAGCGAATGAACTTCAAGAAAATTATCTTGAAGCTTTAAAATATTTTTTGAGAAATAATGACGGCCTTCCAAAGGCTATATATATATATATATATATATATATATATATATATATATATATATATATATATATATATATATATATATATATATATATTGGAACCGCGCTAAAAGAAAACTGTTCCTTAGGAAGGCCGTCATTATTTATCTAAATAGATATATATATGTCTGTTTGCGCTTTATCTCAGTGATATTTTCCTCTCGAATATGTTTCTTAATATCTCGAAAAAGGTTTAGAATCATGGTAAGCGAAAGGTTACTGTTAACGTTCAGCACCAAACTGCTTATGAAATGTATATATATAGAAGAGATTGATGAGGAAATAGTGCTGAACATATAGGTGCCTATTATTGAGGCTAAATGATCGACAATATAGAGTCAATATATAGAGACAATATATATTTTTGAAAACATAAGAAAAAATATCTCCTTGTGGAGCAGGCGCTGGATAGTATGTTAGCTTGAAAATAAAACAAAAAAATATTAACTTCTGTGCGAATGAAAATAAAAATAAAAAATACAAGCATGTACAGTTGATGATCGGGCGAATAGTGGACGCTGAGGGTAAAAAAAAGATTATAGTCTCGCTTATCTGGTTGATGCTGCGTCTTTCCTGTAGCCGCTGACGCCAGGTTGAAAATTGGAGCTTGACGGGGCTTAGAAGGTGTATCTCCAGAGGATGGATGCAGCAAGCGAAAAAAATGCTCCTAAGGGCCTCAAGCATGTGCTGTTCCTCAGGGACTCAATGCTGAACTGACTTAGGGCGGGCAGCTCGCAAAACGGCGCTTTTTCTGTGCTGGGCCCGTAAGGTGCTGCCCTCATTAGAAGATTGCACCGGGAGGTGGCGAACTCTCTAGGCTCGAGGGTAAACCATAGAAGAGATAGTGGTGATCCGCAAGAGGATTAAGGGTTGGCTGATAACCGCCTCCGGACTTGTATCTCAGCTGCCAGACTATTCCCCTATACCTAGGCGCTACAAGCTTCATTTTAATAATTAAATGTTAGGAAATAAATATTAGCTACTTTTAACCAACATGGTCTCTAACAGTTACCATTCGAAAGCTTACCAACTGCTCTACAAAGAAGATTCTGAAGGAATTTTCGATTTGGCGATTGCAATCGGAGAAACCAGTGCTTAAAACTTCAAATGTGTTTGTTTTGTTCTTTTGAACCGGTTTTCGTCTTTGTTCAAATCACTCAATCAATCAATAATTTATTTTTGCATTTATCTGTAAAATTAGTATTGTAGTAAAAGAAAATAAGAAACAGTAGGTAGTGTGTTTCTTAAGCGAACCTTGACAATGCCAGGGAGTCATTTTTCTGTCAGTTTGTTTTTCTTTTTTTTTCTTTGGGGGGGGGGGGTACTTTGAACCATTCAATTGAAATATTTTCTACATATTTGACATTCATCTAAACTAAATTTTTTTTTTTTTTTTTTTTTGGTGGCAAGAGTGGTTTCCTAGAGCAAACGTCGAGATGGCGAGCGAGTAATTTCCGCTTAGAATACTGTCAGTTTCCTTTTGTGGCGCCTTAAACTTACTTCTCTTTAAAATGTAATTTATATTTTTTACGAAATATCAAACGCTACCAATAACTGGTTCTATAAAGCTTCCTTTGCTAATGACACTAGAGATATGAACGGAACCGCGCTAAGATGACGCTGTTCCTGCGAGTCGGACTTTTTTTTTCATTGAACACTCTGGAACGGTGGAATAAAATTAGAAAACTTAAAGTCAAAACTTACCAAAATATTCACGAAACTGAGTTTTCGACACAAAACGTTTGAAAGACATTACAGAGCCTTTCAAAAAGAACATTATAATAAAACAGACCTTAGTTTCCGACCAATATCACTTGCCTACCCACTTGGTATATTTGTCTTGTTCCCAGAAAGGCATCGAGAAACTTTATGAATATCCTATCAAAATTCCATCGTATAAACATACCCGGAGAAGTTTATCTTTGGAAACTTGCCGAATAATACTTCTCCTTTTCATTTCATGAAAAAGACTTTCTTTTCTTTTATGTCAAGAAAGGAATTAATGTCAAGCAGAAATGGAAAAATCATATTTTTTCTCTGAATTTCCATTGTCATAATGTTACTTTACGATTCCAAGATAAATATATATCTCTAAGGGGCTTTTAAATATGTCACAACCTGTCCTCAAGATAAGTGCACAAATAAAAAAAACTGGTGAAGATGATATAAATTTTATAAACAAGATTTCTTCCCATGACAACACTGTTCTCTATTTCCAAATGTTTTATTTTATTAGTGGTTTCTTGCAACCGAGACGATTTAACTGCTACAATAAACAAGATTTCTTCCCATGACAACACTGTTCTCTATTTCCAAATGTTTAATTTTATTAGTGGTTTCTTGCAACCGAGACGATTTAACTGCTACAATAAACAAGATTTCTTCCCATGACAACACTGTTCTCTCTTTCCAAATGTTTAATTTTATTAGTGGTTTCTTGCAACCGAGACGATTTAACTGCTACAATAAACAAGATTTCTTCCCATGACAACACTGTTCTCTATTTCCAAATGTTTAATTTTATTAGTGGTTTCTTGCAACCGAGACGATTTAACTGCTACAATAAACAAGATTTCTTCCCATGACAACACTGTTCTCTATTTCCAAATGTTTAATTTTATTAGTGGTTTCTTGCAACCGAGACGATTTAACTGCTACAATAAACAAGATTTCTTCCCATGACAACACTGTTCTCTATTTCCAAATGTTTTATTTTATTAGTGGTTTCTTGCAACCAAGACGATTTAACTGCTACAATAAACAAGATTTCTTCCCATGACAACACTGTTCTCTATTTCCAAATGTTTAATTTTATTAGTGGTTTCTTGCAACCGAGACGATTTAACTGCTACAATAAACAAGATTTCTTCCCATGACAACACTGTTCTCTATTTCCAAATGTTTAATTTTATTAGTGGTTTCTTGCAACCGAGACGATTTAACTGCTACAATAAACAAGATTTCTTCCCATGACAACACTGTTCTCTATTTCCAAATGTTTAATTTTATTAGTGGTTTCTTGCAACCGAGACGATTTAACTGCTACAATAAACAAGATTTCTTCCCATGACAACACTGTTCTCTACTTCCAAATGTTTAATTTTATTAGTGGTTTCTTGCAACCGAGACGATTTAACTGCTACAATAAAAAAGTCCGAGTCGCAGGAACTGCGTCATCTTAGAGCGGTTCCGTTCATATCTCTAGTATCATTAGTAAAGGAATAGAAACAGTTATTGGTAGGGTTTGATGTTTCGTTAATAATATACAATAAAATCTCAAACAGAAGGATGTTTAAGGTGCCAAAACAGGAAACTGACAGTATTCTTAGCGGAAATTACTCCCCCGCCTTCTCAACGTTTGCTCTAGGAAAACCAATAAGCTTCTCATTTTCTTACCTTTTTTTACAAAAATTTAATTTTTATTGTTACATACAATAAAAAACAACCAAATAAACATTGAGTTAAACAAAGACACTTTTAAAGTATTAAGCACTTATTTCTCCGATTGGGATCGCCCCATCTAACCATAATTGTAGAGAATTTAGTATGCTTTCAGATGGTTACCTTCCACTTACCAGGATTTCCCAACCGTTTTCGAGATATTTACAAAAATAGACGAGGAACCCAAAACTTTTTATGTCAATTAATTAATTTTTTTCTGACACTTCTATATCCCCAAATGTAACCAGAATTTAAATAAATTAGTTTAGAAGAATTTCAAACATGTGAAAAATATTTCAATTGAACCTCTCGATTCTAGTATCACTCCAATAATGGTTATAAATGGTTCCCACTTTTCTCAAATACGGTTACAGATATCGCCTTAAAAATGGTTTCATTAGTTTCCATACCTTAAGTAACCTATAAAACGAATGCCTGCAAGAAATGACCACGAAAACGTAAGCGCTACGTTATTTTTCGCGCGAAATTCGCTCCGAAAATCATGTTCCTGAGGACGAATTATGCTGGTTAACGGACTTGACCTTTCGAATCAGACAAAAAATCGGATCTAGTACGTAAACTTTTTCAAAAAAAAATTTAATTAGTGCAACCTTTGTAAAGTTCTAATAAAACCTCTCACGATGCCCAACGATTTGTTGATGATTGGCATTTTCACCCCCTACCCTTTAAATAAATTATATAATAGAATTACATATTATATGGTATTCAATATATTTCTGTTTTATGGATTGTTTTATTGTTTTCCTCTCCACTGATGATAAAGTTTTTATTATTAAGTGAGCGAATAAAATGTTTACGACAAATATTTTATTGCTCCCGTTCTGATTCTCTAAAGATGGAAGAGGCTCGTGTTTTTTTATTGTGCAGAATTTTCCCTAATTTTATTGGCCAGGTTTTATTCCATCATTCATAGAACGAATGAAATTGTTAAATTGAGACTTTTCAGTAATTCATTTGAAGTGCCGTGGCTGGCTGAATAAAATATAAAGGTCCGACTCGAGGGAACTGCTTCATGGTAGCGCGATTCCGTTGCTCTAGTCTCAATTGGAATAGAATCAGTTAATGATTTTTCTGACTTTTTTTTTTTTAGTAAAATAAAAATCCTTAATTAAAAATAATACTATTTGTTTATTTTGAAGCCCTAAATAAATAAATAGCATTATTTTTAATTAAGGGTAATTTCTACTATGATGGCAGACCTTGAATTACTAGAAATAAACTGTGATTTTGTCCCTCATAGAGTTTACCCTGAACCTGATGATGGTCCATCCGAGGTAATAATATCCCGAACTTTTGCACAGCCTCCTCACCCATCAGCATCCCCAGTCAGAACACTTCTTGGTAATGCTCGAAAATATAATGGGTGTTTCCATATGACATTTTGGAAACATACATTTTTAAATATTAACGCACATTTATTATTGACATTGAATTTTAACCTGGACTGGTTAAACTCCTGTTACTGGTAACCTATAGATAACGGGTTATCTTTACGTTATCTGTTTCTTGACTCTGGTCCGGAGCGCCCCAATGTCATGAAACATTATACTTTGATTACTTATCAATTGATGAATAACTTATAGCATGACGGGAACCGTGCTATAATATTCTGCACAAAATTATATAGTAGCGTTAATTTTGATGATACATTATTTAACGTAATAAAATAACTACTTATCTGCCGTGACGAAGCACGGGTATTCAGCTAGTGTAGAATATAAATTCGGTCATTAAACGGTGACCGTAAAAAACACAGGCACACAAACAAAATGTGCTATTTTCCAAAGACACCATACGTATATTCTTATGTATTTCGACACGCTGACCCCATCACATTAGGTTTAAGAGCATTTGAAGGTCACATTTTGTATGAAGTCGTTAAATAAGAAATAGCAAGAGCTTTCATGGTTTTTAGGGTCGCTGGATTCGAATCCGAGGTGTGTTTCAGCACATAGGCGCAACAAATTAAGGTCATTTCAAGGACATATATGTTTATTTTGCAAGAAATAAATCTGCAGTCAAATTTTTTTTGTTTCGCAAAGTAAACACATTTGTCCTTGAAATGAACTTGATTTTGCGCCCATGGGGTGCCTGGAACCAAATTCAGCGAACATCAAAACCATGGAAGCTCTAGTTATTTCTTCTTGAACGACTTCTTACGAAATTTGACCTTCAAATGGTCTCCAACCTGATGTACTAGGGTCAAAAGGACATGCATAAGAATATATGTTTGGAAATTACCACTTTTTTTCTGTGCCTGTGTAATTAACTAGAAATGAGCTGTCTTAATTAACAGGATGTGAAGACCTATAAAATAAAAATGTTTAATGTTATATTATTAATTGTTATTATTGTGTTTTAGCTGCGTAAACCCTATAGTTTACGGATTCATGTCTAAAAGCTTCAGAGATAGTTTCCTGAAAGCCCTGTGCTGCTTGAAGAGATCTCCCAAGAGGACTTTCTCCTTATCCCAGAGCAGGACTACATCCTTAAGGAACCAGGACACGAGGCTGTATATCACCTAGCATAAGGTAAACACAACTAAATACAAGTACAGAGTTATTGTTCTCAATGTGTTTAGCCTCAGAATCCAAGATGGTGTTTATTCATAGCGACCCCTATGGATCTATTGTGCTTTGCGCCTCTAGTATACAGCTTTTCTAGCCTGCAGCTAATCGCAAAATACTTGAGCTCCTTGGGATTAGCTTTAGCTACTTCCTTGGGGCTAGTAATAGCCCTACCAAAATGCACTAGTCAGCTATAGGCTAATGCATAGTGAGCACGACCGATTTAGTAGAGCAGAATTCTGATCACTCATGGCCACTTTTGTAATCGAATGGAACACTAAAAAAGTCTGTCTCGCAGGAACTGCATCATCTTAGCGCGGTTCTATTCATATCCCTAGTCTAATTTGGAAAAATTAAAATAGAAGCAGTTATTATTTTGGTTCCACCAGTCTTTTTTTTTTTAATTATTTATTATAATGGCGTGTCAACCCTTAAGGTCACTAACACCATTCCTGTGTGTAGTAAAGTCTTGAAAGGTCATGATTTACGATCTTACCTGGAAGGGTCAGCTAACACTAGGTCCCGCTAGTTACAAGGTCTTGGAATCTTGGAAATCTATATTTCTAACAATAAATTATTTTTGTTATTTTACTTATCCAGTTTACATACATTATCCAACTATAAGCAATTAAAAAATAACAAGGAGAAAAACAGACAAAAAGAACCGTTCGAATAAACGAAATCAATTAATTTAAAGATTTAAGCACTTATTTCTCCGATTGACATCGCCTAATTAAAACTTTCTTCAGAACCTTTTTTGTAGAGCATTTAGTAAGCTTACGAATGGTAATCATCCGCTTCGCAAGATTGTCAACGGTTTTCGAGATACTAACGAAAGTATACAAAGTTACCAAAACTTTTTTGTCTGTTAATAAAATATTTTATTCTAACCCTTCCTTTACTCTAAACGTAACAAAAATTTCAACATATTAGTGTTGATGAAATTCGAACATGCAGAAAATGTTTCAACTGTATCCCATAATTCTAAGTACCAAAATCAAAGACGAATATATATATATATATATATATATATATATATATATATATATATATATATATATACAAATTTTAACCAGTATCATTTTCGGTCTCTATGGGTTCTGAAACGCAAAATTTTCTAGTCGGCACTTCCGGATTGCGTCATGAGATCAACCTTCTAAGTGGGGTTCCTCCCTATGGGGGAGGGAGGAACCGCGCTAAAAAAACATTTAGAGTCATTAAAGATTGAATTTGGACGAGCAAAGAAGTTTGATTCAGGAAAAAACAGTAACAACAGAATTAAATGAAAAACATACATTTTAATAATGGCTATGTTAGATTTTAATATTAAGAATCATAATTATATAAAAATCTATAAAATTTTTGTCCGGCAAATGTCAAACAGCTCTTTTCTTGGAATCACCTATGTATCTATAAAAATTTATGTTGTTAAAAATGTTGTATAAGGTTGCTTACAAAATAATTATGCATCAACTCCCATTATTCCAGAGAACATGTTTTGTTTGAATTCATACTTAATCTAGCCTAATCTTGCAAATTATGTACACTTCTATACTTTTAAATTTGAAGCGTGCAAGGTATGGAATATGTTCTTATCTTTAAATTATTAATTATTACTTAAATAGTGAAAATAATATTAAGACTTAGTACTATTTAAATCTATGCTCATGCTTGGAGATTACCTTGTAGCCCTTCACTATCGCACAAACAACTGTTTAGAAGTTTATTAATAAACCAGACTTATTTGTTGGGGAAAATATAGACTCTGACCTCTTTGCTTGTCACCAGTGAGCGTACTGTTTTTGAACCCCCAAGACACTTGTGTTTACATTGCTAATAGTATTCGTCTCTAAATGTGACATTAATTTTTTTTCTTTTGCTCTCCTAAATCGGTCATTTGTCCCACTTTGAACCGGTCTGCTGTAAGATTTGATTTGGCCAGCGGGACATTTTGAAAAACCTAATTTTAAAAAAAAATAATAATATTACACTACTTAATCACACTTATGAAAACATTTCTTTTACTCAAATTGCTGAAGAACTCAAGTTACCGTCGGAGAAATGTTCGAACAGCTTTTAGCGAATTCAAAAACATGGAAGACTGTTTCAATTTATTTGCTACTCCAATGAAAAAATTAATATTCAAAATGCTCCAATACACTAGCAAATGGAGTTGATTGAGAAACAAGAAAATGCTCCAATACACTAGCAAACGGAGTTGATTGAGAAACAAGAAAATGCTCCAATACACTAGCAAACGGAGTTGATTGAGAAACAAGAAAATGCTCCAATACACTAGCAAACGGAGTTGATTGAGAAACAAGAAAATGCTCCAATACACTAGCAAACGGAGTTGATTGAGAAACAAGAAAATGCTCCAATACACTAGCAAACGGAGTTGATTGAGAAACAAGAAAATGCTCCAATACACTAGCAAACGGAGTTGATTGAGAAACAAGAAAATGCTCCAATACACTAGCAAACGGAGTTGATTGAGAAACAAGAAAATGCTCCAATACACTAGCAAACGGAGTTGATTGAGAAACAAGAAAATGCTCCAATACACTAGCAAACGGAGTTGATTGAGAAACAAGAAAATTCACTCTTAAAGTCTAAATTTTAAGACGGGCAGTTGTGCGATTTCTACACAAAATACCTTGAAGAAGACCATTTTCCGCAGCTTCCCAAAATTCCCAAGAAGATTAATGTGTGCAGTTGCCTGTATTTATAAATACAGTAAAATAATAGTTATAATTGTGCATGACTTGTTCATGGGCCAGGAAGACATAGATCCAAGAAATCAAATCTACAACAAGAATACTAAATATAATTGGAAATCCCACAAACACCTCGCGATACCGCAATCAGCATCTAACACCTCGCGATACCGCAATCAGCATCTAACACCTCGCGATACCGCAATCCCAAAAACACCTCGCGATACCGCAATCAGCATCTAACACCTCGCGATACCGCAATCCCACAAACACCTCGCGATACCGCAATCCCAAAAACACCTCGCGATACCGCAATCAGCATCTAACACCTCGCGATACCGCAATCCCACAAACACCTCGCGATACCGCAATCAGCATCTAACACCTCGCGATACCGCAATCCCACAAACACCTCGCGATACCGCAATCAGCATCTAACACCTCGCGATACCGCAATCCCACAAACACCTCGCGATACCGCAATCCCACAAACACCTCGCGATACCGCAATCCCACAAACACCTCGCGATACCGCAATCCCACAAACACCTCGCGATACCGCAATCAGCATCTAACACCTCGCGATACCGCAATCCCACAAACACCTCGCGATACCGCAATCCCACAAACACCTCGCGATACCGCAATCCCACAAACACCTCGCGATACCGCAATCCCACAAACACCTCGCGATACCGCAATCAGCATCTAACACCTCGCGATACCGCAATCCCACAAACACCTCGCGATACCGCAATCCCACAAACACCTCGCGATACCGCAATCAGCATCTAACACCTCGCGATACCGCAATCCCACAAACACCTCGCGATACCGCAATCCCACAAACACCTCGCGATACCGCAATCAGCATCTAACACCTCGCGATACCGCAATCCCACAAACACCTCGCGATACCGCAATCAGCATCTAACACCTCGCGATACCGCAATCCCACAAACACCTCGCGATACCGCAATCAGCATCTAACACCTCGCGATACCGCAATCCCACAAACACCTCGCGATACCGCAATCAGCATCTAACACCTCGCGATACCGCAATCAGCATCTAACACCTCGCGATACCGCAATCAGCATCTAACACCTCGCGATACCGCAATCCCACAAACACCTCGCGATACCGCAATCCCACAAACACCTCGCGATACCGCAATCAGCATCTAACACCTCGCGATACCGCAATCCCACAAACACCTCGCGATACCGCAATCAGCATCTAACACCTCGCGATACCGCAATCCCACAAACACCTCGCGATACCGCAATCAGCATCTAACACCTCGCGATACCGCAATCCCACAAACACCTCGCGATACCGCAATCAGCATCTAACACCTCGCGATACCGCAATCAGCATCTAACACCTCGCGATACCGCAATCCCACAAACACCTCGCGATACCGCAATCCCACAAACACCTCGCGATACCGCAATCCCACAAACACCTCGCGATACCGCAATCCCACAAACACCTCGCTATACCGCAATCCCACAAACACCTCGCGATACCGCAATCCCACAAACACCTCGCTATACCGCAATCCCACAAACACCTCGCGATACCGCAATCCCACAAACACCTCGCGATACCGCAATCCCACAAACACTTCGCTATACCGCAATCAGCATCTAACACCTCGCGATACCGCAATCCCACAATCACCTCGCGATACCGCAATCAGCATCTAACACCTCGCGATACCGCAATCCCACAAACACCTCGCGATACCGCAATCAGCATCAAATACCTCGCGATACCGCAATCCCACAAACACCTCGCTATACCGCAATCCCACAAACACCTCGCTATACCGCAATCCCACAAACACCTCGCGATACCGCAATCAGCATCTAACACCACTCTAATAACCTCCAACAGGCTCAGCATATATTAATCCATGGACTCCTTCAGCCTCATTCATATGCAACAATCAAACAGAATATCATCCATATAAGCCTTGATGCTCATTAGTTTTAGTAATAATAATCTTAATAAATGATTACTGATAATCTTAATTAATGATTAACTACAATTAAGAGTAATTAAGTCCAGATTCAATCAACCATTACAAATCTTCCGTCACCACAATTATATAAATTAAATACTTTTTTAGCATAAATATGCTTTAGCGATGACTAAACTGAAAAAAAAAGTTCCAAAAAATCTTTACAAAAAAGTGTCACAAAAGAGCGTCCGCAGGTGTTCGCGCATGCGCGGTAGCTATGTACGAAAAAGAAGACTGTTTGTTATACAGTACATTACATAGGTTTGTCGGGTGGATCTATATTCGGTCGGGTGGTAATATTTATGTTCCTGAATTTTAGCAGAAGGCTCTAAACGATTTTTTTTTTATTTTATTTGTTGTTGCTCCACCTCACGGCGATGAAAACCTTACATTATGTACCTAAATATTATTACATTACATCATTTTTCATATATTAACATTATGCATATATTGTTAAATTACATTACATTATGTGTGAATACATTTGGTAATACTGAAGGAGAGTGTCCCCAGCACCGATTTTCTTCAAAGTTTGCACTATAACGTATTTTGATGCACTAAACACGAATCCGTTGAAAAAAAAAGTTGCTCGCAACTAGGAAAGAAGTTATTAAGCACTAAAGTTCACTGTTATGGAGGTTATAAAAGACGGGGTAAACAGCTTATATGTAAACACGCGCATGCGCAATAGTCCTTAATGACGAAGTGTAATTGAAATTTAGACTCACCTGTGGTAGCTGACTTGGTCGTAAACTGTCACTTTTGGGTATACATGCTATGCGTTTCCGCTCGCTCAAGAAGATATCAAAACCCCTAGTCAATCCAACTCGCAGAAATTAAAAGAATTCTATGGCCCAAAAGTCGTTCAAGGCATTCTTCTAATCCTCCTAGACATCTTCAGACGCGATGTTCAGTGGATATAAGTCCGCCCACATCACGAGAAAACTGTTGCCCACATTTTGCGCAATCGAGAGAATTACTCAAAACTTTGTTTTGTATTAAAAATTTGAGTTATTCTTCTCGATTGTGGATAAGAATTATGAAGTCGTGTAACTTCATTTTTTTTTCAACACTTTCTACAAAAAACTGTAATAACGATAACAATAACAAGCTAATTACAGCTTAGAGGGAATTAGAAAAGCTTAGAAGGAACAAATCATAAAGGCATTAGCTAATTATTAAGAGATTTCTGTTATAAAATACTTTTCAGGAGTGAAACAAGAAATTTGAAGAATGTTTCATTATTTAAAAAAATGTTTCTGAATAAATAAGTGTTGGTAAATTTTAATAATTGATAGTTAATTTCAATTACACTTCTTCATTAAGGAGTATTGCGCATGCGCGAGTTTACAAGTACGTTGTTTATGCGATCGTTTTTAACCTTCATAACAGTGAACTTTTTTTTACAATAACTTCTTTCCTAGTTGAGAGCAACTTTTTTTTTCAACGGATTCGTGTTTAGTGCATCAAAATACGTTATAGTGCAAACTTTGAAGAAAATCGGTGCTGAGGACACTCTCCTTCAATTTTACCATATATTTTCATGTTATTGTATATCATATTTATATTATTACATTACAGTGTGTAATAAGTAAAGTAATGGTAGGGATTTGGATATGAGAAAAAGGTCAATCATATGAATGAAATAAGGAGTATGTGCCAAACAAGCAGATATCTTTTTTTTTTTAAATATTGTTATTTCCTTGACCTAGGGATATGTATATATAATTTTATTTCGTTAATTTTTATGATTTACGGTTTCTTGCGGTAATTTTTGTTACCTTTGTTATATATAAATTGTTGGCTTTTATTTGTTAGGATTTATTTTTCTATATTAGCACTTTCCTCCGAAGGAAAGTAGCTATTGAGGTTGCTCTCATGACGGAATTTTTGAAAAATTTCTTCAAATCTTTATCGATCCTACCTAGTAGACACCGAAAATGACCCTCGTTAAAATTTATATATATATATATATATATATATATATATGTCTGTTAACACGATAGCGGCCAGAGTTTTTGTTTTTTCTTCATGAAACTTGGTATATAGCATTCAATTAGCAAACGATTGAACGAGTTCGTTAACCACTAAAATCGGTCCACCGGAAGGGGGGGTTTAACCCGAACCCAAAACACTAATTTGACCATGTCAGCCGTAATATTTCAACAAAACTTGGTATTCGTAGTGGTAATATAGAGAGAAAAGTGAGATATAAAAAGTCCGACTCGCAGGAACTGCATCATCTTAGCGCGGTTCCTGTTCATATCCCTATTGTCATTTGAAAAGCTTAGAATAGAAACAGATAATATTTTCCTCGGCCTTTGTTCAAAAGGTTTTATGACTGGTTGGGTCCGCCAGACCCTAGAATCCTCTTCTACCGATACTTCATTTCATACGTTTCAATGAATTGGAAAATATCAAAATTATTCACATATTCTTGTGTTCTTTTACTATAGTTATAATTCTACAAATAAAATCAATTAAAAAATAAAATAAAAAACCAACAGAATAAAGTCAATTGAAAATATTCAAAAGACGTCATCGAATCTCTTTCTCTTGGCAAGCTATGTTTCTAACAATGAATTGTTTTTCTTATTTTACTTAATCTTTTTTATTGTCAAATACATTATCCAACTTTAAGCAATTAAAAAATAACAAGGAATAAAAAAAGACAAAAAGAACTGTTCGAATAAACGAAATCAATTACTTCAAAGTTTAGGCACTTATTTCTCCGATTGACATCGCTTATTCAAAACTTTATTCAGAATTTTTTTTTTGTAGACCATTTAGTAAGCTTTCGAATGGTAACCTTTCGCTTCCCTAATTTTCAACCGTTTTTGAGATATTATTGAAAGTATACGAAGTGCCCAAAACATTTCATTATTTTTAGCAACAGAAAATGGGTCTCATTTTACCTATCCTGTTTTACACACAAATACATTTTCGTAACATAAAAAATTACAAAAATAAATAGCAATAAAAAACTAAGGGAAAGAGACAATAATTACAAAAAGAACGACAAAAAACCGTTCATAAGAGCTAAACAGACGTATTTGAAGTTTTAAGCTCTTATTTCTTCGATCGATATCACCTAATCAAAAATTGTTTCAGAATCTTTTTTGTAGAGAATTTAGAAAGCTTTCAAATAGTTTCTATCCACTGATCATAATTTCCCAACCGCGTTCGAGATATTGATGAAAGTAAACGAAGTTCCCAAAACTTTTCATGTCTATTCATAAAATATTTTATTCTAACCCTTCCTCAACTCCAAACGTAACCAAAAGTTTAACATGTTAGTTTTGATGAAATTCAAACATGCAAAAAATGTTATAACTGAATCCCATGATTGTAAGTACCAAAACCAAGCTAGGCTTTGTATTTGTGTCGGCAGATACCTGGGGTATATTTACAACTCTTGAGGATTAACGCCTAGCAGGTACATTTTTTGTGGACCCACAGGCAGTGAACGGACTCTCTATTCCCTCATAGTATCTAACCTGTGTGAAGTTGAATATTGTTTCTAATTATACGTATCCTGTTTTATTGACAAATACATTTGACTACTATAAGCAATTACAAACACTAGGGAACATGCCAAAGAACTCGGAATAGGAGCCTTGACAGTTTCAAGTCATTTGAAGGAAATCGGCAAATCCAAAACTGACATTTCATACGGTACAGCCTGATATATTTCTAGCAATGAATTGTTTTTCTTATTTTTATTAATCTGTTTTATTGTCAAATACATTATCCTACTATAAGAAATGACAAAATAACAAGGAATAAAAACAAAAAAGAAGAACCGTTTAAATAAACGAAATCAATTACTTCAAAGTTTAAGCACGTATTTCTCTGATTGACATCGTCTAATCCAAAATTGTTTCAGAATCTTTTTTGTAGAACATTTAGTAAGCTTTCGCATGGTAATCCCCCGTTTGCCAATATTTCAAACAGTTTTCGAGATATTAGGGAAGGTATACGAAGTTCCCAAAACTTTTCATGTCTGTTAATAAAATATTTTATTTTAATCCTTCCTTAACTCCAAACGTAACCAAAATTTCAACATGTTAGTTTTAATGATAGTAGAACATGTAGAAAATGTGTCAACTGAATCCTATGATTCTAAGTACCCAAACCAAAAACGGAATTCGAAAACTATTTTTCTAATTTTCTCGAAAACGGTTAAAGCTATCGCCTTGGAAATGGTTTCATTCGTTTTCCTAGCCCAAGAAGCCTATAAAACGAGTACTCACAAGCTTATGAAGTCAAAAACGTAAGCGTTACGATTTTTTTTGCGCGAATTTCGCCCCAAACGCCATCTTCCAGTGGGCGGATTCTGCTGGTTAACGAACTTGACCTTTCAAATTGGACGACGGATTTTTGTACCAAATTTCATCACAATCGGACCATTAGGGAAGCCAGAAATGAGCGAACAGACAAATATATATATATATATATACATATATATATATCTATATATATAAATAAATATATACATATATATATATATATATATATATATATACAAATTTGAACCACCGTTATTTTCGGTTTCTAGGGGTTCTGAAACGCGAAATTTTCTAGTCGGCACTTTCGGATTGTTTCATTGTATCAACCTTATAAGCGGGGTTCCTCCCTATGGGGGAGGGAGGAACCGCGCTAAAATGAACTAAATCGGTTCATTAGGAGGGGGGGTTTACTCCGGACCCACAATACCAATTCGCCACTACCAGCCGTGATTTTTGGTATATTTCGACGAAACTCGGTATTCGTAGTGGTAATCTACAGGTAAATATGTGTTGTAAAAATAAACTAAATCGGTTCATTAGAAGAGGGGGTTTACTCCGGACCCAAATTCCTAATATACTCATACCGGTCGTAATTTCTGCTGTATTGTAACGAAACGCGATATACGTCGTGGGTAACTCATGAGAAAGAAGTGTTGAAAAAATGAGCTGAATCGGTCAATCGGAAAGGGGGGGGGGTTTACTTTGTAATATATTTCAATAGAAAAGCCCGCCAGACGTAGGTTCACAAAGCCGCCGCAAGGAGCGCTTTCTACCACTAGAGGGACTGTATCCTGTTCCTGCGTTAGTATTTATTACGTAGTGTAGTAGGTACCATGTGTAAAAATAACTCTGGAAGCAAATTAATAATTGATCAGTTACTCATTACAAAATTAAAAGAGAACAATTCATGTTTTTATTTTATTTATGTAGGATATTTAAAGCAAATTGTTCTGGAAAGCAGTCTACACTACCCAAATTCTGAGGAAAGTGCTTAGTTATGCAGCTCTTGCGTGACAGACTTTTTTTAATTTGGCAATAGCTGTTACTGTATGAATATATGAGGGGGAGTGATGGTTCATGTCAGGGAGAAAAGAAAATAAACAAATTAAAAAAATAGTAAATAAATAAATTTACAAAAAAAAAAAAAATAGAATAAGAAAATCCTTGGACGCTCGTTACTGACCGAGGGCTTAGAAAGCATATTCTCATGAGATTAGGGCGCTGACCTGAGGTTTTTAGCCCCAAATACTTCAAACAAACAAACAATCAATTTCTATGTATGTACATACACATTGTACAATATACAACCCTATGTATAATATACAAGGACCTCTAAAATAACTCAAGAACAAACATAAACATACTCTAGGATGCAATAACTTCACAAGAAAACACCCAATTAAACCTTAACGCCTACAATATTACATTAACACCACGGTATCTAGTATCCAGCGTATCCTGTATCTTGGATAATAGGCAGGATAACTTACCACCAAGATATAAGTCGTACGGTCCTTATTATACGAAGGATCCTTGCAGGATATTTATAGTAAAAGGACCTCCTATACAATAAGCAAGTTATGCGATACTCTTCAGGGGGCGATGCGGTAATGGAAGAGAAAAATATTGACAGAATTTATGTACCATTTTTCCTCGGTATAATATCTTCTTACATTTTCTTGTATAGTCCTACAGTTATTATTATAAACCTAGAAATCGCCCTCCCCCTCCACTATTATATATATATATATATATATATATATATATATATATACTAGCTGTTGCCCGGCGTGCCATACTGCACCTACATTCTGCATCTATAAAAGCAAAAATAAATTAGAAACCAAATAGTAATATTAAAATCTAATAACGCAAAACTGTCACGACGATTTTAACTTAACCTATGACATTCCCCGGATCACACTTGCCTGTGTGCCAAGGTTGTTCAAAATCGATCGAACGGTGTGGATTTGTATAAGGAAGAAACATACAGACAGACAGCTGGTAGAAGATTTTGACCTAGCCTACGAGTCTCCCCGGATCAAGATCTACCTGTGTGCTAAGTTTGGTCAAACTCGGAGAAACGGTGTGGATTTGTGTAAAGAACAAACACACAAACAGATATACAAGTGATTTATATATATATATATATATATATATATATATATATATATATATATATATATATACATATATATATTACTATTATTTTTATTTGGATGCAGATAGCTGGTGATAGCAAGTCAAGAAATGGTTGAGA
The DNA here is from genome assembly GCA_946811695.1 of Gonocerus acuteangulatus. Classification (NCBI taxonomy): domain Eukaryota; kingdom Metazoa; phylum Arthropoda; class Insecta; order Hemiptera; family Coreidae; genus Gonocerus; species Gonocerus acuteangulatus. The sequence goes on from OX328131.1 coordinate 8,978,295, forward strand.
TTCGTCCAGGAGAAAACGAAAGATTTTCAGAAAAATCTATATTTCGAACAGTCAGACATACAAAATAACAATTTTTTTTCTCACACACGATAGCTTTTTTAAATTTTGACTAAGCATATTTTTTAATATTTTCCACAGGAGATGATGCAGAGACATCTGCCCCAGAGAAAAGAGCCATACAGGGTTTCTCTGACCAAATTCTAAAAGGGTTGAAGACCTTCTGCATCATAACCAACAAATTATGGACATTCGTAACATGAGACCTGTAAACCAAATATGTGTGCAACCAAATATATACGACCAAGAAAATGTATCTCGATTCATTGCTCAGAGAAGGAGTATTTTCCTGTGTAGATGAGTATTTTATTTATTACCGAATTATAATTTTAAGGAATTTCAGTAAAATATTAAATATTATTCATTAGTCATAAGTTGTTGTAGTATATATTAGTAGTTTTGTGCTATTTATTCATATCTAATCTTTGAATTTATTGTAAATTTATCTGTGATTTTGAAAATATTTGTACTATTAACTTGAGCAATTAGTATTTTCTCTTCCATTTTAAATATATGATAGTGTATTTTAAAGAGTTTTATATAATTCGCTAGGATCTTTTCTTCTATTTATATTATTTCATCAAGAATTGTACATAGTAATATTATACTTTGATGTTAATTGTTAAATTGTAGATGTTTTAAATATGCTGAACAATGTTAAGCATACATATTGCACTAGTTTTTCTGAAGTGACACAACTTAAAAATCGTTTTTTTTTCACACCGTCATAGTTATGACTGTTATCTCCTTATCAACCATCAAAACTTTATGTACTTAGCTTCGGAGCTTGTAAACACTCTTCCGTCTCATAAATGCTCTTGGATATCATTTTTGATTAGTTAAGGAACCATTTAGGCCCATAAAAAAGGATAAACAAAAGCATTTTACCCCTTAAACCATTCCTGGTTGATTTGTGTGCTTACAGATTGATATATTATCATAAATGTTATGGACTGCTAACAATTTAGTGTTGTTGCATCAACATATCGCACTAGTATTTCTAAAGTGACACAACTCAAAAAACTGTGTTTTTCAGTTATGACTATGAAAGGCATGGTAAATATATCTTTATCAACCATCAAAACTGTATGTACCTAGCTTTAGAGCTTCTACACCAGAGGACACTTGTGTCACCCTTCCTGTCTTAATCCTAAGGCCCCTCCATAGGCAAGAGTGTCACATTTTCAGATGAGTTTTAGCACTTTCCTCCGAAGGAAAGTAGCTATTGAGGTTGGACTCATGACGGAATTTTTGAAAAATTTCTTCAAATCTTTATCCGAAAATGACCCCCGTTAAAATTTATATATATCTATACATATATATATATATATATATATATATATATATATATATATATATGTATATATATATATATATATATATATATATATATATATATATATATATACATATATATATATATATATATATATATATATGTATGTGTGTGTCTGTTAACACGATAGCGGCCAGAGTTTTTGTTTTTTCGTCACGAAACTTGGTATATAGCATTCAATTAGCAAACGATTGAACGAGTTCGTTAACCACCAAAGTCGGTCCACCGGAAAGGGGGGTTTACCCCGAACCCAAAACACTAATTTGACCATGTCAGCCGTAATATTTGTTATATTTCAACGAAACTTGGTATTCGTAGTGGTAATATAGAGAGAAAAGTGAGATATAAAAATGAACTAAATCGGTTCATTAGGAGGGGGGGTTTACTCCTGACCCACAATACCAATTCGCCACTACCAGCCGTGATTTTTGGTATATTTCGACGAAACTCGGTATTCGTAGTGGTAATCCACAGGTAAATATGTGTTGTAAAAATAAACTAAATCGGTTCATTAGGAGGGGGGGTTTACTCCGGACCCACAATACCAATTCGCCACTACCAGCCGTGATTTTTGGTATATTTCCGGAAAGCGGGGGTTTAATTTGTAATATATTTCGATAGAATAGCCCGGCAGACGTAGGTTCACAAAGCCGTCGCAAGGGGCGCTTTCTACCACTAGAGTGACTGTATCCTGTTCCTGCGTTAGATCAAAATAGGATAATATGAGGTTTTTAGTATTTATTAAGTAGTGTAGTAGGTACCATGTGTAAACATAACTCTGGAAGCAAATTAATAATTGATCAGTTACTCATTACAAATTTAAAAGAGAACTATTCATGTTTTTATTGTATTTATGTAGGATATTTTAAGCAAATCGTTCTGGAAAGCAGTCTACACTATCCAAATTCTGAGGAAAGTGCTTAGTTATGCAGTTCCTGCGTGACGGACTTTATTTTGAGTTGTGTCACTTTAGAATTACTAGTTAAATGTACTCGTATGTTGATTTCCATTAAAATGTGGAATCTAATTTTTGAGATCTCGAGCGTCAAATAAGGGTTGATTTCTCAACCCATTTTTCAAATCTGGTGCCAAAGACTTGACTATAGCTGAGAGGTCTAAATTTCTTTCAATAGCTGGAATAAAGATTTTCAATACGAATAATTGCTTTAATTTCTTTTAAATGTTAATTTATCTTACATTCTTTTTATAGAGTTTTTTTTTTTAATAAAGTGAAGATGAAAAGTTTTATTTATTTATTAATTTTTTCGTTATAGGTGGAAGGTCAAAAAATAAAAACTTGTCCAAATATTTTTAATAAATTTATTTCTATTTTACATGTTTCTCAACCTTTAGATGCCTCTTCAGGCTAACATGTAACAAATAAAAAAAATTAAAACCTCAACTCGAGGAAAAAAATCTTTCAGTAACAGGGGTCACACGTCCAGACTGGTTGTGGTCTGTAAGAATCCAATATGGTGAAAAATCATCCAGTAACAGGGGTCACACGTCCAGACTGGTTGTGATCTGTAAGAATCCAATATGGTGAAAAATCATCCAGTAACAGGGGTCACACGTCCAGACTGGTTGTGATCTGTAAGAATCCAATATGGTGAAAAATAGTCAGCTGATCGATATCACTAATATACAAAATTGAACTTTTTTTTTTGTCCCAAGAGAACTTCTTACAACTCCAGATATGCTCAACAGATTTTAATGGGTGTGAGGTTGTTTCACTCTTTTTCAAGTTTTACTCTTTTTTTAATTAATTAAATAGGAATTAACTATAAGTCAATGTATAACGCTGTTTTTCGTTTCTTCCCGAAAAACGAGGACATATAGATCTCTTGAGACAATTTCGTTGTAGACCATTGTTATCGACATGGCATATGTATAAAATTAATCTGTATAAGAAATATTTGAAGCGGGTGTATAAATTTAAGACAACAATTCTTTTGTAGATTTATTTTTAACCATAAATCCGTCAGCTTGATTATCGATCAGCTGACTATTTGCCGCCATCTTGGATTCTTTAAGACCACGGTCATTCTAGGCCTGGATCTACTAGGTTCTAGTAGAAGGTTCTCCTTCTCCAGTTGAGGCTGTGAGTTATTATATTTTTAACATTTTCCTCAGAAGTGACACCGAAAGGTTGCGAAACAAATAAAGTTTTGGAAATTATTTCGTAAAGCTTTTTATTTTTTGAGCATTCGACTATATAAAAAAATCGAAGATTTAAGTAAGGAGTCAGCTTAGTACCTATTCAATCGCTTTTGTTTTTAATCATGTAAAAATTTCACAATAAAAAAAAATGATACAAAATGAATCAGTGTATCTCTAAACTTTATCTATATTTTTTAGAAAATATACAGTTGTATATATATAATCATATCTATATATTTGATGTGTAAATAAATGTTTTTTTTTTCAATAACTTATGAATGTACAAACCTCAATGGTGTAGATAACCACTTTTTCTGTTATAAAAATAAAATACTATAAAAAATTAGTTTTTTGGTTTCAGTAATTTTTTTGATGTGTTCGACCTGAAAAATCCTTAATCCCTGTACCTACAGTTGGTACTTTGCAAACTACCAATTTGAAAACCAGCCATTACCTAGAAGATAGAAGTGCTCAACCGACGATACAGACTTACAACACTTACTTCACCGAGAATCAGAAGTTCTTATTCAGAACTTACACTTAATAAAGAAAGACTCATTTCCATGACTATACTCAGCCAAATCTAGGCGGCGGATATTGTACCAGGTCAAGCTCCGTCCTAAGAATACTGTGTGGTATATTTGACGAAGTATTACAGGCGAATTTTACTCCCTAATAACTTTTAGCCATTTAAAGATAACCTTATCAAATTTTACAAAGATATTATTCTAATAGATGTGAATAAAATTCGAAGGTTTCATAATTCTAAAGTAAAGCGCTCCTAAGACTGAAAATCAGAATTTATACGACTCAATCATCACATTTTTTAGGCACTTCCCGAAAACCTATATAATCGAAATTTTGCAGATCGATAGACATTAGGATGATATTATAGGCAAAAATTGAAAAATCCTTAAAATTTGCACCGCTCCCAGGGGAGGTCCCCGTTTTGTATGTACAAGATGTCAGTAAAATAATGTTCATTGGCCAGATAATTCTCCAATCGGAATAAATAACCCCCACTTTAAACCCGTAAAATTTACCTTGAAAGGTTTTTTAAGTGGCCAAATTGTTCATTCCATATTTCCTACCTAGGAATCACGAGTCATCAGCAGCGTAGGTCGTAAAAGAATTCTGAGCCGTACAACTTGTCTCCGGGAATCTTTATAATTGCTGCGCTTGTGAAAGATGTACATCTATAGGCGTCTCTGGTCAAACATTTCTGGGGGGGGGGGGCTAAATTAGTATTGGCCGTGCCTGGGGGCGTAGAATCAAATTTTTATAACCAGGCACCTAAAAATCATCAAGGAAGTATTTGATAAACTAAGAACATACATTATTTAGAATTTATTAATATTAATATGCCTACAAAAAATTATTTTTTTAACTAAATCGAAAAAAAATGTGAATTTTCATTCTAGGGGGGCTAAGCAAAAATTAGAGAAAATTTTTTTGCCAACGGCCATAGCCACGTTGAATACACCGGTTCCCGTAGATCACCGAAGTTAAGCAACTTCAGTAACTGAATAGGTGACCGACCACGTGCTGTTGACATTATAAAAGGGTGGCAACCTATAGATAGCCCGTCGATAATGGCCAAGTTGTAGATGTGCCATAAAAAAACAAAACAAAAAAAAAAAATGTTGTTCATACGCTTGTCAAAGCAGCATCTAATCCCCAATGAATTCGATTGAAACAAGTTCCACAGAATGTTTGGTATTAATTAAACCGTCCTGATCTCTTTCCTAATTATAACTTACTTCATTTACCAAACTTTATTTCCTCGAAACAGCTCTGAGGTTGAAAAGCAAAGATGAAACCTTTTGTACTTCTCGAGCCAATGAACCAAAATTACATTTATTGGAGAACTGGTATTTGAATTAAACGGATAAACATTATTACGTTATAAAGCTATACAATTAAATTACATTTGCCGGAATTTTAATAAAATTACTTTTATGTTAGAGGAAATAGCTTTACACTCGGCCTTTAACGACATATTTTTACTAATAAAGTGGTTTAAAGATGTTCATCTGACTTTTATTAGCTCTTTATTTTTATATCACTAAACAGGGGCCATTTAGGCACTATTTGCATACAATTAATGAGAGAGAAATACATTATTTTTGAAAAAGGAAGTTTAGTTGCCCAGATAAATTGGATGACTTTACACACAAACTAGTTATCAACCCGTAGGCATAGTAAGTAAAGTAAAAAAGTTAAATATATATTTTTAAAAAAATATTCTAATCTATCAAAGAAGAAACAATATAAAAAAAATAAAACTATGAATATAATTATAGTGAAAAGGTAGTTGACCGTTGCTATTAGCGCGGTTCCTCCCTATCTCCATAGGGAGAACCCGCTTATGAGGTTGACCTCATGACGCAATCCGGAAGTGCCGACTAGAAACTTTCTCGTTTCAGACCCCATAGATCACGAAAATATAGGTGGTTCAAATTTGTATATATATATATATATATATATATATATATATATATATATATATATATATATATGTGTGTGCTTGTCTGTTCGCGCTCTAGCAAGCTCAAAAATTGCCCGATTTTGATGAAGTTTAGCACAAAAATCTGTCTTCTAATTTGAAAGGTCAAGTTCGTTAACCATCAGAATCCGCCTTCGGGAAGATAGTGTATGGCGCGAAATTCGCGCAAAAAAAATCGTAACGCTTATGTTTTTGAGTTCATATGCTTATAGGTACTTGTTTTATATGTTTCTTAACATAGGAAAACGAATGAAACCATTTTCAAGGCGATATCTGTAACCGTTTCTGAGAAATGTGGAATCAATGATTTTGTAATTCATTATTTTTTTGTGGGTACTTAGAATCGCGGGATTCAATTGAAATATTTTCTACATATTGGAAATTAATCCCAACTGAGATATTTAAATTTTGGTTATATTTGGAGTTAAGTAAGTATGCGAAAAAAATTATTTTCTTAATAGACGTGAAAAGTTTTCGGATCTTCATGCATTTTTCGTAAATATCTCGATTACGGTTGGAAAATCGTGGTAAGTGGAAGATGTTCATTCGAATGCTTACTAAATGCTCTACAAAAAATGTTCTGAAGCAATTTTCGATGGGACAACGTGAATCAGAGATATAAGCGCTTAAATCTACAAAAGTGTTTGTTTTGTTGTTTTGAAAGGGTTTTTCTCTTTGTTTATCTCACTTTTTAATTGGTTGTTTTTTGTTTTAAATTGCATTTATCAGTAAAATTAGTATAGTAGTAAAATAAGCTAAGAAACGGTGAAAGGTATTGGTAATAATAAGTTTGGAGTGGCTGTGGTAATCCAGATGTTTGTGGCTAAACATGATGACGTAGTTTGTTTTGAATTCTCCTGTCTACATAACCTTCCTCATAGCCTCTAACTGAAGTTATCGTTATTTCTTATTTTTTAGAAAGATTTAACCCACGACATAATGGAATTTTTTTCGCCATGAAGCACATATTTA